>VXAZ01009672.1:185581-372111 GCA_013399875.1 Gymnorhina tibicen
GAGCCCGCTCGCAGCTGCGGGGCGCGGGGGGCGGCGGGGCCTGGGCGGGGGAAAAGCGGGGGCGCGGGCAGAGCCCCTCCGGCACCCCCGGCACTGCGGGGAGGAGGCCGTGGCGGGGCGGTGGTCGCGCAGGCGGCCCCCGAGCCGGGAGAGCTGTTGCTGTCCCCGGCGAGGCCCCCCCCTCGCTGGGTGCTGCGGGACGGCGGGTGTGCGGGACGGGCGGGTGTGCGGGACGGGCGGCCGGTGCCAGCCCCGGAGCGCTGAACTCGGTCCGAGCGTGTTCGGTCCCAGCAGGATGGAGTTGACTTTCTTCGGCGCGCCGGCGGTCAGAGGGTTGGGAAGCGCATTTTGCTGTAGGTGGCAAGATGCACGGAAAGAGGCAGCGGCGGAGTGGAGCCCCGGCGGTCACGCCTTGCCGTGGGTTTTCGGTGTTGATTGCGAATTGAATTGAGGATTTTCTGGGTAAAGGGCTGAATCAGCTTTTGCCAACTCCGACGCTGTGGCGTTGTGTGACCTTGATTGTAATGTGGGTGGCCAGCAAGAGAGAGTGGGAGAAATTGGTATACAGTGAGGGAGAGCGCCCATCCAGTTTGGAGAATCAGAACAGCAGGAAAGCTCAACTCAAATGCGTCACTTCGATATTTTAAAGTTTATTTATAATATATGTCTTCAGAGAAGTGATTGATGAGCCAGCCAAGTGCCGTTCAAGAACAGACCAATTACAGTTTCTGCCATGGAAAAACAAAGTGGAGACTCCACATCTTTTACTCCCTGATCTAAACTTAGTGACTCCCAAGAGATTAAAGAGAGATGTTATTTGTTTTAGCATCTTGTCTCTTGCCATGAATGACAAAGAGGATTTGTGCTCCTTATGGATTAAAATGAACAGAAATACAACAAAAACAACCTCCTTTAAAACTCCTTAAAAATTTCTGCCAGTGCTACCTTCCTGCTGTCCTCCTCAAGTATTCAGGTAGCTAATCTTAAGTTAAACTATAACTGCATTTTTCAGGGAAGCGCAGTTGGGTGAAAAGAGATGCCTCCTGCAACCTCTCTCCTATCAGTCAATTGAGCAGGCAAAAAAAACCTTGGATAAACATCTTTCTGGCGAACTATTCACATGATCTAAGGCAATCCTTAAAAAATAATTACATTTATAAAAATTGAAACAGGCTCTGAGAAATACAAAAGCCAAGGAGTCCACCAGCCTTTCCTTGCAATAATTTGGAATTTGGATGCACATCCCATTCATCAACTGTGCTTGTGCTATTGCTTGCTGTTCTGTGGAAGAGCAAGCAATAAACCTGCTCAAACTCAAACTTTTTTCCAGTTTTCCCAAAACTAGGCTTTATCCAGGGCTTCCCATCATCAAGTTCCAATGGGAAGGGCAGGTATGGAATGCTCACTGGCATGCCAGCCTTCCATCCTTCCTGTGACTAAAACTCCTTCATCGTTGAACCCCTCCTATGATTCCCTTCCCCATGTTGAGTCATAATCCTTGCTCTTATCTTCAGTCTCACAAGCCATCCTCTCCTTGACTAATTCTTTAATGTTCAATCGTGTCGCTCCCCTGCCCCTGCTCCATCTATAGCAGCAGTCATGTTTTCTCGTATCTTCCAGCGTCGCTTCACTCATTTGTCCCCCAATGACTTAGTGTGGTATAGCCTTCCCTCCCACCTCTGCATTCCCTCCTTAGGCCCTGCCTTGAGACACTTAAGAGAATCAGTCAGATGCTAATCAAAGGAGGAGCATTTATCTTACTAAAAACAAAACCAAGACAAAACCCACAATCTTTTCTTATTAGTGTGGTAGCCAGTTCTGTGACAAGAAGGAAGGGATGATTCTGTCAGAGGCTTTTGGCATAATTAAAAAAAGAGCAGAAAGGGTCACGATAAATAGCAGGGTCACGTTTTTTCTGCTTTTGTAAACATGGATCTGGATTAACTCTGATGTGAATTGCACAGAGCTGTCCTGGGATTTATGCAGCCATGTTGAGATCGCATCACTGTAGACTGCTTCCAAGAGACAAAGCTCTTGCCACATCAGCAGGCTTTTAGAGGTCTCTGTGCCTTTTCAGTCAACTGCACTTTTCTTTTAAAGCTTTCCTCCTTTTACCTGATTAAAAAAGTCACAAGAAGGCCACCCTCCAGGGACTGTATTAATCCTCTTTTCCTATCCCACTCTGTGGAATGTAGTTGTGGACTGCTGCAACCCCATGGGACTCTACTGAAATACTAAACTGTTCTGACCACATGCAGATTTATTCTTCCACTGTATGTAAAGCAGGACTAGGATCTCTGTTTCTAAAAGAAATCTTGGATTAAAGAGAAATATGCCACAGGCACAAACTTCGACAGAGACTGCAAAAGGAAACCACCAGTTACCACTTTCTGTTTTTTCTTCCCTGGACATTTGTGGATCAGATTTTAATTTCCATAAGTATTTTAAAACATTTGTCCTTTTTGCAAAACATGTTCACGTCAAATGCACAAATCCATAAAGTCAACTCTACATATTTTCAGAGCAGGGAAAAAAATGCATCAGCTTGAAGTCCAGGCAGCCAGCTGCTCAGTGTGTTAAGAAAGCCTCGTGCCAAACAAGCAAAAGTTTGAGCTACGCCAAGAAGAGGTGTTCATGGCACCTCCAGCACCTGGAGGAATGGCTGGAAGAGCTAGGGAGGAATCCCTATGGATCCGTCTCCGAAAGTGATCCCTTGCCAAGACAACCTCTGTGCGACAAACTGCCTGGCAGCCTGGTGGGTTTCTAGTTACACCTTACCTGTGAAGGTCTTCCAAAGCCATTCTGGGGCCATGGAAGAGTCCAGCAGAACAAATAAGCAGTAAAGTTTGAGGCCAGATTCATTTAGATGACCTGGCCATAGAAAGGTGTGGCTTTTTCAAAATGCTTTACTTTTCCAGCCCCATGATGTAACGGCAGCTTACCTTGAATTGCAGACAGTAAGAAAGAAATATGGAGTATTATTTCATCATCTTCTGCCAGAGCAAGATTGTTCCCTAAAGCATATTTTCTAGTGATTTTTTCTGCTTACCTTTAGAAGACACAAGTAATAGCCTTTAATAGACATCAACAGGAGGATTTTTTTCCTTGAAAAGGAGCCAAATGCTTTTCTTTTTCTCCCTGATTCTATCTTGCTACTGTTATGTGCTGCTTTATATTACTGTTACTATTCTATCTTCTTGCTGCAGTCCTTGACTATTTCTCTCCTCCTTGAGGCCCTCAACCTCGATTTGGGTCTTTCCTTTTCCTGGCAGATTTCAACCAACTTAAAATATCTTTGTTTTTAAAACTAAGCCTTTAAGACAAACCCCTGTCAAGGTAATATTTATGTTCCTACTTCTATTTTCTAACAGCCACACATTTTACCCAGTGACAGGAGAGGGGAAACAAATAGGTGATAAAGCCCATGCTTTTAAATGTCAGTTCTTTCCTGACTATTTAAAAATGATAATGGGAAATTTTTATGGAGGTTCAGGCTAAAGTATTGAGAAACAAAGAAACTTTTCTTTTTTTTTCTTTCTTTTTTTTTTTTTCCCCTAAAATAATATTTTTTAAAGTAGACAGAACGGGAGCAGCAAGTGACTGGTCATGTATGGGGTTAATCTTGTCTGCAAAGTAATTGAGAAAATTATCCACTCTTTTCTGAGGACACTGTTACCAGCCTAAGGTAGGAGACCCTCTAGGGATTTAAAAACAGTCAATAGCTCTAAAAAAAGACAGAGCAAGCCTTTGGTTCTGGTTGATACTAAGTTAGAGCAATAAATCAATGTAGCTTTGCCATACCAGCACTGTCTTCAGACTTACATATGCAAAGCTGCTTCTGGTCTGCAAACGAAGCTGGCTCCAAGTCTGCTCAATGTTATTCTTCCCTTGTCCATCCTCTCCCATCACACTGCCTCCTGCAAGAGTGTAGTGAGCTCACAGGATTCAATAACCAAGGGCCTAGGCAGGGGACAGTAGTTGTAGCTAGGAGTTAATAGTTGCTTCCTAATCAGTTGCCAAGACCAGCGGAGAGGTGTTGCCCTACCTCCTGCTGCCAGCACAGTAAATCTTGTCGCACCTGTTGAACAAGGAGGTACCCCAGGTATGCCCCTGACACTGCATGGGAAGGACACTTCTCTCACAGGGCTCTTCTTGGGAGCCTGCCTGGTAACCCATCCCTCATGTGAGCAGCGTTGGAAGAGCTGAAGCAGCATGGAGGATAGTCTGCTGCCTGGGATCACTTACTTTAAAAACAAACAAACCTTCTTAGCAGACAGATTTATTACTAGTCATGAGGGATTACGCAGCCAAGTCACTTTGATTCATTAGAGTGTTCAGAGAGTTTGTGTAAGTTCCTGGAAGCTGTCTGGGATGGTCTTTAACCATCCTCTTACTGTTACCTGATGGTGAAGGGGAAAGTTGGAAAGCACTTGTGCTGAATTTGTTTTTCCCTATGTTTGGTAATAGTTTTAGACAAGCTGTTTAAAGAACTGAGCCTTCTGCCTTACACTGTGCTGAGCTGTCCTTCCAACTCAGCTACACGTAGCCTTTTCTATTCTTTTCTCCCTCCCTGTAATATTTAATCAACAAAGCCCTACCTCCATTTCCCTGAGGCCAGGGTAATGCATCTTTCTGCATTTAGAAACCTCCTACACATGTGAACACATCCTTTGTGCAGTGATGTTGTTTTAATTAGCCACATCTCTCTTTTTAGCCAGAAATATTTAAAATGACTGTGTACAGCTCTCCTGCAGCACAGAGGCAGTGCAGCCCCCTTGGTGCCCAGCTGTGGGTAGTGGGAGAGGCACGCTGGCTGTGCTGGGGGCCAGGGTTGAAAGAGGAGAGGAGAAGGACTGTGTGCTCAGAGCTGGCAGGGGAAGAGAAACGAAGCTTGGGCAGGAGAGAAGAGGGAAGAAGGCAACCCTGGGTGACCCTGGCAGAGAGGCAGAAGAAGCCTGCCTAAAACAGATCAGAAAGCATGGCATGAGACATCCTCTTTGTAATGACCAACATGTTGTGGAAAAAAGCTCATTAAAAAAGAAGATGACGTTAGGCCAAAACTATTAGGACAATAACCCGCCTGAGACCAAACTGTACAAGACGATATGCTAGCATAACTGTCCTTAGCTTCACCAGGACACAAGTCTGTCCCAGGCAGTCTCCTAATACTTACATTCAAAGTGCTTGTTAGATAACATGCTTATTAATCTTTCAGGCTTTGCTTTGTCTCTTCAAAATCGTATCCAGTATAAGTCATTCAAAAAGAGCTGGCTTAGAGACTTCTGAAGTTAACACCTCTCAGAAGCTTCTGTGATGCTCAGCAAATTTCCTTTTCATTGGGGACTGACTCCATTTTGTAGCATTATATTTTACCGAATTTTACTGAATATTCCTTGAACCCATAGTTATGTAAATACTACTGATGATAAGAAAAATATGCTCTTAATAAATGGTCCTTCTCATGACTAGATCAAGCTACTGAATATATCATATACCAGTACTGGCTAAACCATTGTCCATGGCCAAGTGATGCTTATACTTGGGTTCTGCAATGCCTTATCTTCACTTTTATTATTAGCCAACACTGCATCTTGCAGAGGCTACAAAGTGGCATTTCCATTTTAACCATGTTATGCTGTGTTCCACAGATGATTAAAATGCAGGTAGCCTCTCCTCTTGGCAGGAAGTGAAACACCCTGTGAAATGCTCTCTGAACTTCCAAGTGAGGCTGGCAAAGCACAGGAGAGATGTCCTCTGCCTTTCGGTTCTGCCATAAGGAAAATGAAAATAATCCTGACCCTAACTGTCTTGTAATTTTTATTAGCTCTCTTTGGCTTGCAGCAATGACCCTGTGAATAATGCATGCTGCTAGATGGCTTTCCTAAGGAAAGAAGGCTTATGCAATCATATTGTCTGCCACTGCCTTCCTTCTCCTTACCGCATAATAACTCAAAAACCAGCTGGCCAATTTCATCCAAATTTGACAGAGGGAAAGAGGTCTTGAAAATAATTGTGTTAAATAAAAAAAAATTAAAATGGGGACCACGTAGGGAAGAGACATCCTAGGAACAGTAGCTCAGTTCTCACTGCAGGTCTGAGGTGCCACTCAGGTACTCAAGTCTAAGAAACACATTCATCAGTTTTTACTGTTCTGCTGCTCATGCAATGACTTTTTTCTTCACAGATCACTCAGGGTGAGCCCCAGAAGTCATGCTCCAAGCCTGTAGCAGAGAAATTTACAGAGAGCTGCCAGGAAATTTGCCAGTGCAGGCCACCTCCACTGTTACCACCACCTCCTCCACCTCCACCGCCCCCGAGGTTGCTAGCAGTGCCAAGTAAGTAGCTACTGGTACAGTTGTGATGTGCTGAAGGAGGGAAAAGCGACGGGGACACCTGAACAGACAGGAGAAGGGATGTGGGAAAGGGCACAGCTAGCTCATTTGTCATTTTCCACTTAGCAAATGGAAGAAGAAATGTTCTCAGTAGAGATGGAGATCTGTTTTCTGATCAATGAATAATGCTTGGCTTTTGGAGGAAAGCCAGAGAAATTCCCTCCTTTCATTGTGTTATATATGATTCTCTAGTTTTAAATGGTTCCCTAATCCCCTAGCCCTGGGAAATGCTCTCCTATGGAGACATAGCGCTGTGCTGCCCCTTGAGTTGCATGACCTCCTTTTTTGCCAGGTGTGCAGCTTGCAGATCTGGGTGCTCCAATGCAAATTAGTGTATTAGAAGACAAAAATCCAAACACTCTGTCTAGACCATTCAGTACATTTGACTGTTGTCAAGACACTGGAGCACTACAGTTTACCATAGCAGTGAGTCAGGCTCACTGGTGTTAAATTGCTTACAACTGTTACAAAAATAGGAGGCACATCAGGAGTCAATGGCAAGTGAGCAGTTTTCCCACTAGTGCACATATAGGCTAAGACTCATCTATTTCTCTTCATACAAATCAGTGCTCCCAAGCCTTACCCAGCGCATCCAAGCTCCTCCTAATTTCCAGCTGTGCATCCCCATGCCCAGCACACCTGGTGTCTTCAGTTCCTGCTGGCTAGCTCTGCAGCTGCTTTCCACATCAGTACTCCTGTGATCCCTGACATACAGATAATTTCTGGGGAGTGATAGCTGTCCCCGTGGTCCCTGCACAGGGGGACAGAGCTTCCCGCTTCTGTATGCACCCACTGGGTTCAGGGACATAGACAGGGTCCCGGGTGTTTGGTATTCCAGTAAATCTCCTTAACGCGTATGCATTTTCATAAATTCATCTTTCCCTCTAAGGCTGCCTATTAATTCTTCTCCCTGCTTATATAAACTCTCCTGGGAGCAGTGTTGCAAAGTGTATCCAGTATCCTCAGCACTTCCCCCAAGGAAAAATAAATCATTAGGTATCATCATCTGGCTGTTTGTCTTTATCAGTGCCATCTCCAGATGTGCAGAAGACATGAAGCAGGCTTCTGCGCAGCTTTTAGTCAGGCAGAGGACAGGCAGAATTTTTCAGTGTCTTTTCTGCCAGGACCATGCTTTGTACTTGTGCTACACTGCAGAAAATTAAGGCAAAGGCAGAGAAAAACCAACAGTGAAACACTTGGGAAAGGAAGTACAAAGACAGCTGGGAAAGCAGAGAGGGATGGTTTTTATAGCAGGAAAAATCTTTCCATGTTCAGGAAAATGTCATGGACAGTAATATTGAAAATTATCTTGATCTTTGTATCACAGCCAGAAAATAAAGTACTTTGTCACTGTCTTTTCTTGTGCCTGCGGTTCCCTGTTGCCCTGAGGGGGATGAGATGTGGCAGAGTATTGGCACAGGGATCAGCCCTGCTGACCAGCTGCACTGGGAAGGGAGCACCACTGCCAGGCTGCTTCCTCTCCATCAGGCAGCTGCTCTGAGTGCATGGATTTGTCCCCTGTCAAGTGGGAAGGAAATCATGTCAGAAAAAAAGAAGCCTGTCACACACTGCAAAAAGAAGAACAAGAAATCAAATGGGCCTGTGACTGGGATAGCTTGATGCTTTCTCAGGCTGGATTGCCAGGTTCTAACACAGTTCTAAAAATGAGCTATATAAATCCAGATGAGTAATATTTAAGCAAATGACTTCATTTCAAATACAATGAAAAAAAGAGATTACACATTTCTTTCACTGGTAAGCTTTAGAGTAGCAATCAAGTGTCTCATCTTGAAAGATGCTTTCATTATCATCAGCTGTCTAGGCACTGCAATTTAGTCCATGTGTACAGCAATCCTCTTTCTTGGGAGAAAGAACAAGCCTTGTGGTTAAATATTGATGTTACAGACACTGCTTTTAAATGGTATTCAGAGGAGAGGGAAGTAAAGGGCCAAAAGCTGTTGTGAAGTGATTGATGCTAGACTTGCACTTTGCACTTTCTAAGTGAATAAAGTTTAGTACTGGAAAGACCTCTGCAAAAAAACCAGCAGCCCAGGAGCTGCAAGATCTTTACCTTTACAAGGTACAGTGTCTGTGCCATGAGGTACTACATAAAGATGCTGGAATTGCTTTCAGAGCTTTGTCAGCCACAAAAGGCTGCAGTCTGCTAGGCACTGTCCTTAAAAGCTCTCTCTGCAATCAAACTGAATGTTGGTGGAGATTTAGATCAACTCTAAAACAGCTACCATGGTTTGGACTGGGTGATTAAAGCCAATAGATGTAAAAATCCTGTCTATCCAGTCACTACAGACACTGACAGTTCAGTTATCTGCTGTATGAAGCATCTTGTGCTCTTTGACGTGGCCTCCAGCTGCTGCTGTGGAAAAGCAGGGAACCTTCAATGTGTCCTATTAGTCCCACCTGATTGTTTTACAAACCCTACTTGGTTGTATGGGATGGCACTGCATAACTGTTTGTGAGCAGCTGAATCACTCCCTGAAAGGCTTTTACTGTGCTTGAGGACTTTTAGGAAAAATTACAGTACATTTAGTGTCTCTTTAGACATTTCAATATTGACAGGTTGATCCAGCAACAATCTTTAGCTCTGCTTCCTGCAGATAGATTTATACAAAATCTATTAAATGCAGAGAATCCTGGAATTCACATATAATAGCTGGCAAATGCTGTGTTTACTCTGAGGGGAAATAACCTAATTCCCTCTGCAGAAAATGAGTAGAATCACACACACTCAGCAGGCACCAGCAGGCTGGTGTTAGGAGCACTAGCATTCCATGTTTTAGGAGACACTTCCCTGTTACAGTTGTGTATTTACATCAAGAATGTGTGGGGAGTGTTTCAGCACACCCTGAGGAGGCACTGAATAAATGAATGAAACTGTATGAATATGGGAAATTCAATAGACTGCTTTTGTCCTCCTTCAGTGATGACCCCAGGTCATCACTCTCTTCCCCACGTTTCTAACTCCTTCACACAGACCACTGGTGTTTCTGGTGCCCCATCCAACTCCTGCTCTTGCCTCCAGTGCCTCTGCTCTGCAGCCAATTCCATCATGGCAGCATAACCCTTGTGCCTCCTCCTGGGAATCCATCTGCCTTACAGGATCTAAATGAAGGCCACCATCACCCATGTATCCTGGTTCTCTCAGAATTGCTGGTTCACCCTTATCTTTTTCTGCAAAGTGGGACACATGGAGTATTTAAGTTTTGACTTTCCTGAGCTTCATTTCAGATGCAGGTTTTTGTCATCCCATCGAGATACTGCTATCTGGTTTGGTACAGGTGTGTACCTTACTGAGGGGCTCCAAGGAGAGGGGCTCCAGCCTGTGTTAGAAGTAACTAGGATGGTGGGGACTGTGTGATGAAGTGGTGAGGACTGTCAGGAGACATGATCCCTGAGCCTATGGCAGTTTCTCCAGACGGTTTGGCACACTGATGTTTCCAGAGTAACTCCCCTTATGCAAGCAGCAGCCTGCTCTTTAACCCATGCCTAGAAAACTGCTCATTGATGAAGTGAAGGGAAAGCTCATGAGGCTCCAAGGGGCCTAAGGCCAACTAAACTTAGATGCTGACAGCAAAGGAAGAAGAAACTTTCAATGAAATTGAGTGTGTTCCCTAGATATGGCTGTAATGACCTGAAGGTGATAGAGATGCTCAGAACCTGGTCTTTAATTAACTGTGTCGTTTTCTCTCCATCTGCTTTCCTCCTTGTCTCTGGATTTCAGCCAAGACTAAGACAAGGTGGATGGAATACTTGTTTAGGCAGCATTTCTAACCTGGCTTCACAGACCCGTGAGATTAAGCTAGTTCAAATCATGTTGGCCCTTAAAAATCTGAAAAACTGATGTTGTCAACCCTTAAATACTCCATGAGCATGCAGGTTTCTCCAGGGGCATTGCAAAGAAGGAAGGACTTTGTCTGTCAGTAAAAGCCAGGCTTTCAAACCAGGAAAGGGGGAAGGCATTAGAGCTAGACCGTACACTGTAGTCAGTATCAGTTTTAACCTGCGTAAGGTCTTAGGAAAAAAAAAATTCCCAAGAGACTTCTTTAAAATGGTACAAGGAAGAGAAAGGATGTTCTTGCATGGACTCCTCACTTGTTGGTGAGCAGCATTTGCTGTCTCTGCTCTACCCTTCTCTCATATTGGGTGAGGAGTCCATGGTAGTGCCATCTGTTCTCTGGATGATGGAAGTGTTCCGTCAAACATTGCTTCAGTCCAAATTTAGAGGAGGAAACTCAAGCGGAGTCTGGATACACGAACCGGTCTCTAATGTTTGGATGCTTGCACATAGGTACACAGTGAAGTCTTTACAGCTCCTGACCTTAGTGGAAGTTTGCCCTGAGCTGTCAGTTGAGATCAAGCACGATCAAGTCAGTGCAAAGCCAAAGTGAATGACATCACTGCAGAGGACTCTAATCTCCATGCAGTAATTGTATCATTTTGTTTTTCAAGGTCAAATCTTTATCTTGGGAGACAGAGCATCTAATTAACTAATTATGTGGACTGGTGAAAATGCCAGAATAAAAATGACCAAGTACAAGAAGGGTGAAACCTTTTGGCAACTCATGCTCAGATGTACAGCTTAATTTCAGAAAGCATGCAGGGTCCCTTCAGTGCAAGTAGGAAAGCTTAGGACATTCAGATCTTTTGGGACAGATCATAGATTCATGGAATGGTTCAGGTTAAAAGGGACCTTAAAGATCATCTAGTTCCACCCCCTGCCATGGGCAGGGATAACTTCCCCTGGACCAGGTTTCTCAAAGCCCCACCAAACTGGCCTTGAACACTTCCAGGTATGGGAAATCCACAGTTTCCCTGGGCAGCCTGTTCCAGTGGCTCACCACCTGCACAGTAAAGATTTTCTTCCTAATATCTAATCTAAATTTATGCTTTTCCAGTTTAAATCCGTTACCCCTTGTCCTTAGCCATACATGCCCTGTAAAATGTCCCTCTCCAGCTTTCTTGTCGGCTCCCTTCAGGTACTGAATGGTGCTATAAGGTCTCCCTGGAGTTTTCTCCAACTCTCTCAGCCTGTCTCATAGAAGAGATGCTCCAGCCCTCTGATCATCTTCATGTCCCCCACTGGACTCACTCCAAGAGGTCCCCATCCTCCTTATATTGAGCCCAGAGCTGATCACAGTACTGCAGATGGGGCCTCATGAGAGTGGAGTAGAGGGGAGAATCCCCTCCTTCAACCCGCTTGTCATGCTTGTGTTGATGCACCCAGGACACACTTGGCTTTCTGGGCTGTGTACACACATTGCCAGGTCACGTCAAGCTTCTTGTCCACCAGAACCCCTAAGTCTTTCACCTCAGGGCTGCTCTTAATCTATTCTCTTCACAGATTTTGTTTGTACTTGGGATAGCCCTGACATGGGTGCAGGACCTTGTTGAACTTCATGAGGTTTGCACAGGCCCACTGCTCAAACCTGTTAAGGTCCCTCTGGATGGCATACCTTCCCTCTGGATGGCATCTGCTCCCTCTGGGTGGCGTCCATTCCCTCCAGCGTGTTGACTGCATGACACATCTTGGTGTCGTCGGCAAAGTTGCTGAGGATGTGCTCAATCCCACTGTCTGTGTTGCTGACACAGATGTCAGACAGCACCAGTCCTAATACCAACCCCTGGACTGTCACAATGTGTGTATATTAGGCAGGAATCTGAAGAACAGGAATAGTCTGGAACTTCTTAAACTTTGCGTGGGTTTTCAAGTAACCAAAGTTTTCAGATTTGTCCTGCTAATTGTTAAAATAGCCTTTCAGAGCAAGAACTCGTTATAAAAATAAACATTGTATAGCTCTAGGACATAAAAGAATAAGAAATGGGTTTTCCTTAGGATTTTCTAGGTCCTAAATGCTGGTGGTAGGATGCACAGCATCAGAATCAGTGTGGATTCAAAGAATGAGTCTGAACCTCATGCTGAGTACTGTCTATGTCGCTATTCCAGCAGGAAAGCTGAGCATGGTCCTGATGCTCACCAGTACATTTCTTGTACTTGGATGCTGATGTGTCGTACTCAGTGCCTAAAGGACTTTTGTCATTGGCTGACGTCTGATTGTCCCCCAGGAGTTGAGGGGAAGTTGTGATTGCAAAATGAATTGAAATCTTCCTGGAGGCCACAATATGTCTTCAAATACGAGATGCCCGATAATCAGCTCGGGTCAGTTTGATGTAGGCTGCTGCAGTAGGAGTTGAGCATCTCAGAGAGCTCTGACTTTAAGTTTCCCTTTGGTTAGGTATTTCATCTTGTGA
Source organism: Gymnorhina tibicen (assembly GCA_013399875.1). NCBI lineage: Eukaryota > Metazoa > Chordata > Aves > Passeriformes > Artamidae > Gymnorhina > Gymnorhina tibicen. The sequence continues at coordinate 198,241 of VXAZ01009672.1, forward strand.
GGGCTTTCTATCTTTATAAGCAGCCACTGCAAAGCTGCTGGCCCTAAGGTCTCAGCTGGCAGGACCAGCCTTCACCTACTGCCCTTCTGCCTGAAAGACTTGTTTGGAGTAGTTTTGAGATATTTGGACATATTTGAGGAATCTTGGGTGGATTTCTCCCAAGTGATGCCCAAAGGAATTGTTAGCAAACAGGTAGGGCTGGGTTTGTTTTATAATATGGGGACGACATTTCCCTCCATACTGCATACAACATAGTGACTACCAAAACTGAACAGCAGAGAACTACAGTAGCCCCAAAATGGCAGGGCACACATTGTCTCCTGCATGAAGACATTTACAGTAGAGACTGCTACTGTGAGAACAAGCCTGGTCTAGACAGTGACTTTTTTTAAATGCAAACAGAATGCTGAAACAGGGAAGCCCTTCCAGTTTTGGTAACACAGCTGTCATACTGTGAATTGCAGTCTTGTGTGAGAGCATTGTTCATAATTTACAAAGCAAAACCAAAATTCAATTCTTGTCATCTCCCACATACATTTTTGTGTTACTGGAGGAATGTGACTCTCAGAACCAGCTGTAGGATTTTGAGGCTTTAAAATCTAAATTGAACTCCTACCCCGCAGCCTGGAGCCATGGATGATGGCAGAAGTAGAGTCTAGTCCAGGTCCCCATCGTGTTGTTTTCACATCACAGACACTACCTTCTCTCTTAGCACAGTGAACCAAATCATTAAGCATCCAAGAGTGGATTAAGCAGAATTCACCCATCTAAATCAGAAATGCAGTGACTGGATTTTCTCCCTCAAACTGCAGGCACTCTGATTTTATCACCAAAGACATAAAGACTTCACAATCCTGCTATTTTTCCCATTTAGCACAGTTATTTCTGGGGTAGGAATAAAAGTTACAAGTCCTCACCTCTCAGTCAAAATAAGAAAATTATTTATGGTGAGGAGATTTCTTAAGCAGGAATCAAATATGAAATTTGAAATAGTTTGAGCATCTAAGATGTTACATTAAGTCTGAAGAGCTGCATTAGTGCCTAGAAAGCAGGTAAGACTGGAATGGTTCATGCTAATACTTTCATGATAGGATTCTGCTGTCACTCTTTCACCTAACATCTCCTCATACTGAGCTGCTGTAAAATCTCTGTCTTTCTGTTTGAAACACTGGTAAGATCAGATGGTCAATCACAGCTTCCAGTGCTTTTCCCATTTCAGAGTTTTTCATCACAATAAATTCTGAAATGTTTTTTCAAGTCTAATTGTTATTTAGGCAAGTGATGAATACGTCCCCTGCTCTGGGACCTTGCATATTTGTTTTGAATTTTTCATACAGTAATAAATCTATATAATGGAAAAATCCTCTCTCTTGAAAACGCATTTTGAAGTATTTAAAAGTAAGAGCCTCAGGCCAGATTTTGCAGTGCAGGAATCCACGGGAGTTCTGTTGTCTATAGATTAAAACCATTGTCTAATTTTTTAAAAAGAACCATCACATATTAAACTGGTTCTGCAATAGAACAGTCCTTTCTACTCTGAGATGCATACTCCAACAGCTTGATATTTTTTTTTAAGCAGAAGGAATTGGCTAAGCTCAAGACATTCATTCCTTCTGTGGATGGCAGTCCATTTGTACATGCCTACCATTTCACTGATTAAGAAGATAACAAATCTTCAGTGAAGTTACTGATGAGTCACAGGCTGCTGATTTACAAGTAATTGTAGGTTCACCTGCTTCTGGCAGAAGGAGTTGTGCCTCGTCTTGACAAGTCAGAAGTAAATGCTTAATTGGCACAAGCTGTTCCAGCAGGGAGGGTTAAGCAGCTGACCTCAGTAAAGCAGACCTACAGAAATACGTTCTTGTAAGGGTTTTGTGCATTGTATTGTTGTGAACATGATATAAAGGTGTTGCCCTGCTTGTGTAATTGCAGCTTAAGGGTAATATTTAAGTCAGTGCAGCAGGTCAAGGAAGCAGTAGTCTGGAAATATGGGATGTTATCCCAAAGTGAGGACACAGTGTACATTATTATAGCATGACTATAAGCTAATAACTGATGCTGCTGCTGCCAAAATCTGTCATTAATAATTATGCAAGTTAATTTAACCCTTCCACTAGTAAGTCATACTGCATTATAACTGCATAAATACAGCAGCAAATTGCCATTCCCTAATGGCTATTTAAATGAATTATTTTATAATTTTGAAGTGTCTTTTAAATTCAGCTGGTATTTCTTCAGTTCATTGGTTAGAAATATTTTTAGACAAAGATCTGTTCTTTGACAAATGCTGCTATTAAACTGGACTTTTACCAGTGGAGCAGATTCTCTTGAATCATTCTCCTGGACATTCTCCTTTCCTTCTGGAAGCAATGCATATTCTTATTTCATAGCCACTATCAAAGGAAATGACTGTCAGTGGAGCACAGGGAGGGTTTGGTTTAACCCTTGTTTCAATTTGGCAAGGTGCAGGTGCTCTGCCTCAGCTTGTCAGGGCATCATTGTACGTGGGGGCTGCCCACTGCTGTAGGTTCAGTAGGGAGTCATGGTCTGTGTAAAGCCTGGGGGCAGTGCCGATAGCATGTAACCAATTTGCTTGCATTTGTGACTGTAAAATAAGCTGTGCCTTGTCTTTTAGCTTTCCAGGAGTTCCAAATATACTGAGTGGTGATTGGGGACTTCACGTAAGGCATTTGGCATGGTGAAATGCCTCGATCTGTTAATGTGGTGTAATTGCCTTTTTAAGTGTTCTGTATTTTATGGAAACTGCATGAAAAATTATTAGTTGATAAATTTAATTTTACTTATATTAGAATTAAATTTACACCTGGTTTGGAAGGCCTTTCACATTTCAGTTCCATTTTACTCTGGGTGGATCATCAATTTAATTTCCCTTAAGTTGAATTTGAATACAAGTTGGAAAAGGAACTTAAGAGCACTAGGTATGGGAATTATTAATTGATCTCTTCAGGGTCATTTTTAAGTGATCACTGTAGCCCTTAATTCCAGCAATTACTGAGTTGTTGGAGTAGTACAAGGAATACACCACATAATATCAGACAGGAGGATTATGTTTATATAGATGCCCTACATCAAGAGAAGTATCAGCTACACAGTCAGCTGGCTGTTCCCTAAAACTTACACATATGACTTGCAATATGGCTTTCTTTGTAATTAGAGCCATCTGCACTTACCAATCTAAAGTGTATGTTTGTTATAGTCACTCTCTTCATATAGTGGAGTGCCCAACAGGCAAACCATTAATTTTTCAGAGATGGACACAAACCAGTACCTTAGAAACTGTCCTATTAACAGATTAGGAAAATATGCATATTCCAAGTCTTCCACAATCTGTTCTAAGAAATTCAGTCTGCAGTTGGTTTTGTCTCAGACTTCCCTGAAGGCACTAATTTTGAGAAAGTGTCAGCACTAAGATGTGAGATTTGTCCAGTCTTTGCTATTACCTAGAGGTTCCTAAGCTCTTAAAAAAGCTGTTAAGGATCTACAAGATAACGTCTTAATACCAGTAGCACAAAATTTTATTCACTTTGCATAGCTTGTGACTGATGGCACCACTCATGTAAATACTGTTGAACTCAAAGAAGTTGTGCAAATCTGGACTTTAATTCAATCTGTACATAAAACATTATACCAAGAAAATCTGTCATCTTTCTGTGGGATTGAATCTGCCAGCCCTGAGGTATCTTATTAATCATTTGCTGGTGAAAGACTGGTCATCACTGTAAGGGTGTAGACTCCTGAAACCATGTTTCAGCTGTTTGAATTTCAGCCTTTATCATCCCTCCTTGGAAGGCCTGTTCACTGTAAAAGCTGAAAGACTGATAAGCTTTCAGAAGACTTGATGGAGACACACTAACTCTCACAAAGGAGGCATCTTGCCCACCCTCCAGGGAATGGTGGAAAGAGTGTCCAGGGCACTATTCTCCCTCTGCCACCAACCTGTTGGAAGATCTCAAGAGAGTCAACTAGAATATCAGACACCCAGAGTTATCATATCTGAAACAGAGATATGTTTTCATCTCTATAAACGTTGAGACTAGTGGATGTCAAGCACTGAAGATTATTATTATTATCATTATTATTAGGCTCAAAAGTAATAGTAATTGTTATGGAATTGGTCAGCTGTGTCCTGTCCCATCGAATATGAGGCTGTACCGTCACACAGCAAGGACTATGGCAGGAGTGAGATGCAGCCCCTTCAGCCACACCATCACCATCCAGTAATGAATGAAAGGAGGCAGCCTGAGGGGCTGGACATGAGCCCACAGTAAAAAACAGCATTATGGCTTGTCTTATTACTCCTGTGTCAGTGATGATACAGCTTCAGCAAAACCCTGGTAAAGGAAAGTATATCAGCAGATAAGGGAATTAACAACCTGGAAAGGTTATCACTATGTGTGCTTCCAGTGTCCATACAAGTTCCACTACCACAGGACCTTAACAGGCTCACCAGAACCTGCCTTCATGGCACCTTTTGGATGCCTTCATCCAGGGGTACCTGAGGCTCAGTGGAAGCAAGGGCTAGTTTTTTAAGGGCTTTTATCACCTAAAAATGCAGATAGATGCTGAATGAGCTCTCCAAACCACTTAGCTCTCAGGAAGTGTCCTAAGCCATGTCCCACTCCACCTTATTTTGGAGTGGACAGATGTTTTCTATGTGCTGTTCACTAATCACTTCCTCACTGTTAATCTGAGGTGAGTGGTGGCCAGCAGGTCACAAGGGAGGATGAGGCCAGTTTTCTACTTAATGTCTTTGCTCTTGGCAGTTGCTTCTCCATGAGTTGCCCTCTGCAGCTGCACTGCCTCACAAAGGAGCCTATCTGTCTCAGAAATACCTGGTACTGATGATGAGCCCATCTTCTGCCCTAAAATACCCTCTGAAACAGCCTGAAAGCAAGACAGGTTGACTAGGGGAGAAACTGTCTGGAAGACAAATTTATTTTTATACCTATTTTACTGCAGTGGACCTGGGAGGTGATATTGGCTATGGGATTGAGGTGGGAAAATGCATGTCCTGTATCTAGTGAGTTCCAGTTTGAAAGCAGCCTTTTATTTCTTTCACTGGTCCCTACTTTTGTTTGCTGTCAAATGGCTCAGGGCACAGTGCCATAAGCCTGCTAGCAAAGATAGCCCTTTTCCCTGGCAGCTTGAAGAAGTCTCCACATATCTGATTCCCAGAAGCAAACCTCTTCCTGCCCATGTTGAAGTTATTAACAGAATCACAGATTCATTTAGGTTGGAAAAGACCTCTGAGATCATCAAGTCCAACCTATGACCTAACGCCGCCTTGTCAACCAGACCATGGCACTAAGAACCACATCCAGTCTTTCCTTAAACACGTCCAGGGACGGTGACTCCACCACCTCCCTGGGCAGCCCATTCCAATGCCCAGTCACACTTTCTGTGAAGAACTTCTTCCTAATGTCCAACCTAAACCTCCCCTGGTTCAGCTTAAGACTATGTCTCCCTGTCCTGTTGCTGGTTGCCTGAGAGAAGAGACTGACCCTCAGATGGTTACAACTCCTCTCAGGCAGTTGTAAAGAGTATTAATGTCTCCCCTGAGCCTCCTTTTCTCCAGGCTAAACAACCCCAGGTATCTCTATGCATGTCTGTGTGTATGTGCTTGTTGATGGAAATAAGCCGAAGTGTGCTGAAATGGCAAAGGCAGATTTAGCATGAAGGTTCAGTGTTTTCAGGCCTCTTTTTTTCTGGATGCTTTTTCACTTTCATCCCTGTAACGTGATGAGGTCCCACAGTTTGGCAGGACAAGCAGATGATGTTCAGCACTGATTTTTCCCCACTGAAGAATTGCCAGTGCTCATAACGTGCCTGTGCACATCACTCACCACTGGAGAGTTAGACTGTGTGTTTGTGCAATGAAGTGGATGGTACTGTGCTGGCACATCTCTGTGTCTCTCAGTGGTGCCTCTGTTCAAAAGAACTGAGAATTACTGTCCCCAGGTCAGTGCTGTGCTCTGCTGTTCTGTCACAGACCGTGGCCTTGCTGCTATGTTTCCTTGAATTGGTGGTTGACAGGAAGGTCAGGGAAATACAGCTAGTTCTTGCAGAAATATAAAGTACTTATAAATGGGCCTGTCCTATTAAAGAATTGGGAAAGAAATAGCAACAGTGCTGACATGCAACCTTACGTTGCACATTTTATCCCTACACTTTGCAACCATTTGGAAAGCTGGGGCTACTGTTCCCATCCTGGAGAAGGAGAAACAAGACTGGAGTGGAGTTTGTCCCAAAATCACCCAGCAAGCAAGGGGGAGAACTGAGCCTGGAACCCACATCCGGAGGGGAATTTCTGTCTTCCGCAGTGACATCCTGCCTAAGTGCAGAGAGGTTAAAGCCTGTATCATGAAACTCAGAAGATTGAACTTTAGGTTGTATATCTTCATACCCAGCTTTAAACATCCTGGTTCTCAGAGTGCTAAGAACCTCTGGAAACTAAGTTACCTTCCAAAATAAATTCCAGGGTACTAATTTAACAGCAAATGCTTTGGCACTGGTGACCTGTTTCTTAGAGACACCAGATACCCACTAATCTGATTGATGTCTCCTGCATTTTGGTAAACAGGTGACCAAGTCTGGCAGGGCTCACCTGAGCGATGGCTCCCATGGAGAGGCAGCACTTAGGACTACCTGGGGGTGTCACTAGGTGCTGCCCTGCCTGGTCTCGGTGCTGCCCAGCCTGTCAGTGATCCAGGCTGTGGAGAGCAGACAATGTGACGATGCCCATGAGGCTCTCCCAAATGTTTGCGTTGCTGCAAGGAGGAGGTTGCCTTGCAAGGCACAGGCTTCAGTTCTCATTTGCTAGGGAGAAAAAGCGACAGGGTGTGATTTAATCGGGGTAAAAACAATTCAGTCCTTTATGTTGAGAGAGAATCAGATGGTGAGTGAAAAGCAGTGCCTCATCGGGAGACTGCTGGTTAGAAAAACATGGGACAAAGTCAGATCAGAGGGCAGTGGCTGATGTGAGCATGCATTGTAAAGATAAATGTCAGAGCTGAGTATTAACACAGAAGCTAGCTATGATGTAATCTCCTTAAAAGCCTTTTTTCCACAAGGTCTATAAATGCTACTGCTTCTCCAGATCACGCTTTAGAGATCTCCCCTTGTGCTCTCTAGCCCTGCTCTCCTCCAAAAGACCTCGGCAGCTGAAAACATGTTTTTCCCCTGTTTGAGGGGTACCTCAGTTCTGGTGGGTCCCATCAGCTTCACCAACAACCTAATAGGATTAAGGCTGGCAGGTCTGGCCCTCAGGCTGTCAGTCGTTTGGAGCACAGACTTTCCCTTCCTACTTTGGTTGACAATCCCTTGACAGCTCTGCTGTATGCATCAGCATATTTCCATATGTATGTAGAACTCTGAACTGTTCTCTAGTTTACCTCTGCAGTTGTACAAAACCAAGACAGGTTATCCCACAAGCTTAGTGTCAGCCATTCCAGGGTACCTTGTGGGATCCCGCCTTGTTTCTGCAGGGCTCGGCCACACGGAGCTCCTGGGCATGGTGTCACTGTGCTGGCCTGGGGCAGAGATCTGGTGCCTGCCTGGGAAGTCAAAAAGGGAGTTTGCGGTTTCCACCCCTATAATGTCATTTTGACCAAATCAGTTGTTTGTGTTTACTCCCAAAGAAGAGGCAACATGATCCAGAGGGGAGGACTGGCCAGGAGTCAAAAGACATTTTGTTTTCCTGGCTTTCTCACTGAGGTGCAGTGACTTTGCACAAGCTGCTTCCCCACAACGTGCTTTACTTATGTCTGGCTGACCAGTATTTTCATCTGCTATTATTTTATTTTGGTCCTAACGATATGTTCATTTACTATGGGAATCTCATATCTGCCAAGGAAAAGCAGCTGCATGACACCTACCAAGAAAGCGCAGTAACATGGGGCTTTAGTGAAATCCACTGCAAAACCCAAACCTAAATGTGTGCAGGTTCAATAACTCCTAAAGCTTAGATCTTGAGCATCACACTTAACCCCCCCCCACCCAGCTGCTCTCTTCCTCACTGACTGTATCCACGCTCGGGTTCTTCCACCTGCAGTTCCAGTTCTGTTTCTTGCAATGAGCCATGCACTCCTCTAGTGCCTGTGACCTTCAGAAAATTCCTGCAGAACTACCCCTTTCCTTCACCTCTTGCACACTCCAGTCTCCAAAACTAAGCACAAAACTGAGTATGTTTCCTGTTTCAGAAGGGAAGTGTTTTTAGAAAGGAGGAGAAAACTAAGGAGATGAGACAACTGAGAGTGTAGAATAACAACGTCTACAGTGTAAGAGCCGCAGGGGAGGGAATTTCTCCAGCATCATTCCCACACATGTTTTTATTATAGCAGAAGTTCCTGCTGCGTAGTGATTGCAGTATCCCCCTTAAAAGTGTAGTAGGAACATATGCACGGAGCAGCTGCATGATATAAACTTGTCTGCAACAAAGTGCGATAAACAGAAGTATCATCTGCTACAGGAATAGCTGATTTCTACCAGTGTTATTTAACCTAGCTACTCCAGGGATGCTGTAAATCAGGACAGGCTTTCTGCTGAGCACACTGCTATTGCCTGGTTGTTTACACAACTGGCTCATGGCACTCTGGAAATGGCCCTAAGCTTACAGGCAACAGGAAGGGCAGAAATCTGTACGGGAGTTGAAAAAACAAGCAAAAAAAATCCTTTTTCTGGAATAAAATTTGCTCCAAAATTAGGTGATTCCTGTTTTGTCTAAGCCAGTCTACTGCACATCATGTACAGTTACGGCCGTGCTCCAAAGGTGACTGCAGTGGCATAGGATATTGTTGTTCTTCGGTTTGTCCTCGCTGGGTAGTGTCTTCCTCCTGTGCCTGTTCTGTGCGGCAGGATCTGAGGGAACAGGTCCAGCAAAGCAGCTTTCTGGGTCACAGCTAATTGGAGACTGTGATAATCCAAATTCTTTCCATCATGTTCGGATTTACTGGAGGTGAATTTGCCCCAAGTGGGCTTTGTCTATTACTGAAGCTGTTGTCTATTCCTGCTTTACATTCCTGCTGCAGTGGCCTGGTCCCCTGTGGTAATGATGGCTGTTAATAGACCCAGCTTTCCGTGGTGTCCATCCTGTGCCCTTTTTCCCCCCGACTCTCTAAACAGAAAACAATATGTTCATCACTTTGTGCAGCCACAGTGCTGTGGGAATCTCATACTTTATTGTATTTCCTGGAGTTAAGCCACCCGATGCTGTTTCAGTGTTTGGAGGTCTCCTTTGGAGCTTGCATTGTTTCTGCTTTTCAGAGGGAAGGAATGGCAAAGCAGGGGCCTCGTCCCAGCTGCTGTGCCAAGAAGCTGCAATGACAGAGCACGTCCATGCTGGACATTTAAACATCAAAGAACCGCAGAATGGTTTGGGTTTGAAGGGAAAGTTACAGATGGGGCATCCACAGCTTCTCTGAGCAGATGTATGCAAGGGTACGGCAGCACATACGACACCATCTTGCTTCTCTAGGGTGGTCTGCTCCCAGTATCTCCTGTACATCATTTCATGTCTCCCAGGGGTCCAACTGTAGCTGCCATTGGGGTACCAGGAGCAGGGCAATCTTGCCCAAAGCCCCCCAGCCAGCAGCTCAATATCTTTGTTTATGACCACGTCTTACCATGGGGCAAAGATGTTGCACCACCGCAGTGCTGGCCAAATCCAGTTTACCTTTCTTCAGGGTTTAATTGTACACAGTGCTGTAGACAGTACCTGGTGCCACCACCAGCTCATGTGGTTGAAGCCACACCTACTCAGACTCCTCCTGTCTTGGCTCCACCACAGCTGAATTCTGGCAGTGCCTCCAGGCTTCCCTCCCAGAGTCTGCTCACAGACTTTGCTCTGCCTTTGCTGTGGGGTCTGAAAGCATTGCACAGGGGGATTATGGCCTCTTGCAGGCTGTCTCTGAGTCTGTGGCCAACCAGACCGGGAGGGGGCTGGCCCAGCCCATTAGGCTCCTGTTGATACCTGCCTTTTGGCATTTCCTGTGTTGTGCTCCTGCATCTCCCCTCCAGCATTTCGAGCATGGCTAGATGTGTTGTCTGTGGGCAACAGCTGTGAAGGGAGGTTGATAGGCTGATTTTCTGACCTGTGAGGGAGACAGTAAAGTGCATCCATTCGTATCTAATAGCTCCTATTTCTTCAAAATTAATAATTTCAAACACATACAGAGGTGCCCCAAATGTGAATGTTTGCCTTTATATGTTCAGCTGTTAAAAGAAATCTCAATTGCATGGAAGAGAGAGAAGAAAAAAAGGAGTTGGTAGATTTTCTCATATATTCTGTCACCAACAGTTAGTAACAAATCTTGAGGAACCATTCAGAATGCAGACATGTTTAACAAAATTATTAGCAGCAGTTTCATTTATATGAATGCATATGTATACCCTTTTATAGACATATATTAAAAATATATATCCTCTATATCTCCTTTCTATGTATATGTGTTTTTACACAAATGCATATACGTGTGTACACATGTATGTGTATGCAGCATCCATTGTGTGTGTCTGTATATGTATATGCAAACACCAGGGACTTCCCCTCACAGCATGAGGAAACCTGACAGGGCTAGACAAGCCACTTCTCCATCAATCTGGAAAATGTGGATCCTTCCTTCCTTCGGCAAGCCTGTCTGTCCCTGATCACCAGCCCGAGCGTTGCCTTCTGCAGGCAGCTGTGGCTGCCACGTGAAGGCGAGCTCAGGGTTCCCTCTGGCCATGCACAGCCCCAGGGCCTGTGCATTGAGGCAGCGTGAGGATGCAGGTCACATCTGCAGGAATAGCTTTCTGCCCCAGGAACAGACACCAAGGTCGCCCATTTCCTGGTCAGCCTGCTCTCCCCCATCCTCCCAGGAAATTTTCTACTTAAATCCAAGAGTGTGGAAGGGAGCATATACTTTGCCTGTTCCCAAAATGCCTTTTAGAATAACAGCTGAATATCTATATTTGTATCAAGTCTAGCAGCACCACAAAGTCCACTAGCAGGCTCTGTTAAAGGATTTGTTTTTCCCATACCGGCTGCCTCTGACTGTGAGCAGCCCTGGGTACACACAGCACGTTCCTACCACTTACATTATCCAAACACATCTGTAGCGGTCCCTACGTGATGAAGTACAGCAAACAGAGGGAATGCTTGAGCTGACACTGACTCACAGATCTCTCCCCATGGCCCTGGGTGAGGTAACCAGTCTTGTTCCTGGAGAGCCCACAGCCTCCCAGGCTCTGGAGACCAAGATCCTGACTTTCGGCTACATTTCTCTTCTGAGCGTCATCATGCAGATGCTGGGACAAGGTCCTCAGCTGGCACCAGTCTTACAGCTGGGTGGACTTCTGCTAGTTTACATCACTTGAGGCCTTGGACCTTTTCTATTAGCTGCCTAAAGCTTCATTCTGTCACACAGTGAAATTATTCAGCATTAAGTTCATCAGCACTCACTTTAGGGTGAATCTACACTGCTGGGAGTAGTGAAGGGCCTTATGCAAAAATAGACAAGAGGCCTCAGGTTCAGGACTGAAATCAGCTTTCTCAAAAAAGATAGGAGCATGTGATGGAGGCTCTCCTTGTTTCTCATGTTTTACACAGTGCAATGCTTACAGAGTAAATGTTTGAGCCTTGGTGTTTGTGTAACTGTTTCTCTGTAGAGTTTCTCCTCACAGAACCCAAATTATTTCATATTGATGAGGGGATTCATTGCAGTCCTCTATTCCACAGGAGCTTGGATGAGACATCTTGATGTGAAGAGACCCAAACCGTAACAGATTCAAAATCCATCTCCATATTTAACTGGGAGTTTGGAGTGTACACTGGAGTGTCCTGGGAGGCTTTTTCATATACCTTGACATTTGAAATCACATTTAAACTTGCCATGTTTTCTGGGCTTGTCCCTGCATCCCTGTGTGGTAATGGCTGTAGGAGCTAGTGTCTTCTCTCTGTCTTGCAAATGGAGATGTCAACATGCAATTATGTGAATATCAAAATAATAAATAAGAGTGAAGATGAGACTAGGACCCCAAACCCTGAACCCAGCAGATTAACAGGTCTCTAGAATATGTGACGTACATAGAGATTGCTGAAAACACACTGCCTACAACTTCAATTCCTTTTAATTTCCAACCAAGGCTGATAAAACACTTGAGGCCCTTGGAATATGAGCCTGCCTTCAAAATAAAATCCAATCCTGCTTCCTAGCATGCTAATTAAAAGTGCATGGCTGATTCAGGCAGCCCTACAATAGCAAGAGAAATGCTGCAGGCATAGAGATGGCAGGGTTTAGCCTGTTGTGAGTATACAGTATTAAAAACAGGCAGATGTCTCATAAGGATGATTACGACAGCACTCTTGACCTTTCTGCAAGAACAGGAATAAAATCAAAAGAAAAACAATAATCAGTTTTGATTTATCTTGAAAGCGCGCTTCCTTTTTTAGGCATGATATTGCTGTTGTAGAGAGGTGATGGGGGTCACTGTCACCCTTCTACATCACATCAGTGGACACTCACCAGCTGCTTGGGACCCAGGCTGCGAGCAAATTGACAGACCTCTGCTGGAGACACCTCCCCTGGGATTACATGTGGGATCACGGGTCACTGCCTCCCTTCGCTGTTTTCCGGCTCAGCCCTGTGTTTTGTTTTGTTTTGTTCTGGGTTTTTTTTGCTTTGTTTTGCTTTATTCTGTTTTGTTTCGCCTTGCTTTGCAGGGCTGGCTGCTGTGGGATCGGCAGTGGGAAGGGGTGCCCTGGTGCAGGCTCCCTGCCTCAGCATCGCTGCCAAGAGCTGCACAGGGGCACCAGCTCAGCATGGCCCCCTCAGAGAGCACTTTCTGTCTCCTGACAGACTTGGTTGTGTTACTGTTAATGTCCCGGCATTCCCATGCAAAGAGCAATTAGCCTAAAACCTATATGGTAATAGAAAGTAATAACCCTAATCAAAATAAATGACAGGAGCACTGGATTTTGAAATTATGAGCTTTATAAACTACAGCCATGACCACTAAAGATAACCTGATGGTGTATCCAAGGATTTCAAACCCTGTTTCTAGATTCTGTCTCAGGCAGTACATGTATTGCTTTTATAACATACACAAAACTATTGAACGCTTAACCCAGAAGATTAAAACAGCTTCATCACAGTTTTTTGTTGGAAGCTCAGAGAAATTTTGAGAATGATCCACTGAGATTTGATAAAAATAAATCAGAGAACTTCTTGGGAATTTTATGGAAACATTCTTTCCAGTGACAGAACCTCTATTTTTGTGCCTGGACATTGAGGGAAACCCTCAATAGCTGAGCTAATCTTTTCTGGTATGCACATTTCTGGCTAGAGCCAGCTGTGTACAGATACCTTCTAACATTAGAATTGGAGCTGTGTCTTTATGCTGAGCCTTCAAAACAAACTTAGTCAAAAAAAGAAGGTGTAAGATTTTTGTGGTGCTGAAACAGTTTGCTCTGAAAGCACATTTTCATTAATTTTTTTTCAATAAGTTGCATCCATCTAACCACTGCAGGCCTGAAATGGGTTTATTTGCTCATTGTATTTATTTAGGCCTGGTGCTGTTGGGAGTAGGAGAAGGTGATGGCCCTCTAAAAGTAAACCTAACCAACATTTGTATTTCATAAATTTTAAGGCCAGGAGATAAAAGGCATTGTACTCATGTGGACTTTTCAGAGCCAGAGTGTTTTCTTTACTTACTCAATTCTTACTCTGAGCACAATCTCTTTAGCTGAATTTAGACCTCCTAAAGGAATAATAAAAAGACTACCTTAAACTAAGTTTTTCATTTAAATACTCGGCCAGAACTGATAGATTATGGTAATGATTAATTATCCTTAATTATTATAATTACCGTATTTCTAATCTAAATATGTCTGTATCCATTTGTAGTTGATCACATTCCTGAGTCATTTGCAAACTGTATCAGTATTCATCACCCTGTTTTGGGGGGAAGAGGGAGGTCACTGTTAAAAACCACATTCTCCCAGCAGTGACTTCCTGTTTATAGTTAGATTTTGAGACATACCTAGTTCTCTGGCTTTTAACTCAATTTATGTGTGCCACACTTACTCTGTGTGTAAAAGCTACTCTGTAGCTTTATAGTTTTGTAACCTCAACAGCATGTGGAATTAAGTTGGATGTCATATCAAAGTCTAAAGTTATCACACTAGCACTAGTACATCTATATATCAACTAGTAATCTCCTCAGAAAATATCTAGTTATTTTGTCAAGATGTCTTCCTAAATCTATGCTGTTTAGCATCAATTATTTATTTAAATATTTTATTAATTGAATGAGATCTTCGTTATTTTTGCAGGATTTCTGTTGGGATGTCAGGCTGTGATTACTTAGCTCAACCTGCTTATCTTCTTTAAAATGTCATCACTTTCCTACTACCACTTTCCAGTCAGCAGTGTGTTCAATGTGCAGAACAACACTTCAAGGTTTAGCAGAAAAAGCAAATTTTCCTTGAGTGGTTTTGTACTGTGAAAATAATTTTCTCCATTCAGCTGATTTTGAGAGCAGTGAAGAACAGCCACGAATGAGTCAAACCAAGAAGTAATCATGCTTTGAGCAGCTGAAGCTGCTCACATGAGACGGTGATGGGTGCAGAGGGAGCACCCACTGTGACCAGGCTGGCCAGCCCTCAGCTCTCAGTAGCCCAGTGGTGATGACAAAGGGACTTCAGGCACCCAGGGATGTCCTCCACTCCCCAGATACACCTCTGCGAGTGACAGCAGTATGTGGGTTGTTGTTCCTTTACTCACGGGAAAGGGCATAACTTGGTTCTGAAACTATACAGCTTTTGGGGTTTTATAATGTGTTTGAAAGTGGTGGTACAAAGAAGGAGGCAACCAGGAGAATTGTTTTCCTGCGCTTCATCAAAGGTGAAGACGGTGAAACAACTGGACATTGACATTGTTATAGGTAGTGTGGGACATCCTCTGCTCAGTGTGTTTTGTAATGATTTCAGTATCTCCTTAGAGGAGGGTTTGGGACCCACGTCTTTGCTCTTTCATGGAGTGCCTGAGAAATGCATTGCTATTCCATGCAAAGCGGCACAGTTGCGAGAGGGTGCTGCAGCTGCCGTCACCCAGGATAATTTCTCATCACTGAGAGATCATTGACACCTTCAGGCTCAGCCCTTCCCAGGTGCAACCCCAGGTGTGGGTGATAAGTTGGGATCTGGGAGTCAAGCATAGGATGGAGAGCCTCCCCAGCCCCAGGGAAAAGCTGTGAGCCCCAGCGCAAGGGAACTGGGACATCAATACCTCCCTAGCATCAGGAGCTCAATGTGGGACTCACTAAGGTTCTTCTCTGAAGACATGGGGCTTCCCAGTCATCTTGCTGGCTCTTTGGGAAGTTCCCCTCTCAGCTGGCATTTCTAGCTGCACACAGAGGAGTCATCCATGCAGGCCAGGCTCAGCCTTCCTATCATCATAAGGGGATTAAATGCAGTTCTGCTCTTCCTCAGAGGATAATTGTGAGGAGAAATGCATTAAGGACATAGAAATGCCAGGGTATGAGGACTATGTGAACACATACTGAGAAAGGCAGAAAAGCACATGTAACTAGGAGCTTATTAAAAAAGGAGTGTTTCAAAGGAAAACAAGATTAGCACTGCATTAATAAGGAGTAGAAATAGAATATAATTTTTAAATCTGTATGAAAACACGAGCCACTAAGAAACAGGCTTTGGTAGCTTCCAGTGCTTCTTTCTGAGTGCCCAGTCTGGACCAGTGGGGAAAGGAACTGAGCCAGGTGGATTAGGAGTCAACTCCACATTAGCAATTCTTATTTTCCTGTCATTAATGACTGCATATAGGAGCGATGTTTACTACTGAATCCCACATGTATCTGTTTATTCTCCATGTAAAAATACTGTGATAAACCATCAAGGAGCACATGGTGTACAGACATGTGACAAGCCTGGCTTTATACCCTGTCTCTGCCATTTGTCAGTCTCATTTGTTGTGCTGAGGAGCAGCCCAGTCTCACCACCATTTTGCTTTATGACTAGTTTGGTTGATCCTGCCTTTGAAGAAGAACATGGGCTAGAGAAGGGTAGCCCCACTTCTCCCATCTTCTGTGATCTCATCAAATTTTACATGGCACCTGCTGATCAATGTTTTTTCCTTCAACTTCACTGCAACCTTTTGTGTTTTTCAGGACAGCACCGTAAGGGTAGAGTTGGTCTTGACACTGCCTGCTCCTTCATGCAAGCACTTTGTCATCTTTGAAATGCATTCTGTTCTGGAATCTTACAACGTTGAAAACTTTCAGAGAATATTAAAATCATTAGCTTTATCAAAACACAATAAATAGTTCCACCACCCCCTGAGAACAGACTTCTGCAACTGACATAATAATAAAGTAGAAATTCAGTTCCTGGGACAGTCTGGAAGTGAACATAGTCGAAGGAGGAGCTGGGAACCACTGGTTGTCAGGCTGTTGGGTTTATTATTTTTATTGCTTCTTATAGTTCTTTACCTAGTCTTTTCCTAAGGTGCTCTTTAGGTGCAGATTCCTTGGGGTGAGTGTTGCCAATTCCTCTATACATCTTGCAGTTGGAAAAAACAAATTTTCTCAGTAATCGTGTAATTCATTATTTAATCTATTGAGTGTTAAGATAAGGGTATGTGTATGTCTTTTCCTAATCAAACACAGGAGACAGAGATGTCAGATCACAATAAATGATACTGGACTGATGACATATTTTAATTTGTGCAGCTATTTGTGATGTGTATAACTGGAAGTTCAGAATATCAAATTTAACAATTAGACTCAAAAAAGGACCTTTTTTCTATATTTCATTCTCTCACCTACTTAGCTGAGAATGTAGATATAGACAGTCCCATCAACTGAATCATTATTAAATGTCACTTAAGGTGACCAAAATTCTCATGGAATTTATGTGGTTGCACAGGCTGCGTTAAGGCTCTCTCTCCCCTCTGCAATACACTGGTACTGCTCATGGCATTGGCTGTTACTCACCATCCTTCAGGAAATGTGTCCCCTCAAAGCATGGGAAAAGGAACTTAGCCCTGAAGGAAAATACGATAACTAAATGTCACCAGATACAAAATATTTCTTGTTTTGAGTGGTACTTAAATAGACAATTCTATCCCTAAATGTAATAAGAAAAATGTATTAATAGTAGGTCATATTTCCACAAGTTAACATTTCTTAATGTTAGTATTTCTTGACTATGTGACTTAGAATTCAAAGGTAGTGTAATGGAAAAGAAGCTTGTCAACTATAATACTCTGAAAGCAATTAGTAAGTGTAATAGAACTCACATTCTTTTAAAACAAATCCCCCCTCGTACTATTAGCTACAATACAGATTGGTAGCCCCTGCTTTGGCTCCCAACAAACCTCCCCAAACGGGGTTTGAAAATGTGCTCTTATCAGCATAATATCCCTCTCTAAAATTAAATCTGATGCACCTGGAGATGGCAAATGCAGAGGAAGAAGGTGTTTCCCACGAGTAGCAGAGCAGAGCCTTTCTCCTTCGTGCTGAGTACCAGGTTGTAGACAGCACTGACACTGAGAACTTGGTCGTCTGGGGACTGTGACGAGAAGTAGTACCAATAAGAGAAACTGATTGCCTGGGCAAAAGAAAGAAACAGGTCCTAAATGTGAAATAATATCTTTGCATGTGTACCTATGGTCCTGGTATAGTGCTACTGCATGAGTGACTGAAGCATATCTGATTAAACCCTGTTGATTTGGGAGAACTCCTGTATTTTTCTACTCTCTTTTTATAGGTCCCAAGTCTACCTTTTGTCCCACTGAGGAGACCTGGTGGCCAGGCCTGGTTATTATCATTGCAGTATGCTGCGCCACACTAGTGTTCCTCTTTGTAGTTGTCATCATTTGCTACAAAGCCATAAAAAGGTAAGACTCCAGATGCTTTTACTACACTTAGAGCAATACAGCCCCACAGAGGCTGACCCAAGACTTGTCTTGTGTTATCTTGTTTAGTTTGAAGGCATCCAAAAGGCAAAATGCATCCTGTAGCCAATGTGTGTTTTTGTTGGAAAGTCACTTTATGTACCGTACCCTGCATGTGTAAAGGGTGTAGTTCAATGCAGTTACGGCCATGAGGAAGAGAAAAACTAGAAATGGGATAGAGATACAGTGTTCAGATTAATTAGAACTTGCCCAAAGACAAATTGCTGCAGGTTGCTGGTGAATGTGGAGAGCTTTGGCTTGGCCAAGTGTAGAGGTAGGAAACACTGTACTACTTGTATTTGAACACTACTTCTGGTAGTGTTCAAAATTTACGTGTGGGATGTGAGATTCTTGGCCCCGGCCCATTACTGATCTTAGCATTTCAAATGCATGCAAACTCTTCTAACTCAAAGTCTAGGGTAATATGTGTAGTTTTTTATTTGGAGACCGTACTTGTAATTTATTCTTGCTTCAAAATTATAACCTACAGAACAAAATTCAAAACCTTTCTCTTTTAATGTAAAAGCCTCTGTGAAACCTATGTACAACAGTGTGAAGTAGCCATTTCAGCTCACTGTCTTTGCAAGAGCTGCACTTGCCTAGGCCTCGAGTAGTTAGGAAGTATTGACTTCAGTTACACAGAAAAATATGAGCGAAAATAATTTCTTCACTTAAAGAACATTTCATATTTCTGGTGGAAAAGGTCAAAATTTTAACATTTCCATGTGAAGGTTTCAAATACAAGTCCAAAGGGTTGATTTAGAAGAGAAAGTAACTTGTGGGAATTGTAGGCCAGATGGATGAAGGTTCATTTCTCCTCTATTGTTTTTAGTATGGTGCTGACCACACCCCACAGTTGTGTGTTTGCGGTGTCACTGTTTTATACTGTGAGGGCCTTGGCTGGGAGCTGTTAGTAGCTGCAGGTGACCCAGCCTGCAGTAGAGAATTCAGGATGCCCATCCATAGCTCTCATGAGACCCTGCAATGACATCTGAATCTCAGCTTGGATTAAATGACAGGTTTTTTCAACTTCATGCTTTCTGAGTGATACTATTTTGGAGTGAGGCAAAAGGAAAATAAATGAAAATACTTTTCATGAAAAATGTTATCTGCATGCAAGGTGATTGCAAGATTTCTGTTGATAGCAGAGCTGTCACAATGGCAGAGCATTGGACATGTTTTGTGGTTGTTGAAAAATTTATGCAGGATTTGAAAGAGCATCAGAAAGGGAGAATTCTGGCAAGAAGACAAAGTCTGGTTTTTTTCTTATTAAATTACGTAACTATCTTTGCTATTTTAATTTAGCTAAAATGAATGTTTATTATTTTGGGGGAGCTGAAAAGCTTTCACTCTAGCAACTGCACTTTTGAAAAATTATCTCTGGAGGACTGAGATTGGCATCCAATTGAATTGGTAGCACAGTGCAAAATCTCGCACTTGTAGTTGCTGATCTACCATTGCTGTTCATTTATAGTTGTCTGCCTACTGCCAAATTGTGAATGATTTGTGTCAAAGCTGCAAAATACATGTATGAGAGCAGTAACTCTTCAGGGCAACTTGTGCCTCATGACGAATTGCTTTTCAAATCTGCTGTGATGCTGGTAGATGGGAGGAACAGAAATTAAATTTAAAGGGATAGATTTAGAGCTGCTCTGCAAAGGTTTGGGGAATTCACATAACAGTCTCATGCTTCATGTCAGTAAAGAGTAATACTAATACTTGATGAAGACACACATTATTTGTCAACAGCATGTATATAAACCTACAGGTCAGCTGCTTGAACAGGCATTAGGCTCAGAGAAGAGTGAAAATTCCTCTTAGATCTTCTTAGTTTTGACATTCACACTGCTGACAAATGCTAAGCTGAAAACTGCTCAGATGTGGAATGGACAGCTATGAAAGAAAATCTTATTAATTATAATTTTACAGGGTAACTAGAGCATTTCTTTTCATCAATGAGTCCTTCCTAAAACAGCTCTGCTAAAAGAATGCCCTAAAGGGCCTGGCAGCATTCCCCAGTAGTTCAGGTTTCTTGATCCATTGTAAAAGGTATCTGTCAATAAATGCTGGGAAATAAGATCAGACGCTTCACAAGAAAAGCATCTCTGCCTTCAACAAAGTGTTATCACATATTGTTGAGCTGAATTGGCTTTAGCTAGTGTGAGAAATCCTTCACTCTGTTTTTTGCTGGAAGGTAGAAGTGTCTAGAGAAAGAGTAGGGGGATTAATCTGGGTGATGCTGAAGCCAGGAGTTCCTCCAGTGTGTTCCCAGCTTCAGGCTCCATAACCATGCTCTGCCCTGTCCTTTCTCACACCTTCATCCCACCAGCTCTCTGCACTCCTCCTCCTGGGTCCTCCTTCCTGCATATGTCCTGGAACTGGGACTTGTGTCACTGCAGCATCTCTGACACATCTGTCTCCTACCGCCACTGAAGAGGTGCTGAAGAGTGAAGTAACAGCAGTCATCTGGTTGTAAGGTGTAACAAGGGTTAAATGCTTCAGTAGGAAAGTGCAGGCAGGGATTTATTTGCATTAAGTCTGGATCTGTTGTATTAATCCCTCACTTTCATAAGAATCAAATTTGAAGTAAAAAGAAAAAGAAAAATCCTATTGTGCTTAAGTTGAAATCTCATTTACTGTTTCAAAGGGCCAGACCCAGTCAAACTCTCTTATGTCTTCTTTTCTGTAGCAGGAAGAGAGGTAGTGACTGTCCTCAAGGTATCATAACTCAACTGTGTTTTTATTCAATCTCTATATAAACTGTGTCTCCTGGGGTAGTTTTTTTTCCCTTGTAAAAGCTAAAACTTGAGTGTATCACCAATTTCAGGCACTAAGGCAGTTTGTAATAAAATACAGCCTAGTGGATTGGTGCTTCTTTGTGTATAATAACTACCTGAACCAAGCAGGTACACTACTACCTCCATCCCTGCATCTACCCTGGAAATACTCAGGTTCTCCCAATGTGAAATGGTCATGAGAAATGCTGAAATCCATTCCAGTGAATGGGTTTGGCCTCTTTGGTCTATGAGGGAACTTTCACCAAATTGCATCCATCACCTTTAATACTCAGATGGGTTGAACTCTTGGGAAGATACATATGGAGTGACACTTCAAAGGTGCTTCAACCAACTTCCAGATTTCCTCTGTGTGTTGCTAGTGACTGCAGCATTGGACACTACATGACTGGCACACCAGGCACAGATGTGTGCTGTTGCACAGATCAAGCACCAGAGGAGACCCCAGTGATATTATATTGTGCTGCAGCATGGTTATGTGATGATAGCACACTCAGTTTGGCAGTGGAGAAATAGCTATTTTCTATGGTCTTGGTGTTAGAGAGGTATTTCCACTTTTTAAAAAACTGTAAATTTTCTCTTAAGAATCTTTTCCATAGCACATCAGAAAAAAAAATAGCAATAGTCAGTTAGCACCATCTGTGACATTTGTAGATTTCTAGGACAGGCTTGATCACTGGCTGGGGCTCAGCCTCAGTGTAAGCAGTGGGACTTTTCCATACAATTCATGGATAAAAAAAGTGATCTCACGACCAGTGATTTCTGTTACCCATAGAAAGAGCAGATGAATAACTGCTTCAAAATCTAGAATACGTCCAAGTAATTCTCTACCATGTCTTTGTCTGTAAAAACCTGCCATTCTCACTCTTTCCCCTGTAATCAAGAAGTAAAAGCAGGAGGTCCAAAGACAATTTATAAACTAACACAGGGTGGAGAAAGCTGGATCATTTTAGTATTATGTGATTTTTGGGTTTGGGCAAGTGCACCGTGAATGCCAGCAGCTCTAACAAACCTTCATCTGGTGTGAATCAATGCAGATTCAGAAACAATCAGTGGAATTCAATTCATTTTAATCAGCTCTGGAGGCGACTATCTCTTAAGCTTTTTTTAACATCTGCAAGTACCTGAGTAATAGTAAGACAGTAAGACTAGAGGGAAGTGGGAAGTAAACACAGTAAAGAGGATTAACAAGAGTTGTTTGGTAAATAAGCAACTGAGATGGGGGAGAGCGGGACATGCAGTGTGTAATCCTATTTCTGCAGCTAACTGGTGTGTCAGTGTCTGTGAGGGGAGTAAGATATTTACATAAAAGGGAAAAATAAATCCCTGGCTCCCTGTATGAAATTAAGATAACAGAGTCATCTGTCAAACCTCGAAGGAGAAAGCAAAGCTGAGCTTCCTGGTCTTTATGACAAGTGATGCGCCAGCTATTCGGCCTGGCAGGGGGTGTTTCAAATGGCTTTCCAACATGTGAAAAACATATACTCAGTGTCTCTGGAACATCCCTGCAGTCTGAGATGACCCATGAGCAGTTCATTGTGCCTAGTGATGTGGCTCCTTGGTTCTGCTGGATTTCAGGTAGGATGGATACATCTGTTCTCAGATGTACCGCAGGGTTTGCTGCCAAAAAGCTCTCCTGCTAAGTCAGCAGGGAAAGCAGGCTGATGATAGCCAAGTTTTACATGATACACCTTTTATTCACTGTTCTAGCTTTGTGAAGCCACTGTTTTATATGTGTCTCATAGCCTGAGAGAAAGGTACCATAAATGCCTACATAGGCACTTCCTTAAATAGGTGCTGAGTTCACCTTCAAATAATAATTAAATGGAAGAAAATATTGTACTGAAATAAAATGACAGGTCATATTTAAACTGTCTTAAAATTCATTGCTCAGGTATTTTTAGGGCGCTTAGCATTTGTGTATGATTTATGGCCCCTATATACTGCAAAGTCTAGTTTCAGAAGCAGGAGCAAGGTTCTGAAATTTGGCTTTGTTTAACAAGATACTTGCAAGGGGAGGACACTGAGACTTTCTTAAGGAGGCCAGGAACTGGCAGTGGGGGCTGTGGTGAGGGTGTCCCATGGTGCAGGGATTTATCTCCCACTAAACAGGCCATGGCCCTGCACTTTTCCCCCAGCCAATTTTGTACCACTCACTCCCCCAAAGAGCAAGAACTGTGTAGTCATCTCCTACATGGTCGTCTCCTATGAACCACTGAAGCTAGGCATGATCTAGTCCAAAATCAATATTAATTGCAACAAAACAGTGCTGTTTAGCCTGAGCAGAGAAGACAGAATCCTAAACGTGCTTAATTGCTTTGAAGAGCAATTTGCAGCATGACTGATGACAGGTCAAGGTGAATTGAAATTGTTAATGTCTCCTATTCTCCCTGACACATTAGAGGAGTTTGTACTGAAATGGTGCCTTAATTCTCAGCAGGTGCAGGGAAAGACAGTAATTACTCAGAAGATAGAGTGAGATAGCTGGTGGAAAAGATATGTTTAGAAGTACTGTTCGAGTGGGAGACACCCAAAGGGAAGAAGAAGGTCTGTGGGGGCAGATCTCTGTGTCTTTGATGCAATTCATTGATGTCAGACAAGCTCAGCTCTGCAAAAGGGATCATTCCCTAAGAAGTGCCATTCAAAAGGGTACAGAGTCTTCACTGAAAGACCTCGGGAATGTTACTGAGGGCAGCTGGGAGAAAGGCAGACTTTAACATTTTGGAAAAGTAAGAAAAAGACCTTTGCGTTGTGGCCTGATTCCACTGTCTGAATGTTGATATTTATCAACAACAGGATTAACATCTATGCCCGAATACCACTGTCCAGGTCTTCTGTCACCTCTAACCAAATCCCAATATCCCCATGTGTTGCTTAGCCTCTATGCCTAATCATCTCCCAGTGGTGAATTGACTCCCATCCTTGGAATGAGGCTGCAGATGATCTATTAAAGAAAATTTAAATACCGTGAGCAACCAGTCTTTCTGCAGGACATCCCATTTTTAAATCATCAAGAAATGAGTTTGTAGAATCACAGAAAGGTTGAGGTTGGCAGGGACAGCTTGAAAGCATCTAATCCAAACTTCTGCTCTAACAGAGTCAGCTAGAGCAGCTTGCTTATGTCTGTGTCCTGCTGGGTTTTGAGTGTCTCCATGGATGGAGAGTTTTTGTTGGTTTTCTTGTGTTCTTTCAAATTTTATACTGTTTACTAAACAAAATGTAGCCATGCTTGATGAAAACTGAGGGCTAATACAAGGAAAATCAGTTGCTCTCCCTAACAGTATTGAAGTCTGGATGTTGGTTGTGCAACAATTTCCAGGGTAGTGTTTAGGAGACAAGCTGTTGAAGAGATTTACAGCTTGACCCAAGCCCACTGGAGATGTCAGAGCTCTGCTGTATTTATTCTGCTGATTCAATTGCATCAGTGGGGATTTTGGACAGGGGACTAGTAGCTGGTGCTGCCCGATGTTTTTTGGGTGCATCAAGATGAAGGGTTGGCGTCATTTTTTAAGTAGAATAGCAAAGGTATTGCAATTACTTGTTAGGCTCCTTGGACAGCTCAAGGTCTGATGACTGAAGTGGATAAAATAGCCTTTTACTTGGAGAGATGGCTGAGCCAAGCCACATTGGCACTGCTGTGCGGAACAGTTTGTTTTGCTGTTGTCTGTGTAGAATATGTTGGTCAGAAAAGCAGAAGGATCTGCTCTCCAGTGCTGTCAGTCTGGGATTTTTATAACTACGTGTGTTTGTAACTGTTGTAGGGCAGGATTTCTCTGTCTCTTCTAAGTTATCAAACTCACAAATTCTGCTAGGCAGAAAGTTTGTGGTCATAAATGGATAAAATGCCCCACTGTTTCTCATAGCCAGGAACACTGAAAGCCTCCAGGAGGCTTTAGTCTTTAGCATAAAACAAGTGGTCCAAGTGTTTCACAGAATACTCTCTTATGGATTGTTTTGCACTTGTTCACTCCCAATTTGTGATATATTGACAAAGATGCTAAGAGAAATCTGTAGAGAATTATGGTCTGTCCTGTGACAAATTAATTTTTCAGTGTGACCAGAAACAAACTTGCCATTTCTTCTGTTTTCCACTGCAGATGTGGGTGCCACATCAAATGGGCAGAAGTCTACTCATACAGTCAAGTATAGCTGAGAGTTATTGCCTCAGTGCAACTCTGATATTCATGGGTGGATTTTACACACTTGTGGCCAAGTATAATGCTCATGCTGGTCTAATTATACTGGTTGCAGCATTCTGGACTTAACCCAACACAAATGGAAGATAAAAGTTAATACTAGAGCTTTGAAACATATAGGAGAGGTGCCAGGTTCACCATGATGTTTTTATTACATTTTTTCCTAAAGACAAAGAAATAAAATTTTCTTAGGCATTCATTTAATTTTTAAGCCAGTCATAGTTTTTGCAAGCTGATGTGAGGGTGCTTGTGGCTGACCCTGTTGTTGAACAGCCACAGCTGTGGCTGAGGCATACCCAGCACAGTGTGCAGAGACATTTGAGAAAACTTTTTCTCTTGATTATCTGGAGTATCTGAGCTTAGGACTGTGTTTTTACAACCTGCAAGAACCCAGCAGCAGCAGCCTGCAGTCCCTGGGTCAATATTTTTATGAGTCAGAGAAAATTGTACCCATGGTAGTAGGGTGGGGGTGTAGATCTGTACTCCAGCTCCTTATCACCCAAAAATTCCCTCTGCACAAAAAGAATCCCATAGAAACCTTCTTGATGGCCTTATTGCCCCCTTTTGCTTTCCGCAAAGGATTTGCAGTGCATTTTGAGTAAAAGCAGTGAAGCCTGATTTCTCCACTGGCTGCACAACTGCAGCTCCTGGTGAATGGAGCTGGTTTTGAGGGTCCCAGCCAAAGGGAGATCACATCTCACACCTCCTCACCTTGTGCTGTTTGCTGCCCTACAGCCACATTGTCCAAAGGGAAAAGGCACAGACAGGGCCCCCCTCTGCAAATCTGTGACACTCATGGGGTGCCCATCAATCACAGCCACACTTGAGCCGCTTGGACCTGTGCTGCCACTGCTGGAGGGGCTGCACAGTCTGATTTCTGCTACCTCTGTCCTTCCTTCTCTGCAACCCTTGTACTGACTGCTCAATATTTGTCGTGCTGCGGGGTTGCTAAGCAGCACACTGCTCCCTGCTCGGAGAGCCTTGCCATGAAGGCGAGACACACAGTAGGTCAGCGTGGGCAGAGCTGGGGATGGGAGAAGATGGCATCTGCTGGGGTGGTCCTGCTCCACCACACCCTTGCCTTGCTCTCACTCCAGCATCCCCTCCATCAGCAAGGCACATGGCCACCCCCTCTGGTGTGGCTGGGCTGGAGAACAATGCTACTGGTTTGTCCATCTTGAGAGCTGTTGGCTAATTAGCCATGTCAGAGAGCGTTTGTGGGGGTGAGCGCCACAGCCACCATTCCCCAAGCTAATGCCAGGTGATAGAGTGAAGCACTGACAGAGGGTTATGGTATGTGTAAACAGGTGTATGTAAAGAGTCTGATCCCAGCTGTGTGCAAGGTAAGAGGGGGAAAATAGGGTCATTCCTCATTCCAGCCTTTGAAAGAGGCCACGAAAAGAGGACCCACATGGAGAAATTGTGCTGCCTTTGGTGTCTGCTTTTTGAGGCAGTGGCATGAAACCTTATGAAAGATGTTAATACTCCCAGCAGCTGGAACTGTAGTTTCTTCCCTTCACTTGCTCTGGGCCCTGAGAAGCCAGTATGGAGACTGGCTAAACTCAAATTCTTCCTCAGAAATTGTCCCCAGTTAAAATTGTCTAAAGCTGCACAAAACCAAATCTTAGCATAGACATCAAGGTGAGCAGGACTTGCCTCTTCATGGACTTGCCCCATTGCACACCTGGAGTATGAGAAGGCTGGGATCATCCTATGCAGTCCATGGACATTGGATTTGCATTTATCCTTCGAAGAGCAGGGTCTGGCTGTGTACTCTTCACTGTGAGTGGAGAAAGCCAGTGAGTGGAGAAAGCCAGAAGCAGCTGCATGAAAATCAGTGGTCTCAGTCTGGTTGAAGGCAGAGACAGATTGCCTCAAATGCAAAGTGATCTAGATAGCTGCAAAGGTCAGTTAATTTTACGAGTTTTAATTTTCTTCTCAGCTCCTTGCATTTATTTGTGTTGCAGACACTCTTCTTTCAAAGACATTTCTGTAACAAAATCTGTAGAGAATTTTTGTTCATCCACACAGAAATTAATCATACTATTTAAATAATGTTTTGAAATTACATTGAAATGATTCTGTGAAATAGCAGTAGCCTCGTTCTTCTTGAAGTCCATCATTCAAGTTGTTGCCTATGTTTGACAGTGATTCAATGGCAAGGTAGTTATCTGCATTCAGCAAAAAATCTGGACACAAAGTAGCATAATTTGGGGGATGAAAAAGTCCATTGCCTAGAATGGCAGTGTCTACAGTCACTTGACTGGTGAGAGACATACTGTCCTTGAGAAAGAGCAAGAGAGCAGTGAAGAGCAGCCCTTGCTCATCTCCTCTCTCTGTCCCTTACTATTCCATCCCCACATTTTTCTAGTACTGATGCCCACCCTGATCCAGAGCACAGGCACCAACAGCCATTCATTTTGCAAACGTGGTAGGGGATTCCTGTTCCTTTTTCTTCCTCCACTTTCCCTTCCACTATGGACACCTTTTTGTAAGAACACCTTCTAATGTTTCTCCAGTTTTCCCAGTAAATGTTTGTTAAGCACTTTGAAGATAGCAAGCAATGAATATTTGTTCAATCTGTTCCAGAAAATCTAGAGAATTTTAAAGAACTAAGAGAGAGATCTAGGTTTGAGCTTCCACTGGTGTTTTTTGTATTACAGAGTGGCAGATAAGTTTGTTGCCCTCATGCCAGCACCTGTGAGAACATGCATATCTCAGTTTTGTGGGGGCAGATCATGCCTAATGCAGTAGAGGTATAAATAATCCCATTTTTCTGGATGAAGCATACATATTTCCAATCCCAGGCTGCTTCTGCATTGCTTAGCAGAGCGTGGTGCACCGTGAGCTGAGCTCTATGACTGTGCCTTAGCTGCCTCTGCAGAGGACAGGCCTTTGGGGAGCAGGAGTGTGCCCAGCTCATCCCCAAAGGGCTCTGCCAGTGCATAGTCCACTGCCAGGCATGACCATGGCCGTGACCATCCTCCAGACTTGTTTTGGCTTTGTTCGAAGGTGCATTCATTCCATGCATTTAATGTCTTTTCTTTATTTTTTTTTAATTTATTTTTTATTTTTATTTTGTTTAGTAGCTTTTTGCCAGGCTAAAAAGCTGGCACCGTGAGTTCATTTTTTACATTGGTCCCATTCATTTTTCTCCTTTTATAATCAAAACATATTGACAGTGTATTCTACGCTGAGAATACCCGACAGATAATGTCAGCTGTAATATCCCTCCAGTCAGTAAAACCTTTTAAAGATCATTAGAGGGAATGCAAAGAATGGGTTATTATGTGAGGGGTCACTGAAAGTGCTTTTATCAATTATGCTGGTTAATTGTCCAGTATCCTAATAATAAAGCTGCTTCTCTTCCTTAAGATTGGTTTCGTGTAGGAGCATAATTCTGAAGTTAGCTTAATTGAAGACTTAGTAGGAAATGGGATTGCATCCATCACCTTTGTCTCCCAGGGACAGATCTTCTTCCTGTGTAACATCAGAGCAAATCCTCCACCTCCAGACAACTCCAACAAGTCTGTGGAATTACTCTGACTTTGCACTGCTGAAAATAAATGAAGACTAAACTCTACTTCTTAAATTTCACATGCGGCTCAGCAATATACTGCAATTACTTGCAATCTGAACAGTCCAAATCCTCCCTTTAGACATAACCAGAGTGACTTCAGGAGGCTGAGAGAGGTGCAGTTCTGCAGAAAGAGATCTGCCCCCCACACTCTGCAGCCCAAGTGCCCCAGCTCAGGGAACCTCTTAAGTGCTGATGAACGGCTGCAGAGCAGTATGGATTTTTTTTTCCCGGGAGAAACACTCAGCAAAGGCTCAGTCCATCCACAGAGAGGGGAATTTGAGTGTGAACCATCCCAAAACAGAAATTGCCCACATGCCAGCAGGGCTTGCTTAAATATACTCCAGGAACTGGTCAGCTAAAATTGGCTGTGAGGCAGAGCCGAGTTCGCTGTAAATCGCAGGCTTCAAAACGCTCATGTGAACAGTCAGGAAAGAAGAAGTTCTCCCTGGGAGATGGTATCTTGGAGTTATGTAAAGCTATCCTGCAACATAATTTCCAGAGCTGTGAAAGAGACTTTCTCCTTTTGCGTAATTGTCCTAGCACTATGCAGAGCACTTGCACAGATCGTCTCCCCTTCTCCACACAAGACACACACAGAAAAGATCCGAAGATGTTAAAAATTGTATGATTACTTGCTCTTGTAAGTATTATTTATCATCTGACCGCTGGTTCAGTTTGGCTAAGACTGAAGTACTCAAAGGTCTCTAAGGAAAGAATGGCCTTTTCTGATTCACAAAAGAATTTTTATTTGTTTTCATAAGGAGCAAAGGGGCAATGCAGCTTGAGGAAGGAGAACTCCATCAAATGTCTAAAACTGAAAAAAACCCCATATACATAGTCCTTCCAAATGCTGCAGGTAATATCGTCCAAGATACCTATAACACTTTCTAGTTTGGAAGAGTTAGTAAAAAATGGCATATATTGTCATAAAAAGTAATAAACATTGGGTAAACACAAGAGTGTTTGTTGGTCTTTTACATGCTGGACTACCTGACTTACCTGAGTGGAGATGGAAATATGGGGGATACATGTAAAATCCTTGGGAAACAAACATTGAGCAGTAGTGAGTGTGTTGCTAAAAGTTGTCCAGATGGAGTTGCTTTTTATTATAACTGTAAAACATTTGCTTTGTATGTGGGAGGTAGTAGAGCCAGTAACCTCTTCCTACGAGTAATGAATAGTGTACTGCCTGTTTTCTGGACAGATAGATGGTCCACATATGGCCGTTAACTAATTTAATAGAGAAAAACTAAGGTTTCAGAGAATTTTCATCATTAGGGTTTCTTCTTTGACTTCTGTCTTTACATTGTCAAATGAAATATATCCAGACTGATTTTTTCGTGTCTTTCTGACAGTTAAGAGTAGAAGTCAGAATGTGACTCCTTCCATGATTCTGAAGACTTTCACTAGAGAATTGTCCTTCTCCAACATGAACCCCATATGTCTGAGCCATAGCACCAGGCTGGCCAGCAAAGCTCCTTGTGTGTGGCTGCACACAAATTTAATGGCTGTGTCTCTGAAAGCAGCTGTTGTCCGTGCACTGAGCTCATATAGCAGGAGTCCTGTTCACAAACCAGTCTTAGAAAGCAACTTCTCCCACCAGCTGCGCTTGTGGAAAGTGATTCACCTCTGATGACTGATGGCCGGCATGAACCAAACAGTTGTTGGATGAACGCCCCCAGTACTGAGATGTAAACAGCCTCCATTCATGTTCTTTATGTTATTATAAACATTCGGATTATGCAGATTGATGGTCTAGTAATTGAATAACATTACAAAATTTATTTTTCCATTCCTATCTGCTAAATAAGGATGTATTTGAAGTGTGACTATAGCCCACGCATCATCTTGTCTGGGCTTCCAGCAGTGAAGTCTAGCCAAGAGCTCTAAACAGAGCTGCCACAGGTACTGCTAGCATCCTAGCCCTGGAGATAAAGCTGACTGAAAGTAAACTACACAGATACTTACCCTGATTCTTCGACAACTCTTTGTAACCCACGAAGATGCCACTGCAGCTTGATCTCTACTGGTACATAGGTAGCTTGGATATTTCTGAGTATTTCTATTTATATGTCCCCCGAGGCTAGACCAAGCCTATGAAGCAAATGGATATGTTATATGCGACCAAATTTTATTCAAAATCATTATCTTTTATATGTTGATAGCTAATGAAATATCATTATGGGGAAGAGCTTTGAAATCATTGCACGTATAAGTGAAACAGCTCTCTGATTTGCCTCGCCCTTCAGCCACTTTGCCCCAGGGATCAGCAGGCACACACTCAACCCAGCACATGCCAGCACCAGAAATGGGGCTGCCCAGAGGGCTTTGTTCAGGGTTGAAACAGCAGTGAGGAGAGAGACAAGTTCTTTATGTGCTACTAAAAGCACCTTCCTGAGAGGAACTGAAGACACGAAGGGATTTTTGGCATGGGTACCTTGTGCATTGGCACAGGTACAGTTGTACAAAGACTGTACAGAGATCCCTCATAGCTTTCACCTTTGGTAAAATCTCTGTCATTTGATACTGATACCCATACCCTGCAATCTTTCATGTATATATGTTTATATAGACAGAGAGATTTTTGCAGGTGGCTTTTACGATTTACATTTTGTACCGCTGCTCAGCAAAGAGTGAAGTTTTACTTTGATCTTTTGAGCACTGGTCATTCATCCTACAGTGGACACCAAAAAAACCAGTCTTTCCTCCTCTAACTATATTTGAAAAGAAGAATGAGTCTATTCCTGTTTGGGAAGAAATAGGATATGTATTTCCCCAGAGAATAATCTAGGGAAGCAAATCCCCAAGTGGAGACAGGCGTCTCCTGGCAGTGCTGAGTTGGGTATGGGAGCCCCAGAAGGAGGTGAATTTGAGATCCTGTCATGTCTCTGCTGCCAGCCCAAGGTCATGCCTTTGTAGCTTGATTGGATTTCCTTGGAACCCAGCCTTCCCAGATGCTGGACTTGATGCACTGGCACTGTTGAGACATTGCTGTGGAGGTAGGTAGTAGAAACAGGTTTGCAACACTCAGGTTGTCTTATGAAATCAGGTTTTATTCTAACCTTTCAAGCATGAAGCACCCGTAAGTGTATGAAATGTGGTTTGCACTGTGAGTTTTAAACTCTATTGCAGTTTACTGTTCTGGACAAAACTTCTATTCTCATGTCTAAGTGATTTTACTCTTCTCAAAGCTTCTTTAAGCCTGTAATGAGGCATCATAAAGTCATGACTAAATGAATAGTCTGCGCTGGTTTTACTTGATTTTGTCTAAGTAGTCGTAGCTAGAGATTTTCTGAAGTGTGTACAAGTGGGACACAAGGTGAAGCCCTCTCCTAGTACTCTACCACACAATTGCCTTACAAACAGTAGGTTTATGCCAAATTTACACAATAGCCAAAGCTGGCAAGGAGGGTTTTGTCAAATATACCAACTAAGTTTTGTGACTAGACATGATAAAGGGCCAAAAACTATGTTTCCTCTAAAAAATTGTCTCAACATAGAACATAAAAATTGTGTTTGAATGTGCATCAGTACATTGACCTTTACCCAGGACTCTGCAGAGGATTGATACAAGCCAATATGACAAGCCAATATGAAATTCTTTGATAAGTAAGATTTATAATGTGGTCAGAACCTCGTCTGAAATTTAAGCTTGACATGTGAAATACACTATTAAATGGCTGTTTAATGCTTTCTTGATTTTAGGACTCGCACAAGTTAATGCATGCATGATGGAGAGGTCATTATGGACTCTGAGGCATCATTTCAGGCGTGTGCTAAGCTGTACAGAGTTGCATGGCCAGAGTTTCAGGCACAGATGTTTGGCATGAAGACCCAATTTGTTTGCTAAACAATGTATAGCAAATTATACTGTAAAACAATGCAAACCACTTATTAGTGAAAAGCCTGTTTCGTCTGCCACCAAGTGAGTATGTCACAGATATGAATAGTTCCCTACTCATTTCCTTACTAATTTGAAACATCCCTTTAACCAATGAAGAGCAACCCTGGAATGGAAATGCACAAATGCGTGGCCATAGCTTATCATCTGAAAGAGGGCTTGGAGTGTCGCCCTGAGTTTTTCAGTCCTTCCATGTTTTAATGCTGTAGATAAGAATTCTCAGGCACTTTCTGTAAACATAGCCATGTTATGCTAACTGGTCTAGTTTGTTTACATTCTTTCTCCTGAGGCGGAGACATTTGATGAATTTTTCCTTTGACCAGTGTGATTTGAAGGTGGTAACTTCATCTTCCAATACACGAGTATTCTCAAAAGAATATAAATAAACTTGAGCCCCGAAGGGGGTTTGGCATTTTGACCCTAACAGAGCTAGAGTCTGTGTCTTTCATTCCATGTCCAAGTGCAACATTGGAGTATCACACTTTGGAAGATCATGCATAATTTAGCTTATTAGGCAGAAAATAGGATAAAAGGGTTCCTCTTGGTGTGCAAGAGGAAAATTTGCATGCTTGGATCTCAACAGTCAACAAAAATCGGAGTGAAAAGTTAGTAGCACAGAGCTAGTGGCACACAGAGAGCCAATGCCCTAATGCAAGAGGGCACTTGAAAAATCACAACAAGCCAAAATTACCTTGTATATCTAAATACATGGGTCAGTTTAATCACAGTGACAAATGCATAGCAGTATGCCAAGCCAGTGATTTAAATGGTGTAACTGGGGCAAGTTTGACCCCAAATCCCTGCCTGTTGTGCATTTGAAAACAAATTGAGAGAAGGAGTTAAACAGAGCAGTCTCCAAGCCTGAACTTTGCATCTGACAATAGTCTTTTCATTGAGACTCAAGAAAATAACTGCTCTGTTTTGCTAGTACTAACCCTGAGCAATTGATAAGGCAGAAGCGTAACCTTGATAAAGTCTCCATTCCCCTATTTGCAGGCTCTGAAAAAACCCCTTCCTTTGCATTCAAGTGCCAGTGGTGTGATATCCCTGGCAACCTGTCCAGCAGGGTCTGCAGAAAGATCTCACCATCAAAGCAGAGCCTCCAATCCACCCAGATCTGTGCTGGGACACCAGCCTGGGGAGGGGAAAGTGCAAATTTCCGGACAACTGAAGCTGTCCATCTTAAAATCACTACTAGAAAACATAAAAATGTAGATAAAAATGAGAGGAAGGCATTTCTTAACATAAAGAAAGAAGAGGAAATCTAGACAGGGAAAGAAAATGGAACCGGAGGGGTGCAGAAACATAGGAGACCAAAGAAAGAACGGGTAAATAGGAGAAAAACTGCAAGTATAAGTGGCAAAAATGTCTTCATTTTTTAACCATTGATAGGTTTGGAACTGGGAGAAAAGAAAAACAAAATAATTTTTGAAAGCAGCAGAGAAGTTTAGACAGCCATGCCATTTTTCCTGCCCTGAAAAAAAAATAAGCATTGCCATCAGATTCTCCATTCCTCCTATCAGGGATGTGCTGCAGTGAATGGGTGCTTTACAGTGTCACAGAAGAAAAACCCACGTGACGTCGTGTCAGATGCAGACAGACGCTCCATGTTGAGCACTGAAAAACAGTTCATGTACAACTTGGTCTCAACTACTCTTAGTCTCTTCTTCCCTTCCATTTCCATTCTCTAACAGCTGGAATCATGGCTAATGTTAACAAGCTTTAACTCTTACCAGGTAGAGAGGCACAAAATATCACAATCAGAAGTATTTTCTTTGAGATTAGAAGCAAACAAATTTACCTACCTGTAATCGCTCTCCAAAAATCTTTCATTATTACTTTGCTGAAATTAAATGTCATTAACCATTTTTTATTAATTGTTTTTTGTTTTGTTAAACATTGACAAGAACAATTGCCCAGACTGACTGTTGTGATACATGTATCTGGTCCTCTTTTTGCTCTCAGCAACACCTTAAACTCAAGACACTCACGTCCGAAATATCTACGTGGAAAGCACAAAGCTTTTTCCTCCTATTATGTTTAAAGCTTCTATTAAGCCACTTTTGAGAAGGGAAGTTGTGGAGGGAAGTTACAAGATGGAACATGGTCTGTTATGGGACTTAAGCTGAGGTCTCCCTTTTCAGAGTAATTATAAAATCCTAAATAAATGATTTTGCTCTGTGATTTACAGATGCTTGATAGTTTTCTGCACTTGTTGAGCATTTCCTGAATTGTCTCACAATTAACCATGGTGATCCTGGACTGTCTTACCAAATAGTATGAGTGGCCACTAAACAAAACAAGAAGGACAATTGGTGCTGGAAGTCTGGTAGGTCACAGCAGGCACCATGTTTCAGTCACTAACTCAGGCACCCAGAACACAGACACCTGTATCTGTGCTACCAGACTAGCCTGCCTTTACAGACAGTGCAGGGAAACACAGATGCACAAAGCATCTGACATATTTTGGGTATCCACTTTCAGTTGTTCTGAACCATGTTTTATAAGTACCTGTTTTTCTCTGTTGGCTGTGGAGATTGTCTGGGGTGGTCACCACAGGTGTACATGTCTGCACTGGTCAGATGAGTCCACTCCTAGTGACCGAACACGGTGGTTTCATGATGGCTGGTGAGGGAGTTGGGTCCTTGGTGGACACTACTTGTCATCATCCCAGTTTGAATGATGTGACACTCTGAGGAGAAAGGTCATGGCTGCCCCAAGGCAGAGCCCGACCCAGCACTCAGCCCAGCATCCCAGCCTGTGTTCCAGAGATGAAGGTGGCAGTGGAGGGCACTCCTTCCAGCAGCCTTCATCTCATGCAACAGGTGCACCTGTATCCATTAACAGACTAACATGGGGACACCAATAGCACATTATGAGACCTTAGGATGGGTCCTCTCACCTTCCAGGTGGACTATGATGCTTGACAAAATTTAACTGCTGGTTTGGCCTGTGTTCAGAAAGGGAAAAGTAGACAGGAAAAGTTCAGTATTATTATGTACCTTACATGTCCTCACTTTCAATCTGTATTGATAAAGATGTTTATCTCTGTTCTTTCTTCTCTCCCCACCCTGCCTGTACATCAACGAACCTGGGATCACCCAAGGAAACCAATGAGAAAAGAAGAGAACGGAACCAGTCGATCCGAATATGCAATGACCTCCTCCCAAAACAACAAAACAGTTGATAACAATGCGGTCGTATAATACCCAAAACCCCGCCAAGGCGCAGGAGGTGGTAAACTTTCAAAGCACACACACGGAGTATGCAAGGTGGGTGAAATGAGGCAACAAAGGGAGCTGTGTGGCCACGGACTTCATTTCAGAAACAGCGCACGCATCAGTGATCCAGAAGAGAAAAGCAGACTGCTCTCCAGGCTTGCTGCTACTCCATGGGAGGATAAACTCACCCACCTGGGCTGCCCAGAGAAAAGGCCTCACAAAGGCATAAGCACTGCATGCTGCATCCCATGAAAGCGATGTTGCGATGCCTCCCACTTCTTCTTCTTCCTCCTTCTTCCCCTACTTTTACGTTGGAATTGAGCATCCACAAAAAACTTCTGAAGTAGGATCTTCTGAGGAGAGGGTGATCTGCCAGAGTGACAGTAGTTTATCATAGATGAGTCAGAGGGAGGTGTCTCCCTCTAAATGGGAAGACACTTCCCTCTAAATGGTGAGAGATGTCACCTGTGTGCTTCTCCAGCCAGTGCAGTTTCATACACTGATGCTTCATTCTTATCATTCTTATTATTTTGCTATTAAGAAGGGAACAAAGGTTTCCGTTAAGCAATCAAGCAAAATTGGCCTGAACTTGTGACTTACTCCAGGAAATTTATCTGTGGTCTGGTGACTATGCAGTTTTCACGGATGAAGGCTTTTCAGGCAAAAGAAATCAAAATGTAAGGTTTTAGCAATTAGCATTGGTATTGAAAGAGAGATGTTATTAAGATGTGCTTTAAATGTTATTCATAATCAGCCTCCTTTTTTGCACCACACTTTTATTTTATCTTTAAAAAATATTCTTTCTTTGTGAAATTCCACATGTTTCTCTGTGTTTACATCACACTGATTCCCCAGGGAAACTCCTACAGGAAAGACACTGTTTACGTCTTGGCATGAGTGTTTGGGCGGGATTGTGTTGAAAGAACTAGCAGCTCTTTGAAGTTCTCTTCATTCACTGGTTAGTATTGTTCCCTGAAGGTGTTGAGTCCCCTGAACTGACTCACTGAGGACATTGCAGGTCTGGCTTGTAGGACCCCTTCTGAGGGTCTGGTAAGCTGGTTGTGCCCACATTAACTCAGTCTCTGCCTCTCCTGAGCTGAGACTGACGGTGGTGCCAAGTTCAGCGTACAGTTCAGTATACTTTCCGTGATGTGGATTGCAGACTATTTAAAGCAAGGCTGAATCTACCCAAATTCATTCATGTAGGATCTCAGGTTAGACTCAGTAAGTAGCCCTTAGGATAAAGGTGATGAGACTAGTTAAGATGCTGATCTTTCCCTACCTCCTGAAAACTTTTCTTTGTGTCACCTCTCCACATGTATGTCTCCATTTACCTCTGTGCTGAAAGTAGTGATGTAGTCAAAGACAAATTTACGCCCTGGCTTCTTGTCTGGACATAAAACTTTGGTACCACTCGGTCTCCATGTCTGTGAGTAACTCCCAGGCACCAATGCAGTCTCGCTCCGGGACCAGCTGCATTGTCCCTCAGTACTGCAACACAACAATACTTTCAGTTTTATATAAGGATGTGCCTGAACTGCAGAAATCAGACCTTGATTTTGAGTGCTTTCCGGCCTGTGAGTCTTCTATTGCTGGGATGCAGAGGGTGGTGTGATGCTAGAGACAATGTTCTGCAGATCTTCCCAAAAAAAGTTCTGGAATGTTCAAATCAGCAGTCTCAGCTCAGGCCCATCTGTAGTCTTCTATTACCTGTCAAACAATAGGGTGTATGTAAATATAAGTACCTTTTCAATTATAAAATGAAATGCTGCTATATATTGCTCTTGAGAAATTTATGTAGTTACTCATTTAGCTTTTTAGTCTGTCATCACTAGTAGAAGTTTATCTGCATAAAATTATTTTTTAAAGCTAGACTTTCTTGGGAAGTGAATGCAATTGCAAAAGTGAAAGGGAGCAAGTAACCCTTTGCCCAAGAGTATGATCATTCCCAGCCACATTCATGTTGTGTGCTTGTGCAAGACACAGTGATATGTTCTTAGATCCAAAGTGAGATTAAAATGACAGAATTTACACTTTGAGTCTAGTATCCCAAATGCTGATTGCCTAAAGCACTTAGCCCCTAAATACTATAATAAAAATATTGCAAGTATATTTCTAGAATATTTTTAAGCTATAACATTTATTTTGGTGTAGTTACCTATGTTTGCCTTTCTTTTTTTACTCCACTTGTTTCAGCCTAAATGTGGAAACGTGGCATAGTTTGAGACTGGTTGCATGTTTATCTGAGAGTATAAAGTATGAATGCAGATAAGTTTAGCATAATATGGGCTCAGGATTAGCACTTTCTCCTAAAGGTTGTTGATTTTATTTGTTTCCTTATACAGCTTTAAAGGCATGTTCTGTAAGGTCAAAATCACAAAAGGGATTTGTAGGTCATTATGTCCATCAAAATATGTCTGCTTTTGCGCAGAGAGTAAAAAGAGATGGTCACCAAACACTGTCTGATTTTCAGTGATGTCAGTGGTAAAATGTCCTCACTAGAGAAGACCCCGGTGCATGACACAACCCACAAGCAAACCCTGCCCAGGCGCCATGAGGACTCCTCAGAAGAAATAAACTTTAAAAATTTCACGGACAGTGGAGAGGCAGAGCATTGCAAGACACAGCACATGCCGCCTAGGATCTATTTTCAACTCTGCCACTGATCTGCTGTTTACTAGCACGTAATTTTGCCTCTCTGTGCCTCAGTTTACCCATCTGTATAATCAAGATAAAAGTAGGCACCAACTCTGTGGCAGTATTTTGAGAGAAATACATGTAGCTTATTTGTGTAGGCGGATATACACTACTGATATATGCAACATGCTGATAAATGTATCAGGCACATAATTGCCATAATAGTTCTTGAGAAACATTCCCCGTGTGCTTTTATAAAGCATTGGCCACAGAAAAGCAGCAGCAGACGGGCTGAAAGCTGCTCCTCTGCTTGCCCAGACGCTTTGTTCTCAACCCTCACATGGCAGCATGGCAGGGAGAGGTGGGAAATCTTGCATGGGGTAGTTTTGCCTGTAGATTCCTGCCCAAGTACAGTTGACTACATTGCACCGAAATTTAAAGTGATCTTGAGAAAAGCGCTTGGAAAAGTATACTGGAATCAGATATAACTCTTCAGGAAAGGGAGGCTAGACAGGGGATGTCACTGAGAAGTGACTTCTGAGGCTTGCTGATATGGTTTAAGGTTGTGTTTAACATACAGACTACTTGCAAAGCTTTTATAGGAGAGGCTTCTGTGCTTCCTTATTGTACTATAATTAAATACAAAGGGAAAGGAATAGGCCAGATGCATAAACACTTCACTAAACGGTGATCCTGAATCTGGGGAACTGGCAACCCAAAATGCAGCTTTACAAGCATTTTGAGTTCCTTTTTAGCCACTAAAGTATCAGGGGTAGAAAGGACGTGCATAGCTCCATTCCCAAAACAGCCAGATCCCCAGCAGATGCGAAGGTGGCCAGTTTCTACACAGAAGGTACTTGCTGTGCTCTGACCACCACCGGACAGACTCAGCAAACTGCTGCACTCAGTCTGAGGGAAAGCAGCAGCTCCAAATCTCTTCTCAAGGATCATCACTAGCAGGGAATGCACCTTAAGGGGCTGAGCTGCAAAGTGTTGAGTGTCCTGGTTCCTCAGAAGACAGGAAAGTGGAGCTGAAGCCCCAGTCCTGCTGCCCTTCCTGTCCCACACCTGACACAGCAGTGTGCCCAGAAAAGCATTTCTGCCTTGGACAGATGCTGCAAAAACAGACATGGAAAGAAAGGGGAAAGTTCTACTAAGTATAAAATATAAATATATTGATACATATCTATACAGAGACCTAATTGTCCACTCTTGCATGCCATATGGTCACAGCATGTGGAGAAAGTTTGGGAGCCCTGCTCCAACCAGGTCATGACCATAGATGCTGCCAAGCAATGGAGAATCAGGTCTATGGTAGATATGTATTTACAATACTCCCTGCACCTGTACAAACAAAAATATATTATTTTAAACTGCGAAATAGTGTGTTTAAATCAATGCATGAATGTAAATATTCTAAATCTGCCTTCTTGACTGTGTACCACATGTACAGATGAAAACAAATATTGTTTATAGGAAATCTGTATCAGTGGTTAAATGACTAAAGAGAAAAAAATATCGGAATTAATGTTGTCATGTTTCTCAAACAAGCCATTAATGTATATTTAGTATTTAAGGATATTGCTCAATAAGTATGTTCTGTACCAAAAACTGTGTTGCATATACAGATTGTGCAGTACCCTATTTTAAAAAGGCACCATAATTAATTTTTATTTTAAATAAAAATGTACTTGTAAAAACTTCCTGTGTCCTGTTGGTTATGTAGCTGAGACCATTGAAGCGGGGAATGGCTACAGTGCCTCTTCAGGCACTTCTCTTACTGCCCAGATTTACCAGGCTTGCTCGAACACTTTTCATTGTGGTTTTGGAGAAGCTTGTGGCTGCTGCTTCTGCGTGTGTCCAGTTGGGTCCTTGTTCTGTCTCACCTAACCCTGCTGTTCCTGTCCACATATGTGCACTGCTCGTGGTACATAAACAAAGGGATCACACTCATGCATTCCTGCAGGCCCCCCAAAGCTCATGAAACCCTTTCTCTTATTCTGAGGGGCTGGAAGTTTCATAGTCTAGTTTTAGAGTGATTTCTTCATCTTTCACATAATACTACATATCTTTATTTTTTTTCGTGCAAGAGATAATGTTCAGCATTTATATTCCAGCTCCCTGGATGGGCTTCATGCTCCTTTTCCACTCAAGAACAAAAGCAGTTTATGGACCAGTCCTTCAGCAGATCAACACTGAC
This sequence comes from Gymnorhina tibicen, assembly GCA_013399875.1. Taxonomy (NCBI): domain Eukaryota; kingdom Metazoa; phylum Chordata; class Aves; order Passeriformes; family Artamidae; genus Gymnorhina; species Gymnorhina tibicen. The sequence continues at coordinate 238,740 of VXAZ01009672.1, forward strand.
ACATGGTAGGTAAACCTGGGTCCTTTGGCTGGGATTCCCCCCTCCCAGTTCTATGCCTTTACCAGACAGGGATGAAGATCACAGCCTGTGTGAGACCCTCTGAAGCCAAGGGGCTGCCACAACCTGCACTCCTCCTTCACAGCAGGGCTCCTCTTTCCCCAGCCAGAGGAGGAGGCTGAAGTAATTCCCCAGTGACTGCCAGGTACCTGCTTGAGGTCAGCTAACACCTGCCATGGGATGGGAGGATTTTATTTAAATAGGGAAGCATTTTGGTTGTCTTTAGTTCCCAAGACGTTATTCCCTAGCAGTTTTTGCTGGTCCCTTAGGAATTATTTCATATCCCAGTTTGGAAAAAAATCTTAAATAAGACAGAGCAAAAATAATCATCTAGCATGGTGGGAACAGGAAGGGTCTGAAGCACAAGTCTTACGAGGAGCAGCTGAGGGTGCTGAGAATGTTTGGCTTGGAGAAAGAGAGGTCTGCAACTACCTGAAAGGAGGTTCTAGCAAGATGGAGGTCAGTTTCTTCTGATAACAAGTGATAGGACAAAAGGAGATGGCCTCAAGTTGCACCAGGGGAGTTTTAGATTGGATATTAGGAAAAATTTCATTGAAAGGGTTGTCGAACATTGGAAGAGGCTGCCCAGGGAAGTGGTAGAGTCAGCAACCCTGGACCTATTTAAAAGACATGTAGGTGTGTGACTTGGGGACATGGTTTAGTGGTGAATGTGGTTGGACTTGATGACTTTTCTAACCTAAACAATTCTATGATTCTATGATGCAGAGTGACTGGGGGACAATTTAATGAATTACAGCAATAACCATTATGCCATAGACTATGATATCCAGCAGGTTTAAATATAAGACACATTTTGCAGAAGAAAACTTCCACATTAAAATCTCTCTGTGAGCACTGAGAAAGAAAATGCCTCTGGAAGGCTTTGACCCCTGCTTTAGGCATCAAAACTGCTGGATCAACATCCTTACCTCCAGTCCGCAGAGGAAGGACATCCCTTTGGAGAGTAGGGCACACCCCGGTGAAATTCTGGCGAGGTCCCTCAAGTCCTACTAACACTGTCAGCCCCAAATTCACTGCTGTTTGGCTGAGCTCTTGTCATGCTTTAGTCATGATGAGATGGTCACAGCAAGCAATGGGAGGATTGGGTGCAAATCTGATTAGACTAGAGCACAGTAAAAGAGCTCCAAACCTGAAACCAGGGTTATGTCTTGAGCATAGCTGAAAATCTTGCTAAATAATATGAGGTGCAGCAATTTCACCATGCTGAAGAGCCTGGTGTTGCCTGATGTGCTCTTCCTTCACTGTCCCATCACTGGGAACCAGTGTTACAATACCTGGAGAGAAATTAGATTACTGGGTTTTAATATTATTTGAAGAGGCAGCAAGAAATTTGTAATGAGGGAGATGTGTATTCTGTGATTTTGGTAATATAAAATCATGAAGTGCTTTTCACTGGTTTCATCTGGGCACAGGTTGCCAAGGTCTACATAATTTTAAAAGATGCCCAGTACAATTAGTTCCAAATTAGAACTTTCTGCATTTCTGAAACATGTTTTTATTTGGGCATGCTTGATTCATGCAGGTATAATCTTTGCCCGCAAAGCAATAAAATGTTTGAAATAAAAATTAACAAAAAACAACTGACAACTGATGTTACAGTATGTATGTCTTCAGTTACTGAAGTGTTAACATTTTTAATATTCATATATGTTTCTTTCTTATCAAAAATATCCCTTCAGAGTTGATCTTCCATTAATAAAGATTTTATCTAAGCCATTTCCTTAAGATTCTTTCATAATTGCTATATCTTCAACCACACTTATAGCACAGAAACAGTTGTCTAATTACGAGTTTACAGAGAAGTTGCCCTTGAAAGTGGCCTGAAACTAATTTTAGTATTCAGGAAAAAATATTGAGAATATTAATACCAAGATACCTGGCATGTTCTGAACTTGTTTTACTTTTGGCTTTAGTTAAAACAAAAGCACTCACTGCAACATTTAAACCCTTGTCCTGCTGCTCCTGTCTTGCACCGCGGCACAGTTTGATATATCCATGGGGATTGGCAACTCTCCTGATTAGACTGAGTGTCCTGCCAGCCCAGCCCTTCTGGGTGTGAGCATCCAGGCAGTGCTGTGAGCCCTGGCAAGGGCTCCTTACCTGAGCAGCAAACACAGAGCACGTGGGATGTCCTGGGAGCCACAGAGGGAGGCACCAATGCCTTGATGAAGTGTGCAGCCCCTCAAGGGGTATTTTCTGGGGAGAGGAGGAATGTTGCAAGTGCTGGACACAGTGTGCAGCACCAACACTCACTTTGAGCCCTTGGTTCAGGCAGCCATTGGACAAGTAAAGGTTCAGTAACAAAATCATTGAGGCTGGACGTAGGTAGTTAATGTTCATTGTATATGTATAATGTATCATGTATTATTAAATTCTGTAAAAAATATTACATCCATGAAAGAAGCATTATTGCACTGGCTAGAGTCCTGATCAGCCTCCAGTGGTGCTGGGGAGGGTGCAGGACAGGGCAGGTGTGGTGCACAGAGACCTAGCTCTGCCTCCCTTAAAAACTTAGAAAAGAAAATCCTATGGGTTTAAATTTCTCCCTTGTTGTATTAATGGCAATTAAGAAGCTGATTTTAATCATGCGTGCTGGCTAGATATATCAAATCTTTTTTATGGCAGTTGGTTTCCTTAATCTGTGAGCTGTCATAAAAATATAGTTAAATGGTGTTTATACATATCTGCCTGAAAGTATTTTATATGATATATCACTGTGGCTGAAAGAGAAAGGAAGTTTCTTTGTAAATAGCAGCTGGCTGTTTTCCTTTCCTGTGCATTGATATAAATTTCATGAATTCATTTTTGTGCAGCACAAAAAGAACTCAGAGCCGGAACGTGAATAAATTTCCCTTAACGTTCGACATCACTTCCCCCTGCACACACAAACAGAAATGCTTTCAGTATTTAAGTTTCATTTAACACAGGCCTAGTCGGAAGCAGAAAAGAAAATATAAAGAAAAGCAGCAGCATGGCAGACACATCCCAGTGAACGAGCCTGTGAGCCAGGGACAGCCTCCCCTATTTTGATTTGTAATTTGAGGATAATTCAATTAGACATTTCAGGCAATTTAAACATTCATGCATTGTCCAGCACCAAAGCATGAACTGTTCAGCAGCAAACGAGACCTGACAGCCTTAGCAGGCTGAATGAAAATCCAAATGTTTAAAAGGAAAAGCCCTCATCTAATTGATATGCCTACCAGAAAATTAAAAAAATAAAGGGGGGAAGCAGCGGGGGGTGGGGGGGGCGCAAAGAGGAGGCAGCTGTGCAGGAGGTACCACGAGGGTGAGACAAGTACAAAGGGCAGAGTGAGGGGTATACCCTGGCTGTGGGCTTCACACCTTATTTGCAGCCATTTGCTTAAAACAGAATATTTCAAAGCCTTTGTGTTCCTTTTAACAAGGGATTAAAACATAAATGCACCTGATCACCCATCTGCTCACCTATCCCGAGGTAGTGAAAGGCAGGCAGGCATTCAGGAGCAAAATGGGAGCATTTTCATAAGCAGCTGTTTATGGAAGCCAGGTGCCCCTGCCCGCACTCAGCCACACTGAGGTAGCTGAAATCATCGCCCTGTGCCAAGGTCCCAGCACTGAACCCATGCAGCAGAAGAAAGTCCTGTCTGGACCCATGGCCCACTCAGAGGTGACAGGGAGAAGCAGGAGAGCAGGAAGCCCCTCACTATCCCTATTTCATGCACAGCAAGGCACTGCACAGTCCCTTACCCAGCATCACAACCCCAGCACCTGCTGCCCTGCTTGCCCTGCCTGCCCTGGCCACCAGCAGCCAAATCCCTGCAGGATAACCATGAGGTGTATGGCTCTGTGCCCACAAATGGAGGTATTGGCTGCTTGGCTGCTTGGGTGATATCTTAGTCATGTTAAATACTGGGTATAATAATAATAATAACACCACAAGAATTTCAGGTGGAATTTCAAACAAGGATGTCTCAGAGCCTTGCTTACTTTAAATGCATTGTCTCTTGTGACCTCTGGATCCAGGGGAAGAAATGCTATTTGTCTTGTCCCCAAGAAGTTGCCCTGGAAGCAGAAGGTCACCCTAACCTATCGACCATCTGGCTGGCAGAGAAGACAGCTTTGACAGACACAGATCTGGATTGCTCAAAGTCATTCCTTCGGTAACTTTTAGAGGCCGGTGACGAAAGCATCAAGAATCATCAAGTAAAACTCCTCTGGCATGCTCCATGCCTCTGGTGTCACTTCAGTGGCCCCTCAGAAAATCTCTTGAGCAGAAAACTCACCTGTAAAACTTTCCAGGAATGTATCATCCCTACCCCATCTTCATTTTAAGCATTATGCAGGACCAAGTTTGGACAGTAAAAGCCCAAAAAGTACGTACAGTACATGTGGATGCCAGATAGAGTGCTAATGTTCCTTGAGTCATTCTATTTGAAGATCCAGCGTTTGGGGGACTTACAACCTAGGAAGGTGAGAACAGTTTGTGCTGAAATTTTCCATGCCAACATTCTGCTGGAAGCTGACCTTTTCACTTCTCCAGGAGTTGCAGAACAGCCCTGCTGCTTCCAAGAATGATATTTGGGGGGAAAAGATATTAAAACAAAATCTAACAGTAATTTCTGACTGTTCTATTGAGAATCTCTAATTCCTTGGGTCTTTGGGATTAAATTTGACAAGAAGATCAATGCTTTCATCACCAGTTACAAGCTTCTGGACTCGTGGTTTCCCTTCTTTAGAGGCTATTTATCCTGGATAGATAAGGCCACTGGAAAGCCTCTCTGAGACGAGGTTGATCCATCTCTACCTTTCCAACTAAAATTAAAATACTGAATTTCAATCAATTCATGTTCAAGAACCAATCAATCCAATATATGTGAATAAAGCCAGGGGTGGAGCTAAATAAAAGCAATTCAGCTCATCTATATTTTAAAACTATGGTTTTGGAAGATCAAAACCATTGTAAATTTAGTTCAAAATTAGTGGTGAGTTTTCCTCAGCAAGGAAGTTAGCTGCTCTCATCTTCAGATATCTTGGTAGAAACAGACATTAGTAGACTAGAAAAACCACTTAGCATAAATAAAACAGAGATTCTTTCCACTCATGGTATTATTTCACCTTGAAACAGGTGATGTTGGTCATGCATGCATGTAGAGACCCTCAGCATGAGTAATTCCTCAGATGAACGACCACATGAATCTGCTCCGCTCTCGTGTTTCCTGGTACCTTGGGCACTGCACAGACGAAGGTACAATTCTACAGCTCCCTGCCTCCTGCATGGAGGCACACAGACACACACACACTGCCTGTCTAGAAATGAGCAGCAACTATCTGCAACTTTCTGTGACAATGCAGCATAAACTGCTCAGGACATCTCTTGAAGAAAGCTTTTCTCCCTGCCCCAGTCACTAAGGCAAAATTGTTATAATTTGATTCTTCTTTGGAAAATTATTGGGTGAGGGAGGTGAGGAAGGGAGTGGGAGATATCTCTGGGTTTATCCTTTTCCCCAAATTTTTTTATGTACTGAAGGTGCATATCTGAAGTTACTGAGGCTGTATGGGGATGGAGGAATGGACTGAAATGGAGAAATTACAGATTCAGCAGCTATGTTTTTTGGTTGGTTTTTTTTTTTTTCTCACGCCTCATCACCTGCAATATGAATTCAGGTCTCTAAACTGGGGTTTCAGCTGTGTTTAAGAGACTCATTGGTTTCAGATCATGATCTTTATGAGCCACAGCTGTATTCAAGGAGATTGTACAGGAAGAAAAAGAAAAGGAAAATTTAGCAAGCAGTTCCTTAGCTCAGGCATCAGACTATACGGTGCCCACAAGGTCACGTGCTGCCTTTGACAGCCCTACTAAAAGCAGTAGAACTACTCCATAGCAATAGGCATGGGGAAAAGGACCAGAAGTTTATTTTTGGAAACGTAATGTTGTGTAGGAATTGTGTTGATAAGATACCAGATGGAGCCAAGCAATTTTAGATTTAAAATTTATCATTTCTGAGGAAAAAAAAATGCCTTTTCTGAAATGCTATTTAGTGTACAAACAGGAAACTAATCCATCATAAATTTGAATGATGCTCTAAATTCAACACTCCCTTAAAAATTCTAAAGAGTTTTGACTTACCAAGATGAGTCTTGTGATGGATTCCCATTTGGTATTTCTACTGTGCTGGCTGATGTCTAAACATGGTGACAGATTCTCTGCCCAGCACCATGTGATCTGAATTGGTTCCCCTTCTTCTGTCAGTACCTTGAGGAATATCAATAATAGTGCACTGTCACTTGTCATAGGGGAGAAGAGGTTTATTTTCAACACCTGAGACTTATGAAGCCTGACTTATGAAGCCTGAGCATGTGAGGCAGGATTACTTCATATAATTTTAACCAAACTGAAAAAAGGTAGTGTTTAATATATCTAAGCTCTCCAGAACCTTGTTTTCAATTAGGAAAGATAGCAACTCCAGATGGCAACCCATCTTACCCTGAAAAAAGTACCTGTGCCTGGGGGACTGAACAGCCCCATTCTCTTTGGTCACACAGGGACAACTGCTGTAACACAGGACATGGCTCAGAGGGTCTGAATTTACTGATGCTGAGAGGTCAGATGCTGCTGCACTCAGGCAGTTTGGCAGGGTGAACGGGATCCAGTCCAACGATGTCAGATACTCATCTTAGTGGAAAATAATGTACCATTAGGTGATTATAATCAATGATCAGAGTACGAACAGTCCATCCAAAATTTATATTCATACAAACTTGTAAAGAAAATGCAACTTTATTCTGGAAAACACAGTCAATTAATTAATACAAACCAATTTGTATTTATACAAGTTTAGAAAATATACAAATTAGGAAATTTGATGAAAACAGCATGTGTGCCTGTGTGTGTCTATGTATGTACATGGATGCAATTTATTTCAGCCTGCCTAGATGAATGTTACTCTGAAAATAATAATTCTTGGGCAGACAATTCCTTTAAGGTCACTTGCACAATCTGGTCAGGCATCCACTGAAGGGGACAACCAAAGGGCCCACGGTGCTTCCCCCTCACTCCCAGCCAGCAGCAGCACACACAGCACAGGCTTTCCCAGCAGCTGTGGGGTCATGGCAGCTACTCTCTCTGGGGACAGAAACCCAAACTGGGACCTCAGGGGGGTGTGGAGAGCACATGGGAGAGGAGCCCAGGGTCCCAGCCCAGCTTACTGGCAAGGCCAGCACTCCAGTGTTGAAGTGAACATGGAAATGCAGGTTTCAAACATATTGCAGCATGAAGCCCCTCTCCCTACAATCCTTTTTCTTTTTTAGGTTAGTGCAGCAGCCACAGGACACCCCCTTCAAATCTGTTTTTCCTCCTGTTTTGAGCAGTTTCTCATATGAGGGGAAAGAACTCAGAGGCGTAAGCGAGGAAGCGAATGCCCTTTGAGCTGAGTCGCCTCAGGGCGTGGAGCTGCACGTCTGCCCAACTTGGCTGGTCACACGCTGTCAACAGCAATGACCAGAGCTGCCTGAAAAGCCAAGTCAACCCTTCTGATGGCTGCAGTCTGTCACCGTCACCTGAATTCAGCACGCACTGCGCAGACATGCCCTTTCTCCAAGGGAACAGAGCAGCTGAAAACAACATGACACTCCATCAGCTTAGGAAAGCTTAAAAACAATCAGCTTTCAGTTTGGTTTTATGCTTTCAGGGATTTTTATGTTTTCAGGGATTTTCTGCCTTGACTTGCATTTAATCAGAAGAAATTTTTTAAAAAAAAAGAAGAAAAAGAGAATTTAAAATATACTAGCTACCCACCCACCTTTCCCAAACATTTCAAACTCTCAAGCACATTTACTCCAGGAAAATACGTGTTTATTCCAGGAATGTTCCTGTTGATGTTATTTGCAGCATGAACAGATTTTTTTAAAAAAAAGCTGTTTCAGAATTGTTTTTCCAACCTGTTAACTGGTCTCCTGCTTACAAAAACAACTTGTCTATACAGGGTGAGATCTTCTTCAGGATAGTTTCTCTCTGTCAGATTATGCATCAGTCTCCAGAGTGTGTCTGGGAAACAATCATAATGTAAAATCTCTCTTTGACCTGTATTAATTTTCAACTGTAACTGAATTAAGACAATGGACTGTAAATAAGGTGTGTGAATGAAACAGATCACCAGCTGAGGCTGCAAACCCTTGATATTAGATCAGAGAAGGGAATTCTAACTATCAAAGGTGTTGCAGAAAGTGCAGTGCCCAGCAGATGATCATGGCTGCTAATGATTAAGGATCTGCTGAAGCTGCCAGACCTGAAGAATTGAGGAGGGGGAGCAGAGTTGTGTGGTTCACGGGTTTTACAGGGCGGTGCACTAAGTGGACTTATTTCAGTGCCTGGTTTCCCACGGACCTGGCTGGTGTAATACTTGGCTGCTGGGGGGTTCATATTCAGGCTTTCCAGAACAGAGTGAGTGTGTGAGTGCTCTACCACACAGAGTTCTGGGGCCTGAAGTAGGAAAGATAATGTTTGTTGAAACCAAAGTATAAAAGAGTTGTCTAAAATATCCTTTTGCATAAAGGAACACATTTTAAAATTACACTGGAGATGAAAACAGTTATTCCATATTAGGTTCTGTATATTTTATTCCAAACTTAATATGCCAGGAAACAGACTCAGGTGATGCACAAGTGGTGAGATTCTTATTTTCATGATAGAGAGGAAAAGCCCTTCATTAACAAAGACAGAATTGTCCCCCTTATCATATGACAGTGATAACTAAACTAATATACGTTAGACATGACATTTTGATATGAAGAACAACCTACATTCCGCATTTGTTGCAATGATTTACAGCAATGAACTTGACCCAAAAAATGCTATGTATGTGCTCAGTGTTATTAATAATAATCATTCAGAGAATTCTCAGACGGATTAATTCGACTTCCTTTCTGCAACAGCTCTGGTCTCCTTTTTATTCTGCATGTTCATTTTATTCCCTTCTAATTAATTTTCTCAGCAGACGCCTATATCTTTTTTGTTTGAATATTTGACTCAGCAGAGCTGAGCAATGAGCATCCCATCCCGCTCACCACCTCACCACTCTGGCTCAGCCTCACAGCCCCTTGCACTGCATAGAGCCATCCTTAGAGAAAGTCCCAGCTGTGGAAAAGCACTGGAGGGAAAAGCTGTGCTGTTTTGATGAAGCTGTGGTGCAGATCATGGCCTCCTCTCTGGACTGATGTTGAATGGTAAGCACAAGGCCAGCCTGTGCATTCTTGGTACAACTTTCAGGGGATCAGTTTTGCTGGTAAAATAGAGGATACAGGCTACTGGGTCCTTGGAATCTGAAACTAGCCTGGTAAAGGAAGGTGTTAGTTTTTTCCTGGTTCTTCATCTCTGTGATTCAAAATAACTCAACAAAAAGACAGATTTTTAGCTAAGAGCCACATTTTCAGACCAATCTTAAAACCTCTCTCTGCTGTAATAAATGTAAGAGCACCCCAATGGACCCCACCTGCATCCACAAACCAGCAGTGCCTCAGGAGTCATTGCCAGCTGTATGGAAACTGAATTTATGGAATTAGGGATTGTGGTAGGAGCTTTTCCCTGTGACACCTGACAGGCTGAGGGTACCTGTGTGAGGCTGTAGAGATGTGCTATTCTGTCCTTACCTATTGGCATAAGAGCCTGTGGATGATGTCAGGCTCTGATGGACTGCAGGTACCCAGATATTCATCTCCAGACACAGCACTGCAGCTCATGCAACCATTTGTTTCTTCTCTGCTCATTGCCTACATGGATCTCATACCAGAGAGGACTTCATTTTGTTTGTTTATTTGTTTGTTGTAAGGATAAATGTTTTCTGGATTTAGCTTGCACTTTAAGGCTTTGGACAAAGGAAGGGACCCAGCTCTAGATATCCTGGAAAATCCATGAAACATCAAAGCCTTAGTTTCTCCCTGGACCATGTGGGTGAAAGAGGTAACAGACAAATCACCTCTTGCTGAGTTTGCATTAGCTAGCCCTCATGGGTCACAGATCCTATGACTGCTTTCTCTCTTAGCCAGCGTCAGCGAATAGAGTCTCAAAGTTGAGGTAAACTGAGGCAACTACTTTGGAGACATCAATGCAGAGCCCACAAAGAGCATTTGCTGGAGTCCAAAGGATTGTTTTTTTCCAGTTCCCCGGGGCACTAATTATTTCCATATGCACCCACCACCTCCTTGGAGGCCGATGTGACTGCTCAGACAAAGCCCCCTCAGCTCCCCATGGGGACGTGTACCTTACATTTACTGGCAGTGGGTGTTGTAGGAAAGGATAAACTTGGCAAAAAGGTCATTTGTCTGATCCCATTTCTCAGTCACTAAGTTCAAATGATGGCGGCAACAGAACTGATACCACACTTCAAAATTTTGTTCTCTTTTGGTTTCCCTTTTCTCTTTTGTTCAATATTTTGATTTTTCACTAGTTGATTCTGTTATCGTAAGTGGCTTTTTTTTTCCACTTTACATGTTTTATAGATAGATGTGTACTCTATGTATACATACTATCGTGATTATAGCAATTTTTTTCTTCACAAAGAAGCCCCAAGGTAATGAAAGAAAGAACTGTCTTATGGGTAACTTATCAATTTCTGATTGTCAGCGAAGAACTGAAATAGTGCACAGTCTTGCCCCACTAATGATTTCGTGCTGCAATCTCTCCCTCCCACAGACCTGTGCTACTTCAGGCAAAATAGAGCAACTGCCATAAATCTGCTCCGTTCATTGAAATGAGCTGAGATCTTCACCTTGTAAAAGCTGGAGCAAAGGATCTTCAGTTTTATTGAAAGCAAAGATCCTTTTTTCTCCTTTGACCAAACTGTCAGGAAAGAAAAAGTGGTTTCCTGTTTTGAGCCAGTATCTGCCCTATTCCCTCTCCCTGTCTATGTGGCTGTGGTTGCTCCTGCATAACCCTGTGCCCTCCGCCTGCAGCCCAAGGATGGTTCCAGCATCCCAGAGCTTTTCATTACCTTATCTCCATTATTTAGGCAAATACAGAACACTTCTCCAGACAGGTTCCAGGGCGCCAGTTTATCTGCATTATTATAGTAATGATCCTTTATCCACAGTACCCAGCCTTTCCTTAAAAAGCAATCCCTGCCTGATTAATGTTCTGTAAATAGGGGATCTCCATGCTACAGTACCAGGTGTACTGCCCTCCTCTTCTGATCTGCTCGGCTGTGTTTCACTGCTTGATTCTTGTTTTGCTCTTCTGACATCACCTAACTACTTGCCTTATACAGCCACCATCTGTGGTGGAAATTTCTGCCTCTTCTTGCTGCTTTTTTCCTTGGCATTTTTTCCTGTTGGAAGAAATGCATTTCTTTTTCAATGGATGACACAGTTCAAAGGCTGTGTATCTTTCCCTAACTTTCCTAAAGATAAAGAGAACATATATGCTGGCATTTTCTTGTAACCACTCTAAACATCTGCAGCCCTTCTAGATTTGCTTGTCCAAACCAGTTAGGACAGGAAGGTTTCTATTTTTCTTTCTAGCTGGGGGAGAAAGTTCATAAAACAAAAAAGAACATGCCTCAGAGAAGCATTTCAATCAGAAAATTATCTACCCCGAAGATGTGAAAACCGATTTTGCTATATTTATCAGTTTCATAGCAAAGAAGGTCAGAATGTGAATATATCCAGCAAGACTGGCAAAGCCTCTTAGGCTTCCACTGCCCCAACAGGCATAAAACTAAAACTGTGTCTTATGGTTTAATGTTGGCAGGGCTTGGTTTTATGTTGTACATGAAAATGTTCTATTCTACAGAAGTTTTGAGGTAGTGAGACAACCCAGGATCAGAAAAATCAGATTAAAATTAACACTGCTCAAATGTGGAATTAAAGACAACCACACAACAGCAAGACAAACAAGCAAAAAAACACCAGGAAAAATGATGCAGAACCACTTTTTCTCTAGAGAGAGCCAAATCCATTAAGCTAATTAGTTGAGCAGCTGATGTTCTGACCTGACATTGTTTCTTCATTTAGGATCTTTAGTTCTTCATGCAAGAAGATTTCTCATTATTTCTTATCCAAACAAACCCCAATATCCGGGTATTCTTCTGCAAACAGTTTGCTGATAAAATTTTCCTCTAAACTGTCACAATCTGAAATTTGAACGGTGTGACCTATGTGACCTATTACATAAATTCTATTTCTCTTCTCTTGTGAACTAATGACCCAGAATTTGTAAACAATTTCCTTTATTCCCCCCTTAACAATTAGTTTCACTACAAAAGAACTTTCCTTTTGAAATTTTATTTTTTTTAAAAAAAGCAGGGAGACATTTACTTTTGTGTAAATCTCCATTCTGCCATGTTCTTCTCGTAAGACATGGACGCAACAAACAAAGCCAGATGCCCAGCAGACATCCAACAGACAACCCAAAGGCAGTGGTAGCCACTCAGTCCGGCTTGCAGAAAGCCTCCTCCAGAAATATCAAACAAAAGGATTGCTGCAGATATACACAAGCTTGCTTGTTTTCCTCAGCTTTCACAGCTTCCCAAAAAGTATTCCATGGGCTCCCAGGGGCCCTGTGTGTTAAAAACCATTAAGTTAGAGAGTGAAGACACGTCTATGCTCTGAGTGCAGCAGTGTACAGAGGTACCTTAGCTGGCACTGAGTGAATCATCACTGAAAGTAACACCCCCATTTTCATGCCAGAGTACAAATGGGTACACATTTATAGGAGGACCTTATGTGCCCTGACTCCATTCCCTTGCAATAACTCATTCATGCATCTATATTTTGTATAAATATGCATATATTTGGAGAGCACATCCATCATCCCTCTTCTCCATCCCATACAGTCACCACCAAAGCCAATGGACACTGACTTTGTGTGCCACTGAGGAAACCAGCAGCTGTCCTCCAGGATGGCTGTTCCACACCACACTCGCAGTGCAGCAACCAGGCAAGCGAGGCCAGCCCACACCAAGCACCAGAGTCACACATTCTCATCCCAGAAAGAGGGAGGGGAAGCTGAGGAGCAGGCAGGCCAGCAGACTGCAGTGGGTGCTACTGCCTCCACCCCTGAGACCATCACCAGGCCAGACCTCAAAAGGCTTTGCTGTCTATTCAGTACATTTCTGCTCCTTCCCTCCCCCAAGGAAGTTTCTGAGATTAAAATCTTAGAAGTTCTTCTAGTCATGGCAGGAAAAGTGGGTGCATTACATAGGGTTCCTTTAGCCTTTCTGTCAGGATCAGGAGAGGAAAGTGCTTGCACCCAGCTTGGAGCTTCCCCCAGGTGAAGTGCACAGCATCTCCAGCACTGTTTCTGGGATTAAATGGTTCCAACACAGATTCACACACCTGCAAGAGCTGGCACAGAGGGCACTTAGCAGAAAATCTGGAGCACAGCAGGGAGCAGGCCTTCCGAGTCCAGAGACTTGCTTTCTATTGCTTTTCCTTTTCCTACTCTGTCATGCTCTATAGAAGACAAATGACCAAGCTTGACTTTCAGCAATTTAATTTTCTGAGTGTGTTTTTTCATTGATCAAGAAGTTGCCTGTTTTGGACTTTAAGTGATTGTCTCTGAATTGTTACTCTACACACATGCCTGCAAGCAAGGTACCCTGTGACATCTTTGCCAAGCTAATCACTTCCTGCCACTGAAGCTTAATAGATGTTACTCTTCTGCCGTGCGAGGCCTGAAGTTGTTCTGCTGAGGAAAATTGAGTAGAAATTGGATCTGAGGAGAAAATTTTTTCTGTAGGGTCAGAACTTTATATAAGCCTTAACCTTTAACTAGAATACCTCATCAAAACTGAGAAAATTAAAACATCTACTTTTGTAAGCAGCAATATTTTTTCCCCAAAAAAACCAATTTTCTTACATATCTGGAGAAAAAATGCAGACTGGATTGCCTTTATGTGCTGGATTCTGCCATCCCTCCTGCTTTGAACCCACTCCATTGCCCAACCCAAAGCTGAGTTATCACTGAGGATGACTGTAAAACAATAGCACTGGATTTTGTTCTGGTATTTGGAAAGTTCCATCTTTTTGGTCTTTTGGGGTGGTTGGTAACTGCATTTCAAACCTTTGAAGGAGTGAAGAAGTTTGGATTTTTAGCAGAAGCTTCCCCAGTCAGCAAATTCTGCCCCATGAGAGGGACTGCACACACTGCTCCTCAGGAGGAAGATGGGCTACAACTCCCAGAAGCAGCAACTTAATGTTCCCCTCCTGCGCCACAGGCAGGTGTCCTGCATATACCAAGGAGCTACTTCAGGCGTACAAATTATCCTAAAGGGATCAGACATGCACCATGTCGTGAACGACCACTGGTAGTTCAGGGTCCACAGCTTTAGTGATACAAAACACTGAAGGCAACAGACGTTCAGAAAACTAAAAGCCATCTCTCTAGAGAAAATGCAAACTATTACCACAGCCTGTCATCCTTCCTCCTTCTGCCTTTTTATTACTAAGACCTTTCTTTCCCAATTTTCCCCTTTCTTTAAATTCAATAACATCTCTTTGCTTCTTAACAGGAAGAAATATTTCATCCCAGAAACGTTTATGGGTCACCAAGTGATGCACAATTTTTATTTTGCTCATTAAGGACTTCCCAGCCAAACGTCAGCTCTTCCCTGACTGTTGCTTCAATTAATCTTCTCTTTGGCATTTGGCTGCCTATTAACGCTAACAAAATATTGTTATGAAAACATATCAAATTGCCCTTCTTAGGCTATAATCAGTCTTTTTGGCATGAAGTACAGTCAGATTCAATCTGGACTATAAGTTCACTTCTAAATTTCCAAACATGATGCAATCTGTAAAGTTTCAATAAATTAAATTCCTTCTGCCCCATGTGGTATGTGCGCTAATCTACTTTTTCATTTAATTTGATATGCCCTCCAAATCAGGTATCACATCCAGAAAAAGTTTATCTGTTGAGTGGGTAATCTCCTTTCTAGAAGTAGTGGAATCTACTAAAAACTGCCAAGCACATGTTTGGTTTGGCTTTATTTGTTTTGCTTACTGGTCCATATGGAATTTCCTCCACTGACCCATTGAGACCCCATAGCTACCCCAGATCTCCACCTCTTGGGCCCTTCAAATTCCTTTTGAACCATCTTTCGTGCACAGATCTTTACACAGAGACAAGGGGGTGGGCAAGTTCCTTTGATAGTTCTCAGAGGACTTTACAAATATAAACCTCATTTTCATAAAATTGCTCTGAGGGAGGTTAGTCTCACCTCCCTTGCAGAATGATGAAGGAATTGAGACACAGATGCTTTGTCTAAGACTGACACTAGTCTGGGACCAAGAAGATGGAAGTCAGACCTCTCTTCTCCATGTCCTATCCCGGGGCATTCCCATGAAGGTCATTTGGCTGCTGACAGTTACTAGAGTCAACATAATCACTGTATCTCAATGAATACCACAGATTAAAGAATTTTTTTTTCCTATTTGTATATTACAGAGTAGATCTGTAGAAGCCCCTTATTTAGTTTGCTTCACAAAAGCATAAAATAATTGTTTCAGTACTTCAGTGACAACTTAAAACTGTATATGCTGGAATTGAATGTAGTATCAAAGTATGCAAATTTTAAAATATGACTCTCTGTGACAGCAAAGGAGATCAGATAATTTGAGGGCAAACAAATTTAATTATGTAAATATTATTTCTTTTATTACAAATTATTTGTTCCTGAGCATTAATTTAGAGGGGATTTTAGCTTGGCTAATCCAATAAAGAGCAATGACTTGGAATAAAAACAGCAACAATTACTCCAAGTCCTCTGCTTTCTCTTGTAGCAAGAAGCGTGTCCCATCAGTAGCCTTTAAGCTCTCAAACACATCCTTTCCATCTCACCCACTGCTGACATTTCCCAAATGAACCACCTCTGTGGACAGCAGTGTTTCAGTCGTCACTCTCCCCTGTCACAGCAGATCCTACAGCTGTCTTACCCAGTGTACCTAATCAACCTGCTGGGGAGAGCTGAATTATTACTAATGTAAGAGTGGTTGAAATTAGTGATTCCCTCCACTTAAACCCAGTGTGAAAAATAGAGACCTTGCATATATAAATACCAAGATATCACAAGCAAGTATGGAGCAAAAACCACCTGAAATACCTGGGTTGTTCCATCAGTTCTGCATGATTTACTGGAATATTCTGTAAACCAGCTAAAGGGTGATTCCAAGTTTGTTTCAGATTGTCATCCTGGCTATAGCTTCGTATATGAATGAGTCGTATCAGTTACAACTTATTAGATTTCTTAGGGAAGATTCTCAAGGCTCGAGCCCCAGCCACCTGCATTTCATAGGAAGAAGTCTTACATAAGCCTTTGAAGATCTAGCCAAGAGTTTGTATATTTTTGTGACTGCAGCTGATGCTGAAAAAAGCCTCCAGCAACAATCATGACAGGTTCCCAGCCCTGGACGTGGCACCCTGGATCTAGAATAGAGTGGAATAGAACAGAGTGGAATAGAACAGAACAGAACAGAATAGAATAGAATAGAATAGAATAGAATAGAATACAATACAATACAATACAATACAATACAATACAATACATTATTTCTGTTGAAAGGGGCCTACAATGATCAGTCTATTCCAACTGCCTGAGCACTTCTGGGCTGATCACAAGTTAGAGCCCCAGTTTGTCATGTCAAAAGGAAAAGTATTGTAGAGGTCAAAAAAGAAAAATTGTGGCACCACTACATCAGCCAGGGAAGGAAACTGACCAGTCTCTTTGAGCAAACAGCTCAGATCTCTTGGAAAGAGAGACTCCACCAAAAGTACACATAGTCTAAAATAATTTTTGCTCTTTCACCCTGGGCTCACTCTCAGACAATACTCCTCTTATAGTTCCTAGCTCCCATAGGCCAAATGGTGAAACTCTGCTCCTGAGAGGGTGCCCTGAACCATTAAACCAGTGGACAACCATACTCCAATCACCCTATTTGCTCCAAGCAGTGCCTTCTATCACAAGAAACTATAATGAAGTCATTAGGTCTAATGGAGGAGAAAATAGCTATTTAAAGTAGATCTAGCACCAGAACTGGACTGAAGTGGAATTTTCCATTTTATACATATGAAAGATTAGCTGCTACTGCACCTCACTGCTGCAGAATTAGCCATGGATCCAGTTATGACTCTTCTCTGTTCAGCCCTGCAAAGCTCCTTTCTGAATTCTCAGTCAGCAATAAAGCAGTCAATGTTTATCTAAAATTCTTATAGTGCTTCCCTCTCCCTTGTGCTCCTTGTCAGTCTACCCTTAGATTGCAAGAAAATATATTGGTTTTCCACGCTGGAAGCATTTCCCAGATGCCTAGGGAATCCCTTCACATACCAGGTGCTGCTTTTAATGAGTTGGGCTTTTACCTTCATAACCATGGTGTCACTACCAGCAGTGCTATTTGCTGCATGCTGTGGTTTAAGGGTGAAAAAAACGCCACCAAAAAAACCCCAGAAAACCCAAAAAAAACCTGAAAAAGCCAACAAAACTCACTAACAATTGTCCAGTCACAGCCTCACAGAGCTCACAGCCTCTCCCTCTCCTGGGCTATCACAGGGCATGAGCCCTCTGAAGGTTACTTCTCTGCCAATTTCAAATATTGACCTTGATGTCCTGTCCCTTACAATATTCTTTAAAATCCATCATCTGCAAACTAAGTTTAAGTCAGGAAACCTAATTAGTAACAGAGAGAATAAATAACAAGCTTAAGGGGAGGGAGGAACCTCTTGCAGGTGGCCAGCTCTTAGCTGAATAATTCTCTGTGCAACGGTCATGCTTCAAAAATTTAATTCTCGGTAATTTCATTTAGGATGGGGAAAACAAAACAAAATGAGAAAAGTGATATAGGATTTCATTTATATTCTGACAAGTACATTCATCTAAAGTTTAACCATAATAGCTGCAGTTACTGTACCTTTTTTCCAAAGCATTTAATGGTGTGAAGCAAGTGGCAATAAAAATTAAAAAAACAAAACAAAACAAACCCTACTTGGCATTATTATTTGCTATTTTTATACCAAAAAAAGAAGAAGTCTCCCTACTGTCAGGCTGATTGTATTAATCTGAGATTCCTATGGTCCTTCAGACTTGATTGCTTTTGATTCTTGCTTAGAAGAAGTGGTGATGAAGGAGCTGAAATCATAATTTCTATTTAGAAGGCAAAGAGGAGGCCACTTCAGTTCGGTGGTGAGTAGCACATTTTGTTGCTTTAATTAAAAAGTTGTTCTGAGAAGCTTCTGCAGTATTCAGAGCACAAAAAGGATGGTATTTTCAGACACTTTGGGGATCACTCCTGCAGTTTTTCTGAGCTATGTTGATGTTGCTTAAACATACTAAGGAAGAGAAGCAATCATTGAATTTGAAACACATTTTTTATTTTGAAAATTGCAAACCAGTCCTCTCAATGATTGAAAATATATTTTCCTTTATGTAGTTCTTAAATTGCTATCCATCTCTATTAAGGCTCTTAAAGAGAGATTTTCAGCAACCGAACACCCTCTAAAACAAACAAAAAAAAGGACCAGAATTGCAATGATTTTCAAGTGCCTGCTCCCTTTGAGATGAATGCCCAGAAAACTGTACAGGTTAAGGCTTTTAGTCCCTGAGAGTGTGCCAAAAGTGAGCAACATTCTACAGCCACGAGCCACCATTCTCTTCTGGAGACAGCAATGGCTGTCAGGTTCATCAGTGCATTACACAACCCTCCAAGCTAGCCAGGCTCCCTTGAGAATTAATTTTCACTTTTAGAAATCAATACACTTCACTTGTACTTTCAGCTTTTCATATGACAGCAGCATTGAAAATTGGTATTTTACTGAGCTTACTAAGGGTGGACTTAGGAGGGCATATAAGATTTGGATCCACTTCAGAATCATGTGACAGCTCAGGTAAGATGCTGTTGGCTTAGAGAAGCTAAGTTAGATTATATTTAGGGTTTTTATTTGATGATGCCAGGATCCTTCACATTGTCTGTGACTCAGATCAGCTGTTCTTTTTGCACTGGAATAATTACAAAAGCCTCCTAGCCTCTTAGATTTAGCTCTAACCTCAACTCAAACTACACAGATGTATTTGAGGTGACTGCTGTGTTTCCCTCTGCTCAAGGTACAGCCAAAAAAACTCTCCCATGGCAAAGAGGAAAAGTAGTTGCAATGGATGTAAAGGTCCCGGTATCAAAGGTTCGTTTCCTAATCTCTGGAACTGCCCTCTAGTAGAGTTGCATTTTAAATACCCCAAGATGCTATCACTTACCTGAAAACTAACTTCTGGCTAAAATTTAAGATCCAGGTTTCTCAGCTGGAAAAGTTGGTCAGGGAAGCCTCAGACTAGCAGAGATCCACCTGCACATCCCAAAGTATCTTAGTGTGACCTTTCCTACTCACACCTGGAACAGGGCAGAAACAGCTCCTCCGTAGGTCCCTTCAGGTCCCATGCTCTGTGCATTCATGAAGAGGTAAGGGAAACCAAAATCTCACCAAACCCCTTCTTGTTTTGAATTGTGAGGGAGTAGCATTATGTCATACTTGGGGCTGCTCCATCAGTGGAGGCCGTAAGGGGGCCTGGTTATTTGTCCTGATCTCCTTTATACATTCCAAGTACCACTGTAATACTCACTGTGAAGCCCAGGACAGATGTCACAGCACACAGGAAAACACTCTCAAGCTGGGACCAAACAGAGCCTTGAAATGCTGCTGTGCTTTCCAAGCCATGTCATTCTGCACCGCCTTGTGACACTTGAGGCAGCATTAAATTCCCTGCATCTTAATACTCTCATTTGGAGTGAAGCATCTTCAGTGGCCCTAAAGTTTGATCTCAGCCTCACAGCTGGGGAAAACTAGCAGTTGGTTTGTGATTCAAAAGGAACAGAACAATAATCCGTTGAGGCTACTCCTCCTGTGTGTGGATGGATGAGTCAGATGAATAACTGGACAATGCAGATCAGTTAAGCCTAATTCGGTTAATAGAATTAATTTGCAAATTAGTACACATTAGGTGAATCAGCTGCAATTCCTTTTGACAGAAACGTTAAAAAATACTAAAGTAGTTATAATGAAACAGATAAATATTACTGCAGAAAAGGTTCCAAAGAAGGCAGTCTACATGGAAATTTTTATCTGCAAATGCTGGGGATGCATAGGTTGAATTTCATATAATCAGTAGGAAGCATATCTTCTTCCTGGCTTGTACAGCATTTATTACCCTGACAACACTTAATGTATCTCAAATAACCATTAGAGATGGGCTGAGAAAGTTCTGACTGGGATTCAGGCATAGATGTTGGGACTGATAGAGGGTCTGGTGCAAGGAAAAGGAAAGAAACTATTTTAAATTTCAAAGCTAGCCTAGGAAAATTAGTTGGTAAGATAATTTGGTCCTCTAACACTCTTCCTAGGAAAGCTTGGAAACATGTCTGGGCTACTGTTATTCAGTGACACACACTTAGAGCATATAAACGTCTGACATTTGAACCAGATTGGAGTCTTCAGGGTGGTGGTCACAGGGAAGAAAATGCCAATAGCATGGTTTTATTATTGAACGGCTTGGAAAATGCTTCGGTCAGGTACAATTAATAGGATCTCCTGAGCAAAAGTCGAGCTGCTGCTCGTGGAGCGCGAAGATGATTTAAGAAGATGCTGAGCTCTGAGCTGTGTGTGATCAGAGTAAACTAAGATGCAAGCACAGGGGAACAAATGTGACACATGCACACACACATTACTAACAAGAATACCTCCGTTGTTGGCTTGACTGCACAATGATGGCAACACCTGGTGTTGAATAAATGTGTCTGGAGGAAGGAGATAAAATCATGGCTTCATCAGTTTAGCAGTTTAATGTGACACCTCCCTGGAATCCACAAGCACCAGAAACACATACTGCTGTGGTCACTTCACCCTATCAATCCTTGCTCCTTCTGAGTTACACGTAGGGGTACAACTGCATGACTTTGGTACCTGCACTTTTTACTTACTTTGGATATCACAAGTCAACACTGGGTACGCAGGATTTCATTAGCAGTGCAAATTAGGGAACAGTTTTAATAATTTTTTTCTTTTAGTGGTGGTCCTCTATATTCTGTTTTACTGACACTTTCCTGCTTGGCAAGGATTCACAGGTGTAGCAAGCCTTTTGTAAAGTACTTCACTGCAATCAATTTGACTTCATTCAAAAGTAGTGGAGCTGCCAGAAAAGCTAACCTGTCTGAAAAATCTATTACCTATAAAATTATTATTCTGTGTGTCAAACTTCACAGGTGTGCTATTCTCCTTTCTGAAAGGATTTAAAGTTTCAGAACAGCCATAACAGTTATGTCCAGTCGCTGAATTATACATTGAGAAAACCGACCTAGCATTTTGTGGTGCTATCAAACTGAGAGCCTCCTGGCTGACAGTCATGGCTTGTTAGGTTTGATGGGAGCTGGTTAAACAGTGTCAGAGAAGGTTACCTGGGGCAGTGCACTGCAGGCTGCTTACCCGCTGGCTGAAAGCCCTGTAGTATCTATCAAATCCAGCAAAATACTGGAAAATAATTCACAATGTAGACTTCCAGTGACCGAGGGTTCCACTTTTCCATGTTAATGCTTTGTAGCTATGAATGAGAAATAAGCCATTCTTCCCAAGCTCTGCCTGCTCTTCACAACCTCCTGCTCGTACACATTACGATTCACCAACCACAACAGTGATAGCTGGAACCCGCCCAGTTCGCAGCTGCAGGACTTAGGCACCGTGGGTCACCAGGCAGGCCAGGACTCTTCATCATGTGGCCTTCTGTTCTTTGACCTGAAGCATTTCCAGTGGTGGCCACTGACTCCCCATCAGCAAACCCTGGGAAGGCCAATGCCAAGGGTGGATTCAGGTTCTCCTCCTGATCACTTTGCAGCTGGGGAGCATCAGAACATCTTCCCCTCTGATGGCTATTCTCATTGCTGTCCCTTGATGCTCAGACTCCAGCTGAAATTGTGCTCAGCAGGGAGAGGCAGAAGTGGATAGAGTAATTCTGAGTTAGAAACCAAGTGACAAATGCAGAGCCCTTCCTTTCAAATTTCCATCAAGCCCAACAAACTGTAGTGCTGTTGCCTCTGCCTGGCTTCAGGCAGACTGCTCAGCTGAAGACCCACATCATTGACTAAGCAGCTCTTGTGCAATCAAGATTCAGATCCTGTTGGAAAAAAAATAGACTTCAGCTTTGTCAAAGAGTCACATTAAGAGGCAAGAAGAGAAACTGTGGATAGAACTCTCCCAGAGCTGCGTGCAGCTGAGGGAGTAGCACAGGAATCTTGGCTGCAGAACTCTTTTCCAGGACACGCTAGCAAAGACAAACAGCCCTGGGCTCTGGTAATCTTCATCCAGCTTGAAAGGAGGCTTTGCAGGCCAGAGTTCAGAGAGATCTTCCGTCTCAGAACGTTCGTCAGTCCTAGAGCACATCGACTGCTGTCAGAGCATGGAAAACAAAGCCAGAAAACCAACTGTGCTTTTAGGGCCTTTGAACTGCCACGGCCCTAATGACACGTTGCAGAAACATTATGTGTAAGATAAGGCACATATGTAGGTAGTAACTGATGTGCTGTAAAAGCCTTTGTTTGTGTGACCCTGCGTGCAGCTCAGGCCGTGGCTTTCTCCAGAGGCAGAGGAAACCCCCTGAGATGCCCACGCAGACATTAACCTCGCACTCAGGACACGGGTTATGTAACCCAGCAGCAGTGGGGTTTTAACCATCGCTTCCTCCAAAGTGCCCCTTGTTGTTGGGAATTTCACAGTTCAGCACACACTAAATTAATTCTTTTACTAGGTCAGGCCTGGTAACAAGCGTTGATTTAAGCAGCTTATTGCAACAGAAGACTAAACACTATTCCTAAATGGCAGCTCTCTGTGATCCTACAGAGGATGGATTCTGCTCCCGGTGACACACACCCAGAGACACAGCCGTGCCGGGAGCGTGGCGGAGCAGAAAGATTTGCCGCTGCTATTTGGTAGCATTTTCAGGGAACACCAAATGATATTTACTTCCTAATCTTCCTACAGAATATAAAGAATTGCTGCTCTGGGCTATTTCAGAGAGATAATGTGAGTGACTTGAGTTGTGTATTGACCTCAGGCACTGTAAAGATATATTTTACAGTGCTTTAAAAAACTACTAATGCAGATTTCTGTACTTCTGAAGATCCCTAGAGTGCACTTGAAAGATTTTCCTGAAGTCTTAAACCACACATATGTGGTCAAGCCCTATGTTATTAGTTGTTATTAGTCAAACACCCCTCATCATTGGTCATACCATCTTCTAGGCTGTATCCCCTATGCTAGAGCAGCTTCTTAATACATACTTGCAGTCTTAATTTGCCTAGACATAAAAGCTCCATAAGAACCATATTAATTATAATCAGTGACAGATACATACTAAATCCTATGTTGAAACATGGGAGTAGTTTCTGTGACCAGCTCTTATCTCTAAACCCAGAGCTGAAACTAAATCTCAATTCCCACAGTGTTAAACTGTTTACAGACCTGGATTCAGCAGGTCTGGTTTTGGCTTGTGTGTAATTTTAATAACTCCCCACCAGTGTATTTGCATTCTTTTTGAGTTTTGCCAGTCTGAACATCTGCTTTGAAGCAGATTTTGCTAGGCAGGGAAAGAGCTTTCACCATGTTGCTTCCATGCATTATCCACTGATTGAGATGCCTGATCATAGATTCTCCTTTCCAGAAGTGAGTTTTAACAACAAGCTCTCTCAGGCTCTGCTCTTCTCCTGCAAATAATCTCTCTTCATCCTTTAGATTTCCACAATTCCCATTGCACCCATCTGAGCTCACCCACCTCACTCCCGAGGGCCTCATATTCCCTCCCTCTCCTTGTCTTTCAGATTCACCCAACAACTGCATATCAAAATACAAAAATCTCTCTCCTACATGTACCACTTCCAGGGGCCCAATAGCACTTCCATTTCAGTGGTGTGACCCCAGCCCCTACAATAATGAACCTGGGCCCCCTATTAATGTGGTTACTCAGCAAAGGTGTCACCTGTGTTGCGGGCACAAGATTGAAAAAGACACAGTTGAGGAATGGAAGGAGTGAGTCTCACTGAAAACACAGACCACAGCTCCTTTGTGCCCCAAGGCAAAGTTCCAGCTGCCTACCACTTAGCTTGCTACTGCACCCCCATGAGGGAGTGATGGAGCTTGGGGTGATGTGACAGGAAGGAATCCCAAAATCAACAAAACACAGTTCAACCACCAGCATTCTGCAGATGAGCAAGGAAGTGCCTACAGGGAACCATCATGGAGAAAATCCCAAAACACCTTCAGGAAATCAACATGCTGGGCACCTTTCTGAAGTACCTGTACATTAATGCACGCAGTATGGGGAATAAACATGAGAGAAGACCCTGGATGAAAGAAGGACGCAAGAAATACAGTTAATATTTGAGAATAACCTACTCCAAGCTCAAGAGCATGCCTGTGGTGGTGCATCCCCCTCCCTGCTCCTCCTCAGGCCACGCTATGATCTCAGAAAGGCTTGTTAGGCCACCTCCCTCTGAGCAGATGGTGCTGATGGAGCCTGGGCTGATAACCCCACTCCTCGAAGCTCACTTTCACCATCACCTGTTGAGAAGATGCAAAGGCATCTGAAGTTAGTACTTCATTGAACTCGAGGGGGATTTTTCACAGCTACCCTGTACATTCTCTTTAGGTCTGTGTGCATGGGAGTGTGAATGTGCTGTAGTACGTGTACTGAGAATGTTCTCTCTTGGATTCTTAAGTACATTAGGTGTGTAAGATAGGCCTCTAAGTGAGTGGGTGTGTTTATAGAATATTTTGTTAAATTGTTTAAATTAGGCTATCGATTAAGTGCTGTTAAAAACCTTTAGGCCCAAAAACTGTTGGTCAGGTCTGGGGCTCACTCTGGCAAGGGGGTCCGCTCTGAATCGTGACTCAATCGGAAGATCTCTCTCATTCCTTTTTATCCTTACCGTTTTTTCATCCCCAGCCTCCATGTAGATCATTTTAGGCTGCTTCCAGTTTTAGATTAGCCAAATCAATTTCTCTCCACTGAAAACACACAGAGGGGCATATTTTAAGCAAACTAGCATATGCCTTACTGTCTTTTCTTTGTTTCATTGGTTGGTTTTATTTTTGTTGTTTTTGTAAAGCATAATGGTACTTTAATGGCGTATCTGCAAACATTTCCATTTTTATTTTAGTAAATGCAGTGAGGAAAGACTGACCCTTCACAAAACCTGAAATGCACTCAGGCATTTCTGAGTGTGGTAATAAAGACTAGGAATTTAATAGCATTCTAATATACAACTTAATGTTTGTTATTTTTCTAACCAGTGTGTTACAGAATAAACTCAGAAAATACAACCGGGATTGCACAGATTTAAGTATTTATTACAAGAGGTGGTAAGTCATGATGCTTTCAAGATTTTACGTAAAATCCACTGAGTTAATTGATTCTCCTTAGATTCCAATGGGCTTTGGCTGGGTCCCCTAATGATATTCAAATCCATCTGTTATTAAACATCATGTTTAATACAACAGTATGCAAATACTGGGATTTGTAAATATCATTATGCAAAAGTTTAAGTCCAATCATGCTCCTCTTGAAGTCTGCAACATAAATTCTGTAGACATCAATAAGAATAGATTTGGGATATCTTTTTAATTGCACTGTATACAAGTATCGACAGAAGAATACAATACAGTAGTCACAAAATTAAAGAGGCTTCTATGAAACCTACAAAGAAGAGCAGCAGAAAATCAATGAAGTAAAAGCAGTATTTCAAAAAATAATAAATCAGACTTGGCAGTTTTGGAAAATGTACTGAAAAAAAAGACAAATTAATTGGCACAGTTTAACAACCTAATTCTAAGTGCACTTCATAACAACTCTCCTTACAAGCTGCTGTTTTCCCAGAAGATGATGACAAAAAGCCTCATTAGAACATCACTGTTTTATAGTGACAGATTTTATTGCATTGCCAGCTGTGAATCTAAAAAAAAAAAAAAGACATCCCCCCTAAAAACTCATATAAAGGTTCCTAAAAACCCTATTTTCTTTTGTAATTGTCAAAAAATAGCAACATAGCACTTCCATGTTTGTGAATACCCACAATTCTATTTTTAAAAAAAATAGAAGTTAAAGAAAAGTGATTTTTGTTTTAGCTTCAAAAATAATGTAAAGAAACATTTAAGAACAAGTTATTTCAATGATCAGAGAGATATGTACAATATGATAGATTTGAGTCCAATCCATATTCATGAACGCAGACTTAGAACCTGTTGATCCTGAGTAACTAATTATAAACTGGCAGGAGCAGGCTCTTAGCTTCACCCATTATAAGCTTTTTCACAATCTGTTCTAGGCTAAAAAGTGTAGATACAGTATATACTCTGTATACTGATTTATACAAAAGGTCTTTTACAGCTCTAACCCTGTTATTGCTAGGCTAAAAAATGAGTATTTTGGAACAAATTACATGAATCATAAAGGATAAAATTGAGACGCAGCTTCTGATGACTGAATTTCTACTTGAGCCATTTTAAACTGGGTACACTGGAGCCACTTGCGGAGCACAGATGAGCTATTGTTCATTTGTCCTGACCCCTGTAACATCCTCAGGCTGTGATGGTTGACATTGCTCTGGATGGCTTGGAGGCGGAGCTGAAGTCCAGCAGATAAATGCTGTTGAAATGATGCAAAACATTTAGTTTCTTACCTTTAATACATACATTAATATAGCAATGTGAAGGGTATTGCTTGTTGGCCAGGGAGTTTCTTACACTGCCCCAGTGTCAAATTTCTTTCTTCCACATCCTGCACTGTGGTGTTGCCATGGAAGGCAAATGTGTTTACAGACACAATTCCATACTGAGACCAACTCCAAAACTTTTCTTCTCTTCACCAAAATTCTCTTGACTCACAAACCACAATGATCCACTTTGCTCTCCCTTACAAAGAGGGCCAGCTGGCACAGTTTTACCCAAGCAAACAGGCCCACAAGATCTTCTTTAGAAGCCAAATCTATCTCCTGAGTCAAGAGTCCCAGTCCTGATTTGTCAGGGAACTCTCAAGCCTAAGACATTAAGAAAACCACAGCTCAGGGAACAACCAGTCTCAGTAAATAGACAGGAAAGGCCCCAACACAGAACCTGGTTAGAGGAAAGTGCTCCAGAAGGGAAAAGTAGAGCAGTACTGACTACAGGGCAAGTATCTCAGCCAATGATGCTCTATGTATGCTCACACTTCAGACCTTCATCTCATCTGCATATGCTACAATTATCTATTTTCAGAGAGTTTGGAGATCACATCTTATTTCCAGAATTTACAGAAATGTATAATTCTAAGAATAAAAGGATAAAGCACTAGAAACAACTTACCTTTAGGTTTGACTGTATCATTGGCAACCACATTGGTATGAGCTGCAAGAAGAGGTGCATTTTGTTGTTATACATGTGGCTGTAAACATGCTACAGTTATTGTGAGACAGAGAAGGATATATCTAATGCATTCAGCCATTTGAATTGGCATAGTCTGAACCATAAATCTGAAAATGTGGTTATTTTAAGTATTTGGAGAAGGTAACTCTCAGATGTACAGAAGCCAGTTTCCCTTGTCTGTAGCTTGATGAATCACCAGTAGCAATTATTGATATCCTGCTTAAGGCAGTGATGAGAATACAGAATGAAATTTGTTACAGGAAGTCACTTCTTATTTTCCTTGTGAGGGTGTTTCTGTATGTGCAGGTGAGCAATATTGGAGTAAACAGAGTAAACATTTTGCATGGTGAGGCATACATCAAAAAATGAAAAAAACCATGCAGCAGTAGTTCTTAATAACAGGTCATATATTTAAATGGTAACCAATATTTTATAAGCCACTAGACACATCAGTGCTTCGCTGCAGAATGTGAGATATTCTGTAGGCCGGGGAGCACAGGTAAAAGCTATCCAGAATGACAAGGTGAGGAGGGCTGCAAATCTGACAGCTGTGACTGGACTGGAGCGATACGTATTTCAGACTACTGCTCTTCAGGGAACTTTTACTTCTGAGGAAGTGTAACATGACAAGCTTATGAAAGCCAGAGAGGCATTTCTAGCAAAAGTATTCATGTTTTTCAATATTAATTTAACCACTGAGGTTACTGTTCTAAAATATTCCTCCAAATGGCATTAAAATTTGCAATTTGCCAATTATGCTACCGGGAGCTGCAAGTTAAACCTAATCACTATTGACAACATTAGATAAAGTGCTGTCTCCCTTGTGCAAGGAACGATAATTGTTTCAATTTCAGTGCTCTTGTGCTGGAGAATCATACGCAGCTCTGTCAGGACTCATTACTTAGTCTACCACATGAAGAACCATAGTCAAACCTCAGCATTTACAGACAGATGAATGCCAAAACAGCTGGAACGCAGCCAGATGCGGCAGACGTGTGAGCTCTGCACATCCTTCCATGGGCTCTCACACTAACTGAAGTGCTGAATAAGATGCAGTGACCACAATCCCAAGGTGTGTTTTTGGTAAGGAGGGAACAGGTCTGAGAGGCCACGCTCAACACCCCACTGCCATCAACAAAACATCACTGACAATTTCATCTGGCACTGATGAAGTTCCTGTGGAGTTAGCCAGTGGTGGCAGGACTGGTGTCAGAAGTACATCAAGCAAGAAGGGAAGCCAGGTAGAAAACCTAGGGTACTCTACTCTGCATCTGAACCAATTCACTGGACAACTTTTACAGTCAGCTGAGAGAATCAAGCACTTCACATCTAGTTCATCTTGTCCCAAAGCAAGTATCTAAAATAGATCAAGATGAATCATGTCCAAAAATACTGTGTATCTCCACTGACTGTAAAGGGTACTCATGGAAGCTAGCTTTTATCGATATCTCTTCTGGACAAGTCTAAGGTCAGATAAAGATCTTTGTCCTCCAGCACCAGTTCCGTCTTCCAGGGTCTGGACATATTTAGGGAAATGAAACACTCTGCTGCAGGCACAAGCAAGCAAAACCTCTAGTGCTACAGCTGCCAGGTAGAGAAGTCACACAAGACATTTCTATGGAAGCACTTGAGTTTTGTTAACTAATCCTCAGCCAGCCTTTTCTTCAAAAAGGAAGAATAAAAAACACTAGTTAGAAAGAAGAGCTGGAAGAACTGAGTGCTGTCAGACACTGTCAAATTTTTTGAGTTTATATTTTCAACAAAACTATATTGATTCCAGTTCAATTTTTAAAGGGAAACCAGGCTGTAGAACAGGCTGGTCATGGTGCTGTTCTGGCTCCTCAGATCTGCTGCCTGCCCAGTTCTCTAAGAAGCTACACAGCAGCTGCTGGAGCTGCCTAAAACCCTTGGGTCTCTGCAAAAGGACTTGAGCTGTTCCTGTCTTTACTGTAGGCTCCGAAGTTCCTCAGAGATACATCTGATGGTCAAAGATATGATCAGCAAGGAGCTGGTCTCCATCACCAATGCCTATCCTGGTATGGCCACTTGCCCAGTTCCTTTGACATAGAAAAGCAGGAGAAAAGTTGAACACTTTCATTTAAGCCCTTCTAAAGCAGAATGCTTCCCTTCAGAAGAATATATAATGAATTAAATGTATATGTATATATATATGCATCTGTGTAAATGTGTGTCTGTGTATATATCTCACTAAAAGGTAGCAAAAAAATTAAATGCATAATGGTTGAAACGTTTTCAGAGGAAAGCAACTTTGTTTTTCACACCAGATTGGTAAAGACAGTCTAACATCAGATCCAAAAAATATCCTCTGTGAATATATGAACTGGCTCAAATACTATGGGGAGTAATCAACACGCCTCAATGCTTTCAGTGTGAGTTTAATTTAATAGCAAAGGCCAACAGTACTGGGAGGAGGAAACCTCGCAGCACCAACACAAGGAGGAGATGAAGGAGTGCTTATCTCAGGTACAAAGAAAACTCTTGTCTCAGTGAAGGAGAGACGCACTGTTTATGTCATCTCTTTTTTCCCCTCACTTATCATACATAAAGTGGCCACCTAGGATAGATATCCATAAACCACCTGGCATCATGTGACGTGCACCACCTTCTCATTTTGGTGCATTAAAGACGTGTGTGTGTTTAATCATGCAATGACTTCATTAACAAGTAAGTTTTTGCACCACCTGAATCCTCAGATGGAATATATATATAAAGACACTGCAGTAAATATCATTATATGAATGATAAATGTCAGTTTTTAACAATGCTACTGTGCTCAGTTCCAAGAGAAATTCATTGGGAATTATTAATTTTGCTGAATAAATCTCTGAGTGATAAGAATGTTCTGTATTAAAAAAACCCACTACACTGTCTCCTTTCCATCAGTGAAAACTAAACCTTGTTTGAAAGACTTATATCTAAAATAAAAGAGAAAAAAAGTGCTTTAAAACACAAGATAAAATTGTCTAGAATAAAACAAGCTACCAAAAAACTGCCTGGGAAATTCATTTTCAAAGAATGGTAATCATTCAGACTTATGAAGTAGGAGTAACAAAGTTCACATCTACTTCACAGTCACTGAAGAAGAGATAGTCTCAAATTTGATTTTCTTAAATTGGAGAAGCCACTCACTGGTTCCTGTGTGAATAAGCTGTGCACCGCTGCATCTTTGAAGGACTTCAAACATACAGTTAAGTCTTTCCCTAAATTATGGCACTTATTTTTCAGATCTACAATAAATATTTTTACAATTAGTTAGTTCTGAAAAAAAAAATAGTAACCTGGAACTATGAATCCTATAGTACAGTTATGTATGTATATTGTTCATGCAGAATTTCACTTTAGGGCTGAGTAAAGGGGATTTGGTCACCCAGATTCTTCTCTTCCATCTCCCACCCACATGAAAACTTAGCACCTTAACTCAGAGTTCCACGGTTTAATGAGCTTGATTTTATAGTAACAACAATGTCCTTTTAACCTGACTTACTGTTATATTGATATATACTCTCAAATATAACCCCCTGAAAGCATTCATTTGATTTGTGACAGGGATTTGGCCCTAAAGGCCTCTCTTTTCACAGCTTTAAAGCCACTCTTCATCTTTGTCAAATTCTGAACATCCTGGACTGGCTAAAAGTGAAGCCCATATGTCTTTCAGGCACAGTCATAATCACTTTAACATCCCTTAGTGACAGAATTTCTGTACTGAATCAAGCCATTACAAATCTGTATTTTCACAATGTGTGCGAATGTTTTCATGTCAGTTGACATAAAGACCTTCAATTTTAGCTACTTTATTTTCAATTCTTGCTTGATCATAAAAGAATGGAGTAAAGCAACAGTCAGAAATTTCCTTTGTGGCAACAGAAGAACTGAATTAACCTTAACTACTTATGTGGAAACTCTCTTGCACTGGGAAAACATAAAAAAGGCTAGTAAAATTGATTTATGCTTGTGAGACTACTTCAATCCTTCTGCAAACACTATAATAACCCATGGAAGACTGACTACGGATTTCCAAAGAAACAACACATACGCGTATAATAACAAGAAGACCACTGTGGCAAAAAGTTTTTGTTATCCACCTAAAAGAATGCGAGGCTCAGAACACAGAGGAGATCTGCAAAGGACCTATGATGATTAAAAGATACAGAATGGCTGAAAATTCAGACAATAGCTAGAGGTTCTCAAAGTCAGTGACATTAGTTGTGTCTATCAGAGGAATAAGACCATTACTGACATTAGTGACAATGGAAAGAGGAAGTAGATTAAACGTTCATTTTAAAAAAATCAGGAGAACTTGAATTGTGGTCTGGTCTTCTTACCAGAGATTTTATTTTTCAGTATGTTCTGCTAGGGTATATTGTGGCATTAACATTCAACTTCAGTTTCTTCCACTTTCCTTTTTTTGATTGGGAGGGGAAGCAGAGGACAGTACTTTTAGAAATTCACAATAGTCAGGCAATCTCATTAACTATTCATGGCCTACCTTTACAAAGATAGTAGAGTTGCATTCCTGTAAAGCCTCCATTAAACTGATCACATGCAGGCACACCATTTCCACCATCTTGGAAAAGAAAAATCAAGTGTAAAACCAAATTAATGTCCAGCATAACAATGTAGTAAGCTAAGACAACAGTCTCTAAGAAGAATCTTCCTGTATTTGCTAGGGAGTTGTACTGAATCACTAGGTGTGCGTTTATTAACTACTGACACACAAGATTAAATATTACATGAGCACATATGGGATGTTTTTCTTTATTTAGTTTTCCCCTAATGTGGTAACATCTATCTGTTAAGTATTGCAATCCTTGATGTATTTTAATTCTTATCACACATCAAAACAAGTTGCCTTTGGCTTTGTTCTTTTCAGACATCATAAATTGTTTTTTATGTCTTTGCTGTGTAATTCTCATCAATCTGTGTGTCAGAAATTGGTATCTTTATTTATTGAATCTTTGAAAATTAACATACTCATAAAACCCATCTTTTTATCCCCCATCAAAAGACAATTTATTGTTTCGAACTGACACCTAGTCCGTAATTCTTCTATTTTGTATCATAATTTATGACAGATGCAAATATCAGTTATTTGGTAGTAGACAGCTTTTTATGTTTTATATTGTGTAAATTCACAGGTACAAGACAAACACCCTGAGCCAACAGTGAGTATTTACAGTGCCTGTCTAAACTACATGTAAATCCCCCTCGATAATAATAAACTTCGTTTTTATGTTGTGCTTTTCATCTTCAAAGTGCTTCACAAACACTAACTAATTAACCTCACAACACCCCTGTGAGACAGGAAAGTATTAATATCTACATTTCACAGAGCAAGGGCTGAGGCAAAGAGCTTAATAACTGTGGCACAAAAGCTACATAATGATATATTTTCAGATAAAGGATCAGAACTTGGGACTTCCCAATCATATTCTTGTCCTAAGGCTTGACAAGAGGCTTTTGTGTCTGACTAAACCACTGGCTGGTTAGGAACGCTGTGCACACTTACTGTTCCTTCAAATGGAGCTTCCTGAACTACTGTTCCCAACAATGGCTTGTGAACCACAGAGACTCTGCTAGATGTCAGAGGCTAAAATATAATCTAAAGACAGCTATAGGTGATCCTTGCCTGATATGGACAAGACAAGGAAATAGTAACTGGTTGAGACATTCAAGTGCAGCCCATGCAATCACAATCAAAAGGGCAAGGTCCATACCTGCCTGGGATGGAATATGTTTCACATGGGGAAAGAGGAATTATATAAAACAATTTCCAAACACATAACAGGTCTACATTTAAAAAAGAAAAAAGAAAACCCAAACAAACCAAAAATGAAAACCTTGATAGCACCAAAGCTTAAAAACCCGTACGATAAGAGCACCTGACTTAAGAGTAATGGGCCATGTATAAAAATGCTTCCCACTCAAAGCTAACATCAGGCTCTCCAGAGCCAGAGCTACTAGTGAACATCTCAGTTAAAAAGTGTTGATCTGTCGTGAATATCTGGGATGTGGGAAACATAATAGGTCTTGCCCATCAGAAACAAGTTCTTAACCCTAAGCTTGCAGGTGCAGAGAATCATTAGTCAAGGGTAAGCAAAGAGCAGCTATGAGAGGGCTGCTGGAACCCCTCTGAGTTCTCATTGTACAAAGTTGCTCCAACAGAAGAGAGTATTTGGGATAAACAAATGTTTAAAGGTTATTTCCAAACAAATGGTATGGACAATTTTTGGACAGAGTGAACATTTCCTTTTAAATCTTATCTCTAGAGATACCTCCTTCCAGTCATTCATTACTCAAAAATGTTTCAAGAGATATTTATGGAGCTTATTTTTGATGAGTAACCAGTGAATTATGGGTGGCCGTTGTCAGCAGTTGTGTATTTTTTCACCATCACATGGTAAAAAATAATCAAATGGATATTCACAGAATTATCCTAGAACAGTTCATTTCTGCTGTAAGGTAGAGTCAGATAAAACAACAGACCACAGTTAAGAGCAGGAATATATATAAAATGGGATGTGATACAAGGAGCTCTTAATCCAACAAGCAGCGACTCAAGCTCCTAATGCTGTTTCAGGGAGATTCTGGCCAGATCCAGTTTCAGGCCCACTGTGAAGTTAAACCACTACTAATTAGCTATCCCTTAAATTTCTCAAAAGCATCAAAGTCACTTTATGATGTTATTCATAGCCTGTTATATTCCACTGAAACAGAGCCAAGCCTCCTCTGAGTTTAATCTGCACTAAATCTGTCTGCAGCACCTGACTCACCACTTTGTTATGTGCCATTAGCTGGAGGATGCTCGGTGTCACTCGGCTCCAGAACTCCAGGGCTGTGAGGATTGCTGTAAAGCTAAATTCGTTCTGATTCTGGACTGTCGGAGCTACTGCTGTTTGTTCACAATACACTGTCCAGAGCTGAGCAAATATAAATGCATGGAACAGGGAACACATGTGCAGAACAGATGTCTGTAGAAACAGAAAATAGAAGAAAATGTTTATTTAAATAAGTATTTTGGGATATAGTGCAGAGGCTTTCATCCCCTGTCATGTGTCCCACTGTGCAGTTTTTCCCATATTTCCCTCCCATTAGGAACTAGTAAGTCAAGTACACTTGATAACATCTTCTCCATGTTTAAAAAATGGGTTTATATTTACAGACCAAAAACTGCATTTGCAAACATGCTCCCATGCCGCCTAAGTGCACGGCATTAAGGTCAGTCCCTTTAAAAGAAGGTTAGTTTTGCAAAACAGGACTATTTCTGAAAATTCAGGACTATTTCTGAAACTTTCTTAATGGAAATCTCCGCTGCAATCTGTGGAAGGCCTGGAGGTTCTGGCATATATGACTCCACTTCAGAAATGCTGTTGGGGTAAGTCATTCAGGTTCTGATCACCTTAAAGGACAGATATCATACAAAATACATGACCTTACATCTGTTCTGTTAATCTGTCATCCATTTCTGCTTTGCTGGGACTGCTCATAGTCACAAGGAAACAGTAAAGGAAAGAGAATTCATTTTGCATACTCGTGCATGGCTCTTTGCTAATCTTTGTTATATATCACAGTGTCTGAGTCTCCAGGACTGCTGGACATTAACTACTTCATTACAAGAAAGATGCTTCTGGTCAGAGATGTTTTCTCAGTTTGCAAGTGCAAGGGGGATTCATGCTCTGTGGCAGTATGACTGCACCAAACATCGCAATGGTTGCTTGGTAACTGGAAAGAGGTATTTGAAAGAGAAAAAAAAGGCCAAAGAAATGAATGGGAAGCACCAGTGTCTTGGCTGGGTGAAAGGAAAGAATGGAGGATTTTATGTATAAGATAAATGTGTGATCATTCTGCTTCTGTCACTAATAAAACCTGGTTGGTGTCAAAGACTGCTGCTATATTTGTGTTAAACTACTGTCACAAATATCTTATAATCTGTAATAACTCTTCTTGTCCTGAACGCCTTAAGAAAAAAGTTGTACTTGAATCATCACTGTTTGTAATTATTTTGATCATAAAATTATTGATACGCTATCCAACGCGAATATACAACTAGAATAAATAACTTTCTGAAAGATTTGCTACAAAGACTGTCATTGCTAAAGGTTCAATTTGGAACCCAATTTTTCTTTCCTAACTCCTGTGTTCAGACATTTTGAAATAGCCGAACCTCATTAACTGTACTGATTTAATCAGTTTTCGATGCATGTAGGAAAAACTGTACAGAGATTTCTTTCCTTAGGTCCTGGATTTTATTAAGGTTTTATCCCTCCTTTTTTCTTACTAAAAAAAAATTGTTTGCAATAAGGCCAATACATAACACATCTCTACTTAAAACACATAATCCCTTACCTTTGATTGCTCTGGAAACCCAATCAGAATAACAATAAGGTGGTCAGCAATTTGTGAACCTGCATCCAGTGGAATAGGCATGCAAGATGATGGAGAATTTGGACAGACAACATTGTGTGTCAGAGACCCCAGAAGTAGCCAGGACAGCAAACGAATGTGTGAGACACATTCTATGAACTCTTTGGGCCTGTCAAGAAAGAGCAGATTTTACAATGATACTAAGTTTTCTGGCTTTCCCCAGAATATGGAGTCTCCTTATGCACATTAGGCAGATGCAGTCTCAGTGTGCTGGAGACACAGATCATCGGTACAGCTTGTGGGAAGATTCCAACCACCCAGAACTTAGTGGCCTTGACATACCATATACAAGTCCAATAGAACATATTTGGTGGGTCTAAGGAACAGTCTCTATAAAAGGTTAAAGCATTCACAGATTCATTGCTTCCATATACAATGATTTTTTTACACAGGTATCATCAGATGGGAAGGATTGCCCAAGTGGAAACGCTCCTCTCAGCTCCCCTGGACACCACTCAGCTGCCTTACCTCCACTGTGTTCCACTTCTCCATTGGTAAAGTGGAGTTAATTTCTGTGTTCTTGAGCCTCTCTTTGCACATTTGGATTGTGGTTTTGAGGGCAGGGACTATGCTTTTTTGTGACACTTAAGTATTTGTCCACCATCTAGTGCAATGTCTAATTGCAAAGCAGTGTGCTTATATGATCCAAAAAGGAAGAGCTCTTTACTGCTGACATCTTGTCTGTCCCTTTGCCGCTTCCAAGCTCTGACTAAATACTCACTTGAATTCAGAGGCACAGGAGAAAAATAATTGTTTTTCCATAAATAAATCACTATTTACTAGGCTACTCTCACTGCTGGTTTTAGTTTCTAATTTGACATCACCGTCAAAGACTCATATTACACAAGAGGCATGCCATTAATTTTTGATTTTTAATGAACTCTGATAAAATGCTCTTCCTCAAGTCCCTATAGGATCTTAAAGTAATTCATTACCTTCAGTTCAGAACACGTGTTCCTTTTTTTTACATGAAAGAAACTAAAGTGCAAGGAGATAAGCACTCCTTATTTCCCAAAGCATATATACTCCACATAAATGCACATGCAGATCTATCTAAAGGACTGGAGCCTAAGCAGCTTAGTGCCCAGAATCCTGGATAGGTAGTCTGGGACAAAGCTGGGACAAGAATACAGGTTTGTAGAAACATAGTCCAATTGCCTACACTCAAAACATCTCATTTGTTGTCACTGTAACACAAGGGATTTCTCACAGTGAAAAGAGACAGAAAACATGTCTTGAGCAGGATTTCTCTCATCTAACTTTATCATCACATCAGCAGGCCTACACTTAAAGTTCTCACTCTCTTGTACTCCATAATTTCAAAGGCCATTTCCCATTGTATTGTCTACAGTTTGCAGAATATTTTGTGTAATTCTATGACTGATCCAGTGACTCTGTGCTTTTCACTGTCTGCATCTAGACCAAGAATCAAGTTAATTTCCAGGGTTACTCTAGCCAAGCCCCTGGAGTTACCTCCACTGTCCCTTTGGCACTGTTCCTTAAATACTACATTGACAAATTCCTCAGTTAAGGATCCCAGAACTGCTGAGTAGCTGTTTCAATGTCCCACTGCCACCATTCCCTACTGTGGATCTTATCTATGGAATCTGGCAATAAAACCGTAATTTTGTGAAGATTTCTAACTCATTTTAGTATTCCTTTTTATGGAAAAGAGTTCTCACCCTTGTTGCATTGCTGAAGGAGGATGGTAAAGCCAAGGCAAATACCGGATCACAGCTTTGTTGTCCCTGTGGTTTCCCCGGGTGATTTCCATAGCAGCAATCTGAGCTAAACCAACTTTCAGATGTCCACCAAATGTGTCTTCGTGCAGTGGCTGAGAGCAAGTCTTCATGTGACTCTGCAAGGCAAAGATCTGATTTCCTACCCAAAAAGAGTATTTTGCTTGAACTAAGTTCTTCCAGAAAACAGCATATTCTATTTCACTCCCCTTCAATTCCTTCTCAGGATCTCCAACTGTGTCTACAAAACAAAGCTCAGAAATAGATTTTAAAAATTCTCCAGTCCCTATATTACTAGCACTTGTATGATGCAGATCTTTCCACAGTGGGCCACAATTCCAAGAGGTTACACAAAATCTAAATTGGGCCAAACGTATGAGTTTTTGTATCAGCAAACTCAACAACTGATAAATACAAACTAAAGCTTGCATGTCCAGAGAGCTTAGGTGAAAATGAATGAATCTAACCATTTAACAAGATAGAATCTGGGCAGGAAATGCCTTCCATGTGCAGTGTTCCATTTACATATTCAGAAAGAAGCTCTCACTTATTCACCAGCACTGTATTGCACTATTCAGCTATATTGCACTATTCAGTTACAAATGCCTTTAAGCTCTGGCGATAAAAAGGACCAAACCTCTTACCGAGAAACATGCAAATATTTATGCCTGTAAAGATAATTTATTATCCTGCTTTGCCAGCTTTAAGGGATGTTTCATTCGTGCTTCTTGAGTTACTTCTGCATTTCTATTAAGCTAACTTTGCATTACCTTCTGGCATTAGACTATAACAGAACACATGCTGACTGCAGTTGCTTGCTTAAGAGGAGAGCCATATGCTTCGCACAAGAAAATCAGGTCATCAGTTATTCAATTATTATAACAGGATAAAAATCAGTGAACCAATAATATTTCTGTAACAGATAAGTATCTGACCCCAGAAACTTACACTCTCAAATTGCACTTACTTAAAGTCCCTTTCAAGATAAAAAACCCCTATGTCCCAGCATGAATATCTAATGACTTTGTTATACAGACAGGTAAAAAAGATAGACAGTTTTGCAGGTAAATACATTATAAATCTTCAAAAATGGTGGAATTTTCTAAATAAAATCCTGCCAAGCTCTACCAATTAAGATGTGATCCCAAAGGGAAAAAAGAACCATAATAAACTGAACAGAAACAGTTCACTGAAATGTGCTTATCTTGAGAATTAACATTTATACCTTTTTTATAGTGCAGTAGTTGCTAATATACAGGACTGAAAATAATTAGCTGCTTTCAAAGAACTTATTCTTGCACACACAGAACATGACACTGGATATAAATAAACAACTTTAACTCTGTTCACTGAATACCTACAGAGAGTAGAAATTTCCAAATTTGAAAACCAACA
The DNA here is from genome assembly GCA_013399875.1 of Gymnorhina tibicen. Lineage (NCBI taxonomy): Eukaryota > Metazoa > Chordata > Aves > Passeriformes > Artamidae > Gymnorhina > Gymnorhina tibicen. The sequence continues at coordinate 277,785 of VXAZ01009672.1, forward strand.
CTAAACTTCTGCTGTTGGGATTGTTACTGGTCATATAAATCATACAGCATTCTTTGCTAGCTAGCAGCCCCAGAGGCTGTTGGTAATACACACTTGTCGTAAGAAATTGTACAGCCAGATGATCTTAGGACTCATTTTCTAGTGAGTAACACCTCTTAATAAAACCCAAGCAATGGAAGTAAATATATTAAATGAGCTGGCAAGAATTTGAATCTAAATGTTGTGCATGTTTGAAGTTCTGACTATTTATAAACTTAGAAATGCTTACAAATATTTTCTCAAATATGGTGAAATCACAGAGTAAGTTTTAGCTGGTTAAATAAAAACTGCCTTTTAATTTTTAAGACAGAAAAGCTTATTGATTACAAGACATGAAATTAAGGTCATATTTGACTCTCCTATTATGCTAGTTCTGTCCTGTAGGTTCCCGTATTACACGACTAAATCAAAACTACATGAAATTTCTGACTTAGTTTTAAATGGCTAGATGACTCATTTGGGAAGCTTCTTGTCCAATTTCAAAACATGAAAGTGAAAAAACGGGTAAAAGTTTTAGTTCATGTTCTACCTTTATCCATATACAAAATTTTAAAAAATAAATAGTCCTACTGAGCATAAGCAGTCATCTTATCAGACTTCAGCACAGTAAGAACGACTCTAAAAATCAGACTACAGCTCAAGGGAGATGGGCAGAAGGAAAAAACTCCAAATGACAGAAAGTTTTCTACAGAAACATTTTACACAGCAGTGAGGATACCTGCAAGTATTTATAAACAAATTTTCTCCATTCCTGCTTTCAGATAAGTTCATTTTTTTTCCTGTGGAACTAGCAAACCAGATGTGTCTCTTGCCTCAATTATGGTTCTTTTGCCTACCTATTCTGAAAGCAGTTCTGAACTTTGAGAGAAAAGGGTGAATAACTTAAGAGGATAGAGTGGAAAGGCAATCCAATTCAACTTAAAATGATTAATTAATTTTTGCTTTGAAGTAAATTTCTACTCCAGCTAACAGGCTACTTCCCTTAGACTATTTTTTTTAATTCAAAGAAATTCATGGCCAAGAGGGTAAGAACCTAAGAAAAGAGATATTTTATCAGTAAAATACAGTTACAGTGAGTTTCAAGATACAAGTTTCAGTTTAGCTGGGATTCTTCTTCCTTTGTGGTAAGTATTATTAACCTGCAATAAGGCATCCCCTCTGGGGCACAAGATGGGTGGGAGGGGCCAGGGGGACAGTGAACAAGTGAGTGTGTGAGAAACTAGTAGGGTAGAAATTCTCATCTCATTGCTTCATAAATAAAATTCAGAGCAGCACTGTTACTTAGGTTATTTATTTTTCAAAACATCTTAGAGAATTTCCATTCTGTAGGAAATTTAATAGGAACATGAAGTTCCTCCATGAAACAGGAATTCTAGGTTTTGATCAGCTAATGATTACTGGGATATTTTTATGAAATGCATTCCTAAATAAAACATTTTATGTTAACAGAAGTATTTTCCTATCACTCCTCTTAACAATTTGTCATCCAACTAATATAAAGAAACCAAAATGCAGTTTAGACTACAGAGGTAAGAGCTGTTTGGTTTTTCCCCACCTCAACAGAATATAACCTGACAATGAAAACAACAGCATACATTAGGAAGAGGACACCCCCTTTATTTAGATCAATTACTTCATTTTAATTACCTCTGAACTTCCAATTAATTGAAGTGTCTGTTTGTGTATATAAGAGACACAGGTTTCCTCCACAAGAGTGTACTTATTTGTACAGGCAAGGAGTTTTATGCTTCCCTGGGTTATATTAAACACAACTACTTCTCACAGTGACTTTGGTATGACATTTGCTTATCATCAACATTTCAGAAAAATCAAGCCTGCATTTTTATCGTGTGCTCACGATATTTGAATCAGCCTCCATTTCAACACCGCATAAGCTACTTTTTACTGCTGCCACAGAAGTCTCTAATCTACAACAGTACTAACATTTTTTTAAAAGAGAAAGAAAATAAACCTGTCAGTCATCCTCAAACACTTCACACCGTGTCTCACAGGCAGGTTCCTCACAGAAAACATATTTTTGTTAAAAAAATTCATATACTTTAGATCAATGTATGCCCAGAACCAACCTTCAATTTGGTCAAGGTATGCATATCTGCAATGAAATCCAGCACTTCCCCAACATATTGCCTCATGCATTCCATTGCTGCTGTTCCACACTAAAACATAAAAGAAGTAAGTTTAAGTACCAGGTTTTGCTTCACCAGAATACAATTGGTCTGTCTCAAATTCTTTATTTTACTTTTTAGTTAGAATAATTAGGAATAGGTATTCTTTGATGTTCTTCTTCTCACTGTATTATGTACTCTTGTCTGATTATAGTATAAGAAGATTGTGCAGCTGCTGTAGCTTCTTCATGCATCATAAAATACTCTTATCTGTCACAGCAGTAAAAGATTAACTGATGAAACTTTCAAGAATATTCTTGTCATGTCATCCTGAAATTTACAGTGGTCCAGAATCAAATTCTTAAAAACTCGATGAGAACTGAACAAGTCAGTTTTTCAAGCAGCTGAGCATTTCTGCAATTGGAACAAATCAGTTACAATCAAAGAAAACAAAATTCAGTCACAGGCACAGATGCCCTTATATTCACAATAAACGTGATGGAAAAACAGTTTAAACAACTGGCGTCAGGTATTTCATGTGTACACATCACTAAAATGAACATGTGAAATACTGAAATGTATTTTTTTTCCCTTTTGCAAAAACTAACAAATATTTATTGTATATTCCTGAAGAAAAAACATTCAAAATACAGCATCTTAATGGCACTTAAGCTATGAAGTGCTCCATTTAGATCGTAAAGGTATAAGCTTATTGAGAAGCCACCTGTGCCAGAGCAAAAACAACCTCAAAGGGAAAACAAAAGGACTCAATGTGGTGCTTGCTGTATTTGCCCCGTACAGATTTTCATAATCCCTTTCCTAGAACAGTGACAAATGTGAATGTGGCCCTCAGCTAGCACAAGATGTGCCTGAGGTGCGTAAAGCAGTCAATGGAACAAAGCTGTCAGATTAAATAAGGGCTTTCAACAGATCAGGGAACCCTGCGGGGAAGCTTTCCGAAGGTGATACGACTGACCCGTAAGGTATCACATAAACCTCTGTTTATATGTTAATAGTCTGAGGTGAAGATAATGCTAGCTGAATTCAAGGGGAACTATGGATGCCTCATTCTTAGGAGCCAAGTAAAAGAAACACTTAGCTTTTGAGGCTAAATGATCATATTATTAAATTAGATATCTTTTTCAAGTCACCAGAATCTACTTTATCCCAAGTCCTAGGCTCAGGGCAAAACATTGCAGTAAAGTTTACAGAAGAAAACTACTGTTCTTTGACCTCTTTTTAATTACCTGCACTTTGAAGCATAGAAGCTGATTATCCTATCTGAGTATATAAATGAACCAGATATAGATTTGATCACAAAATTATTAAGCCACAGTTGAGCTTTAGTGGCTGAAATTTGGAAAACTGCTAGCATTCTATATTTAAACAACTGACCTGGGCACTCCTCATTTTTGTATGTTAATATCAATCTACACAAGTGTTGAACTATGCCACCTTTTGGCTTTTCAAATGTTGTTCCTGTCAGTTCCCATGACAGAATAAAAAACAGTAAAATACAGTCATTGGGAACCCTGTCAGTATATCCCCCATCCAGTTTATGTGCACTAAGGATTCGACTTGGGTTCTAGAATATTAAATAACAGAATATATTATCATTCCAGTCTCTGAAAATAAATGCTCAGTTGCACAAGACTTCTCTCCAACCACCTATTCTGTTTCATGCAAGCAGTAGGCAGCCTAATTTTCTATGATTTCTTCTGAAATGATCATGTTCCTATCACACCTTGTAACACCAATGTTAGTCTATCTATTTAAAGCAAGTATAAATTAAAATATCCTGTTGGGAGGAAAGGTATTATTAAAGATTGGCATTTAAAAAATCACGCACTTCAGAAGATACATGGGAAAGATCCTATTAAGTCATCCCTAAAGCTGACACACACATAGGGAAACAAGTTTTCCTCACTCAGCTTGTGAAGCAAACCTTGGCTAACCCTCTTCCATCTGCTTGGATACTCAGTCACATGTGTCATGGAACAAGTCAAGACCTCCCATTGTGCTACTTCTTCTCATATTCACCAGGGGCATACTCAGTGCCCAGGCAATTAGGAGTACTTGTAATTTAGCTACACTCATCAGCAGGATATAGATGAATGACTTATACATTACTAGAAAAATACCATTAACTCCCTTCTTTAATCAGATAATCTTTTGTGAGAATGGAGGCAATGGCTTGTAGCTTTCCATCCTGATACCATTTTTTGATGCATTCAGCTGGTCCGTTCCCCACTGAGAACTGCAGATCTTGATTTGTCTTTTTGAGTACAGGCTCCACTGAAGTCAGTTACATGACTAAAGGTTATCAGTGAAAACAAGGGAAGCAACATCAAATTCAGAACTTTTCCACTATTAATAAAAAGTATGAAGCATGTCAGCCTCTTCCTGCAATACATCTTGCCAACCAGAGGAGAAATGAAAAGGAAAGAACATTAAAATGAAGCAAAGCAAGCTGAATAAGATGTATTTTTTTAAAAATCACAACAACAGAACTAAGAAATGGACTTTGGTTCAGTACTTACTCCAGGCATTGAGGCAATCATCTGTTTATGTAAGATTGTTGACTCAGCTAGTTTTGTTCCAGCATCTGCACAAACAAACTAAGAAGAAATTAAAGACAAGTTATTTTTTAATTATTTTTTGAGGAACCTGAAGACACTAGTAATTTATTCATTACTTCATTAAAATCAGTTCAGATCTCTTCTTGCTTTTATTCATGGTAATTTGCCTTTAGAGATCTCTTTCTTTATAAACAACCTACTTAACTCACCATTATAAATGAGATAATTTTAATGAAAAAAAATTTTACTTTAATGTGCTTGCTTAATTAACACATATGTTGTGCAGGAGCAATTTGAAGAATATTGCGTAACAAATCAGACTTTCTTTATGAGAAAAAAAATATATATATTTGCTATTTCTTCCATATATCAAATGTTCCTCTTTCATTATAGAGTAGACCCTGATAGAGAACGGTAAGGCAGTATGTCACATTCTTCACTGTGTTATTAAAACGTGTTCACTGAAGTTCTACAGTTATGAATTATATGAAGAGCTTTGAAGTTGAGAACATACTAGTATGGTGTGGTATAACTTCTGCACACTGCAGGCCACAATACTACGTAAACAAGCTGTTCCTGAGAGATGGTCAGTGTCATTTTATCACAGTAGAATCTCTCTCACTGCTTTTCTTATGCTTTTATTTTACCTTTTTTCTTGTTTCTTTTTATTTCCAAATCCCTTGACCTAAAATCTCCAGTGGCCACATCATTCACACATTAAACTTGCTAATACTGTTATTTAATCATTATAAACTTCAATAATGCATTGGACACCCTGCAGATGATTTTCTTGCTCCTACAACTTCTTGTCCCAACACTATATTTGCACTTGAGCAATTTTTGTCCATAGTCATGCAATGTAACTTTCTAAGAAAGAGCAGTCAGAAAGTAACTGTCAACTAAGGTCTGAGCCTTAATCTTCCTTCTTATTAAAAATTAATTGATACCATGGTACCTTCACAAAATGACGCAGATATTGACTACCATATTTTAGGGTTGCCTAGTGCATGTATGTTAGCAGTACTCTCAATGACTGACTACTCTTCGTGAAAATATTTCAAAACATCCTTTACAGCCCTAGAATTTACTCTTACACTTCCACAAGCTTTACAACAAAACAGATCAGGTACACTGAATCTTAGAACCTGACTGAACAAGCAAATTCCAAAGAGACACAGTATAATTTGAAGTCAATGGAAATCCTGAAGACATGTGCTGATGAAATGTGAGCAGGAGAAAAGTACTGGGAAACAAAATGCTGTGTAAAGAAGCAGCTCCTGTGGAAACCCATGGAACCTGATGGCTTTCATTTGCTAGGACAAATCAAGGAGACAGTCTTTCTGTACCCTTTATCATCTAGGACACCTATGCAAAGATTGGAGTGATCTGGTTAAAATTCTCGTTCTTTGTAAAGTGGGATAAAGTTAACTCTCATCTTATCCTTAATGTCACCAGTGACACTGATGGCACTCTATAATCTGGATAAACGTGGGTGTCAAATGTACCTTTCTAGGAACTCCTTTGTTAGTCAGCCCACGACTGATCTATCATTAAATTAAAGTGCTCCTAGCTCTTTTGTTATCTGGAACATTTTGACAGAATCTCTGTATTCTGTGTGCACTGTCTGTATAGAATCTTGCACACAGGCTAACATGTCCATGGAGACATGACTGTTGGAAATTAAAACCACTTCCGTTTGGTGCTGTGTTAACTCTGCTATGGCTTTATTCATTCAAAAGCATACAATCTGATTAATATCGTAGTGGCTTTGTGTGGTAAAGAGGTGAACCAATTACTTCATTCTGTTAATGGCACCAGAGAAAATTTTAAAAACAAGATACATATGCTACTGGTAGATTTCTTAAATTACAGTGGTGCTGAAGATAGGCTTAGTGGTTACTATGGTATTGCAACTCCAGAGGCTGTTGAATGATTCAGACCACATACTACTGAGAGCTGCCAATTTGCACAGTCAATGGGAGAAGTTGTCGTCATGCCTCCAGTAGGCATCTATGGCAGATGGTCTGAATACAACCCCTATTCTTCACCACTGACTGCATAAAAACAGAAGCTGCTAGCTTTGGATTGCAGGAAATATGAATCACTTCATCAGCCTCTCAAAGAGAGATATCATAAAAGACATTTATATCCACATTAGATGCTGTTGTGTAAGGTATGAATACATCCCAAACTGAATATAGCCTATGGGAACAGTGCTAGGAGGAAAACACAGGCAATTATCATTTTATCTTTATGAGATAAAGGTAATGTAAGAAAGTTTTGCTTACTGGGTCTCTCAGGCAATTAACTCAATATGAAGGACAAGTGTTAATCAGTTAAATCCCACTGCCAAAACTGACATGGCTTGTTTGCATTCTCAAATGAGAAATTCAGGAATGGCTAGACTAGGGGATTGTCATACACTGGGATAGCCACAGGACTGAACTATAGGAGTAATGCAGAATAATTGCTTTATTCTGTAATACAGGAGAAGTCAGTTCAAGTCAACAAAAACCAATGCACATGGTATCAAGGTGCATCACTGCAGCCATAAGACAGAAAGACGTTGGTGGTTGTTATTTGATGGTAGTGACTGGGACTGAAAAGAAGAAGTTCGGGTTTAATAAGAATTAAAAAAAAAAAGGCGAACTTGTGCTTTTGAATTTAAAATGGATTTAAAAAAATAATACTTTACCATTAAAAGAAAAAAACCCATGTGTTATTCTTCCCTTCCCAACTTCTTTCCCTAACACTGATGGCATAATAATTGTTTTCAGAGTTATCCTAACGGCTATGTAACTTCATTTGTCAGTATTATTTCTCTGTCAACTGGCAATCGCTTACTATGAGTAATGTACCAGTACTCAAAATGAGTCCATAGTAAGCTATATGAAGCTTTGACCCATAATGGGATGGGAAAGAGTGAATGGAGCTGTGATGCTGGGAGCATTATGAGGGATCTATGTAATAAATACCTCATCTGAATCTTATGGAGTGCTGTTATGCTGGTCCCCTATAATTTTAAGTTTGTCAATTTAAGTTCCTAACATATCATTGTTAGCTCATTGTAAACAATGAGAGCCCGCTACTTGTGATTACATTTGATGGACTTCAATAAATTGTTTTCATGGGACAGGCTTGTGGTGCCAAACGTGCCACACTTGCCTTCTTGGAGGCAGAAGTTTTCACAAGTCTGTATCTTATTTCCTCATATTTTCCAATCAAAAAGCTAGCTTGACTCCACAGAATGAAAGCAGCAGAACTATTGTCAATGTATTCTTTACTGGAAAACTACAGGTTAAAAGAAAATGGCCTTCAGGAGCTGCAAACAAGCTTACTGGCAGAAACTGAGTTGTGGCCCGTAATCAGCTAGCACCCCTTCCCACGCAAACTGGTGACAGGGTTTGAGGCTAGGATATGAAGACAAGGCAGCACCTGGGGCAGCTTCCCCATCAGGACATGATGTAAAACTCAATGGACTCAACTCTTATAGGTCCCTTTCAACTCAAGATATATTCTGTGATCTTCAAAACATCAGCAATGATGCACAGGTCATTATCATTATGTGAAATTTGGATTCCAAATTTAGTTTCTTAAATTTTAATGTCGGAGACTAAATGTATGCACCAATGCGTACAAATGCAATTGGATTTGGATTCAAAAAGTTCTTGCTTCCCCTGACATTGCTGGTACTTTCTGTAACCATGTTAGACTTGGTTCTTCTGCCTCTGCCCCACTCCCGAAGTTGGGCCAAGACAGGATCAGTATGAGAATTACATCAGAATCTCCTGTACCTGCACCAACAGCAGCAGATTCATGTCTGGTAAGGGTGACTTTAACTTGAGTGCTTGCAGTAACTCCAGTATAACACAGCGCGTCAAGTAGAATTTGTCCCTTTCCTACAACAAAAAATACAGAATTATGAATGTCCTGAAATTCACTGAAGCCACTAGTAAACCATAAAGATACATTTTATCTAAGTTTGAGAATAACAAAGTTACAAAAGTGTACTGGTTTCTGCTGTCTTAAAAAAAGCCAGCATCACTCATCATTTATATAATTCTACAGACTTAATTGAACAGATATCAATGAAGTTGATTTTCCTTTGATGTTGTATCAGACATTATATCCAAGATTTAATATTTCACACATGAAATACAGATAGATTTTATAAAATAGTTATGAAACCCAGGCATGCAAACATAGCTTTCATTAAGTAGTCCCATACAAAGAGAAGAGAGAAAAACAGTAAGAAATGACGCAGGAGAACAAAACTGGTATGGTATTTAGCATTATTCTTTCACTGAACCTGCCAAAAACAGTCTACATTTCACCATATTCTTTTTCTGTTGTTATTCCCCTTTAAAAAATGAGTGCCTGCACTACAGCTGCTTGGACCATCTATTTCCACTCATTAGACTGGCAGTACTTTTCCACTTCCACAATAAAAACAGTCTTGGCTACAGCTGCTACAACAGAAACACTTTAAAACATAGGGGGAAATCAGCCAGTGGAGATTAGAACACCGAAGTCTAAGAATAGAGTTGCAGGGCTGAGTCAGCAAGGAGGTACTAGAGATAAGACGAGCTTGTTATACATATCTTACTTTGTCATTCTCTGACTTTAGACAATAAGATAAAAACATAGAACAAATCTGTAACCTGCTACTGACCACAGCAACTCAAGAATTTTGATCAGCAGGAGTACCATGCTCTATTTCAGACAACCATTAGAGATGAAATAATTTGTCTAATAATGAGAGCATATCTAAAGTGTGCTTAAGATTTAAAACTTAGTATCGTCCATCTTGTAAATCTCATGCACTTGCCTGGTCACTTAAGTTAAATGTATGAAAATTTTTACTCAGTCAGGGCCTCAGTTTCTCCACAAAATCTGTAAAATGCAATCATTTGTCTCTTCCTCAGAGAAGTTTTATGAGATTAGTGAGAGAGAACTTGAAGGCCACCTCCAGCTGCACACAGGAGAAGATGAAGAGCTGGAAGCGAGAGTGAGCTTTGGTTGCAGTAGACCAAGCAGTCACCAGTGTTCCTCTTAAGAGAACTGAGGTCACCACACCACCTGTGTGGCACACTGTCAAACAAAGCTTGCAGCAACAGTGCGTATCTCCCATACCACCCATGTATCTTTGAAAGAAAACAGATTTTAAATTTCGGGCCTTGATTTGGGAGAAGGTGCCAAAACAACAGAATGGTATGTCTTTCATGGATGTTAGATGCCAGTCTGTGAATTAAGAGACTGTACTTCAAGCTCCTAGTTTCCCCTTCAATTACATGGAGCGTGCAGACAGATAACACATTTAGATGATGGAATGGGTCCCAAACTTCAGTCCTTGTCCTTGTTGGACTACATTGCTGCAGTCTAGGCAGCTAAACTCGCAGGAAGCTAACACTCCAAAATCAGCTGCATTATGAAATCATTACTTGAGGGGACAAATATTCAAAAGTCGCACGTTCCACATGCATGAGTGGTGTTCTGATAAAAATTACACAATATAATAAAATCCAGGAGAGGTCAGACGAGAACAAATGTCGTCAGTAACTTATCTCCAACAAGGCCATGAGCAGAAGCAAAAGGAAGAATAAGAACAAGGCAAGCATGTATAATTTTACCAACTATTTTCAGTTCAGAGAACTTCTGAGCTCAGCACGGTTTCTGTATAATTCATAACTCTCAATATATTTCTCTTCTATGTAACTGTCCATTGACCTCTGGGACTCACGTCAACCTTTTGCACAAACGGTACTTGGCAAGGAGTCACCAACTGTTGAAGAATCACTTCCCTTTCCTTGCTTTGACTAGTTCCTATAAACTTAGTATGTTCTTTGCACTGGAAAGGAATGAAATTACCCATTCCTGTCTGGATCACTTGTGACCTTGCAGACCTCTCTCACATTCCCACCAGTTGTTGCACTTTCAGACTGAAGAGCTCTGACTTAGTTGCTCTGAAAGAGGAACTCACCTAACCGTTTGATCATTCTTGCTATGAACTTTCTCTGATACTACGACATTCTGAGTGGGAATGGAGAACCAGAACAGTGCACAATGCTCACAGTGTAAACAGATCCTGATTACTTGTTAGAATTCCCCAGGAAGAGTGCCCCTTCCCACCATCATAAGCCTTCCCAGACTTGAGACACAGACACTACACAGTGCCACACTCAAGTCAGTTGACAATTACATCCCCCAAAGAGTGGACAGAAGTTCCTATCAGTAAACCAGTAGAGTAGCCTACACACACTGAAAAAGAAGGAAAGCATAATTCTTTCGACAGCATTCAGCTGTTTTACATACCAACATCTATGCCATACAGGATATAATTGGGCCACAATAAATAGCTTTGCCAGAACACTGGAAAGGAGGCACAGGCTTCACGAATCCCAGCTTTTCTCAGCTTTAGGGATAATACAACAGTTAACTACCTCTTTCTCAAAGAAGTCTCCTATCTCACAGTCTAAAGTCTTAATGTTTGTTAAGCACATGCAATGCAGAGAGATTGAGCAAAATCAGGCAAAATGGTTTTCTGACATCTGACCTCTTGCTTCCTGCACTGTAAATCAGGAGTGATGGTATGTAAGTCAATGGCCCAGAGTATCCTTCCTATCCAAGTCTACTTATTCCTATCATCCTGCTAGTGATAAATATGTATAAACCTAGTTTATACATACTTCTAGAGCTTTATATTCTGCCACAGGGCCATTGTTCTATAAGAATAACACCCAGGGGTATAAATTTGGTACCAGAAGTGTCAAGAATACACTAACTACTTCAGCCTCTGTTCAGCCAAACTAACTCTCTCAAATGTCTATGCATCCCTATAGAAAACTACTTTGCAACCTTCAAATTGTGACTTACCACATGTCAATATCCAGAACATGAAACTACTGAAGTTCTAGTAGTACCTCAGGATCCAAACTTAGTAACAAGAGTAGATTTGGACCTTTAATGGAGTGTTATGCTATCCTCTAAGTAAGCCAGTATAAAGCAAAAATCTTTATTTTATCACCACTGCTGCTACAGTAATCAAAAATACTGAAGATCTGCCACTTAATATTCTTTTAAAAATTCAATAGCAAATCCATGTGGCATTCTGCATTTACTTGGTAAGGGACAACAGAATACTAGCAAAAGGCTAAGTTTAGGTTCAAGCTTCTGCAGCTGTAAGAGATAAGAAAGCCAAAAAGCATCCATTTAGGACCTTAAGACACTTGAAAGGAAAACTAAAGATAAGATTACTATCCACAGAAGAGATGCTACTCTCAAATGAGAGTTCCAAAGGCACTGAAAAAAACTGAAAATTGCTGACCTGGAACAGAAACTCAGACAAGGAAATATCAGATTGACGTGAGTCTTCAGGCTCCAAGATGAGAAACTCAGATATTCCTGCCACAGGGTATTAGGAAAATGTTGGAGTAAAAAAAAAGATTTGGAGTGGTTGTACAGCACTGACCTCTACAAAGTGCATGTCGGAGTAGCTTGCTCTTTGAAAAGACAAGAATCCTCCACAACTTAGCTGAAAGTTGGTGTTTTGTTCCAGTCAGTACACTCAATATTGCAAAACAAGCAATTACATTTGAATAGTTTCAGTGTTCGCAAATTATATTCATTCTGGAATTCACTTCTATGTGGTACACTATCACAACACTCTTATTTACCTACAGTGATTTCCACTGTAGAGAAACACAGACATCATAACCAATTTGGTGTTTTTTTCTAACAGCAGTCACTAATTTGACACTTCTAAGGCAAAACTAAGATAAGCTTTCAGAAATAACAAAGATAATGTAGTGTGGAGTTCCAATAAATTAACTATTTTGTGGCTATACAATGCAGAACATTCACTAATGCTTCCATTTCTGGGTCATCGGGTTGCATTAAACTAAATCAAGAAGATTTTACCAAGCACTGTAATCCAAGCTTCCTGTGTGCAATTAAGTACTCACTATATTAATAGAACAATCAACCAGCAAGCATGCAAGAAACACACGTGGGTTTTCTAACACCGTGGTTTTAATTACATTTTTGCAAAACTGAAGAGCCTGAGGAAAGTGAAAAATTTCCTGTAGTTCACAATTTCCTTTAGTAGATATATGAAAGACTCTGATAAGACCACAAATGCAAGAGAAGTATCTTTGCTTTAGTTTTACATGAGGCTTTTCTGTTTCAGTGAAAAAAACCCCCACTACTGGACTTCAAGTTAACATTTTTCTCACTTTGCCTTGGCCAAACCCTTAACTATAGATCTAACTCAAAATACTTCCAAAAGCTAGTCAATCTGTTCTGTATTCAGGATTATTACATTTCATAAACTCTTCTCTTTCAAATAAGACAAAAAGCTAGAACTTGCTCGCTGTCATAAACATACTGTTAGCTTCTACTTAATGCTTCAAACCATTACATTCGGTAAAAATGTTTCATTTTTTCTTGTGGTGCAGTTTTTCTGTGAGTGTCATTGCTTTTATAACTTCTTCTTTGCTGTTTGTCCAGTGATATTTTAAGTCTTAACAAGACTCAAACAATGCATGTTCCAGTTGTACACTATCAAAACAGAAAATCATGTAGCTGCTTATGATAGAATGTTTCCTCAGGATTAATTACTGTTCTGACAAATGTATTGAGCATGGAAAACCGTGAACTTAGTGGCTAAGGCAACATTTTTCCTCAGTACCTTGACAATCTACATAATGGAGTATATATGACCTTAGATTCAATCGTTTTTTTGTTGTTCAGCGTCTCAGACAGCTACAACAATGAACCTGAGTAATAACTAAAGTGCTATTTGCACACCATAGCTTTTATACAGGAATCTTACAAACTTTTTAAAAGTGTACACATACTGTTCTCTTTTCTACACAGCTACAGCCATACAGGCCAAAGGAAAATACCTAATATAGAATGAACAGGATCTAAGATGGAAAGCTCCTAACTTGGAGTCTTCCATTTTAGTTAGTTGTCTACTGCCTCCCCTCACAGTTATGCTCTCAAAAGGCACTACCAGGAATATTTAAGATTTTACTCACAAGTTATGTGGCTAAAGTTGTGCACTAGGAAAGATATGATTGTACAGACATTATAAGTGATGCATGAATATCAGGTATCTTCTCTCTTTTTCTGAGAAAAAAATGTTCAAGTCCCAAAATCACATCAAAATACTTTTCTGAGCAACATTTGCAGCAGGTTCCCATCATCTGTGTCTTCACTGCGAATGTAAAACAGCATTATTAAAAGGCTCTGAATCATGATCACTACTTGATTAACCAAACTACATTAAAACTGTTGACATGCCTGAAACTTGACACTGATTTCATCTTTACTTCCAAACTACTTGTGGGAAGCACGGCTTTGTCCTGTTTTCATCCGTCCCTAAAGGAAGATAGTGTCATTGTTACCTTTGTGAAGGCTCGGTAGCACAAACCACACAGTTCCACCAGGTAGGCCAGAGTGAAGACAGCATTCTGAATTACAAAACTTAGTAATTTTGAAAAAGGTTCCAGAAGACTCTGCAATGACATGTGTTACAGAAATCAGTAACTCGTTGCCCAAAAAAGCAAAGAAGCATTCCAACTCTGAAACACCTGAATGGAACAGCATTATTTTTAGCTCAGAGGCTATCTGCCTGGGATTTACAATGTTTTGGTCAAACAGCTGTATCATATGCCTTCATGCTTCTGTCAGAAATTAGAAACAAAACGTTAGAAGAAAGTTTCCCTTGTGACACAGTGTTTATAAGAGATTCCGTATAGTTTATGCAGGAAAACCTCACTGACTTCAGTGGAATTGTACTGAAAAACGTCTAAGGAAGCTCATTACTCTTTTTTTAAAAAGAAAAAAAATAGATGATGGAAAAGAAAAAGAGAACATCAAATCTTTAAGAAGACATACATTCACACCCACATAAGAATGTAATTCTACCCCCAATTTACTGTAACCTAGATTCCAAAGCTCTTATCATTCTCCAAACAGTATTGGACTGCACAGTTTGATGCTTATATATAATACTTTCCTAGCCAGGGGATAAGAACACATTCATACAATAGCACAGGCTGGCTAAATCTGAGGCAACAGAATTTTGTCTTCTTGGAACTTACCCTGGTGGCATTAGTGGTAGGTATCTTCAACAAGCAAATCATGATTCTTAAACTAGAGTCTAAGGAACACTGAACATATTTGAAGGCAGAAAAGAAGAAGAAAAGAAGTTAGTACCATTCTGTGTACATATCTTGCTTATAGTGGTAGCAGCTATGAATAAGTTAGAGGTGAAGTCTGAAAAATGATCCCTGATGATTGATTTTTACTTACTTTCTCTAAACTGGCTTACTCTTGAACAAAATCATACCCCAATCACACCCCTTCAGTGGTAACATACCACAGCATAGGTGTGCACCATCTACCTAATTTTATATTTCTGTGCTTGTCCTGGACTACGATATTTTCCTTCACATCTCAAGACAACTCACAACCTCTAACATTGGAATATGCCCTGGCAGCAGCTGTTTCAGATTCCTTAAGTTGTTCCTTATGATGTAATCTTTATTTTGAGTAAATCACACAGGTTACAGCACTGAATGGACTTTTCAGGATCAATCCACTGTCTTGCCTCACCCCTGCCGTAAACATCTAGAATATCAAAGCGTCCCCTACAACCCTAAAGAAAAGAACAGGAGATTGAAAGTTCAGGAGCAAGCAATTGCTTTATTTGCATCACTAATAATACCTTCCATGAATAAAAGGCAAATCAGAGTAAACACTCCACCTAAAGGTTCTGTGAATGGTAAATATGCAGTTGGAACCACTAAGATCCAATTAATTTCTTTTTATTTATTTCAATTATATAAGATGCAGCAGATTGGGGTGACTAGTACACAGAAAGAATGGTTATTGCCTGTTTGACTTAGTAAGTGCTGAAGGATAATGTCACAATTTACCAAAATCTGAAGAGGTTTCAAGATCTGACTATTGCATAATAGAGCCAAGGAATTTAGTATCATTCATGTAGCCAGGCTGTGACACCCAATTTAAAAGACAATGTTATCAGTCACAGATTTAGACTTTGGATCTCTCGGCCCATATTGAACAACACTGCTTTGTATAGAAGAAACTACCACTGGGCTCATTCACGCCATAGGAAATAAGAGTAAGGGCTTCAGAATTCCGTGTTTACTGCAAAGACTCAAAAGATCTTACTGTGTTTGCTGAAACAACATCTGGAAATATACACACCAGGAGATAAGATCCTGCTGTATGTCCTCTGAACTCTCAGAAATCAGAGCTCAAAGCTTCTGGATGCAGTTTCTGTAACAATATTCTATTACAATCAGAACTACAACCTGGTCAGCCAAACAGGCTAGGCCCAATTCTCAGTAGTCTCAGTTCTCTCTGCCTGTCTGAATACTGTGTACTTTTAGCAAATTAATTAGGTGGTACTGCTCTTCTTGAGAGTTTTATTTAGTTTTAACAGTTAAAACCAGATAGATTTTCATTATCTAAATACTGGCTCTCTCAAATGCAGTATTTTAACCTGACAAAGACAGGGCATGGAAAGCGTATAGGAAAAATGCCAAGAAAGAAGTGAAAAGTACCCTGGTCAGAGTCGCTGTTGTTACCCACAGAAAACATAATTAACGGGATGGATCAGAGATACAATAAATCCAGTCCTCTGAAAACATTAGCTGAATCATTAGGAAACGTTCAAAAGAACCCACTCTGGTTCTCCCCAGTTTTCCCACTGTTTCAGTACATCCTGACCAATGGCAATATAGGTTGTTTCAGATGTCCATACATCATACCTTAAGAGGCAAAACACATGGGAGTTTAGTAAGGAAGGTCTGAAACTGATTACTAATTGTGGTCCAGAGGTTGCTGGGGGAATCCATCGGCAAGGCTTCCATAAAGGTAGCAATGTTTTCCAAACAGCGTAGCATCGCACCCCCTGCTGGCAAATTCTTTTTGTTGTTTAATCCCTGGGAAACAAAACCAGAACTGTGAACAATCATACGCATGCAGAATGGTCCTTTACACGGTATTTGGAAGTTCTGAGGTTAATTTGTTGAGACCAAATACTGCGTACTTTTTCTATGATGCTATTGATAGTGTTGTGCTGGGAATTTGAACTGTGTATGTGATAGTTAGTCTAGCAGTTCCTAAAGTACTGACCAAAAGATTTTGAACCAAAATGTTACAAACAGGGTCCTAACTCATAATCTGCTTAGACTGGCATGGCAGTAGAAAAAGCAAAACTCAAAGTATTCAGCAGCAGATTGCTCATGTTTTCCTTTAGACAGTTTTAAAGAAGATATGTTCATTACTGTTCAGTAGACCATGTATGCTTTTGTGGCTTCTGTCCTAGAGTGAGGCCTGAAAAGACATGAGCAGTCTTAAAGTGATGTCAACATCTTGAATGAAGCAATTGCCATGTTCTTGGAAGAGCAGGATACATGCAAGTGACCAGTTCTAGCAGGAGGAAAAATGGTACAGTAGAAATAAGCCAACTGCATAGAAGGAAGTCAGTCAAAGGCAGGCAATAGATTTTTGGAACACCTAACAGAAACTGTCATCAGATAAAATGAAGAGGGAGAACTGAGATGTATGAGCAGAAATGTTCCTGAAAACAAAAAATAGGAAGGAATGGGACACACTACTTGTGGTAAGGACAGCCTAATTATTTCCAAGGAGGACAAAACAAAAATTCACAGTGTTTTTGATGAAGCAAGTTTGAACTCAAATGAGGAAAAATGATCCTGATAATGCTAATAAAATTAGCATCATTAACATATCCAATTGTCAACATACCTCTAACAGCTGGCTCAGAGCAGCAATGGAACTCAGCTCACTGAAGTCCATCAGAGACGTGGCTAAGGTCCGTAAAAAGCTTCCATCTGAAATTTGAATGACATTTTTGCACTGGCTGTTCATACAGAGGAAACCAAGGGTCAGAAATGCACTCACGTATTGCACATTACCTTTAATAATGCTCTGGAAGAGCTGAGGGAAGATGCCATTGGGAGCCAGCTGATGGAACACACAACGGAGGAACTGCTTGGCCACACCTGCAGCATTTCCAGGGATCATCATGCTGAAATGAAGGGAAAAGAAGAGAAGAAAAAAATTGCATTGCAGATGAAACACTTGTCAAAGCTGACTACATGGAGGAAATAAAGATGATGCTATTCTTTTTAATTATGGAAGTGTTCAGTTATTAGTGAGACAGTCAAAAACAGAACTGTCCTGATCCTGAAAAAACAGTTTAGCATGTTGATTTTATGACTTCAGCTCAACTAGGAAGAGATTAAAAAGTTACATACACATACTTAAAGTATTTGTCTCAATGAATAGTTGTGTTTTTCCTAATTCTCCAAGTAGTTTTATTTGTGAGTCATCTGAATTTGAAATATAATCCTGCTCTCACCTTGTGTATTTCAGTGACACAGAATAAGGTTCTTGGCTTTACCATAAAACACATGAACAACAGGTAAACAAAAACATTACAAAGTTCATTTGCCTCTTGCAGTTTCCTTCAAGAGATGAAGTACTCCCTAATCACGCATAAATGAATGGTTTCATTTTAAAAGTCTAAGTATTATCTATTTACTCATAAACTGCACATCTTAACATGCTTTACAGCTTCTCAAAATGAATTTATCCTATTCAGCATCTGATTTGCATAATGAGGCAACACTACCAGGGATTCTCCATGGCCAAGGATGATTCACTTGATTGGAGATAGTTTATCAAGACAAATACTGAACACAGAACCAGTTAGAAAAAGCTGCACTGAAATTGCAAAGACAAGACAGCATCTGAATCTGATTTTTTCCAGGTTTAACCCATATGAATATGGGCTCCTGTTCATCTCCAGAAAACACAGGATATTTGAAACAAGCGGGAAAGGCAGTTTTTCCTTTTACTCAGAAATTTTAAAGAACATTTTTTAAAAGTTAAATTTAGTTGATTTCAGGGTCAGGGAAGATGATGCTTTACATTGATTGTTTCATTTTTGCCAAGGTATCCTTTGCTACCATACCTTTCTGCTTGATTAGAAAAACTGGTACTTGATGCCAACCTGGAATAAAAATAAACAAGAAATTGAAGCTCATAGGCTTTTTTTTTGTGTGTGTGTTTCATTTTTTAAGTAAGCCAATAAAATACCTTTTAAAATAAATAATAAACAAGAACTTTAGAGAACATTTAAAATATTACCATAAAAATCTTCTGAAGAGCACCTAAATTCAAAAAAATCATGTTTGCATGACATAAACTCTATTCAGTCTTGCAGTCTCACTAATGCTCAACTGCTGCAAAGACAAATCTTGCCTCCCTCTAGTAGCACAAAGATAATGAAGTAATGTTTTTGCCCTACAGCACATCATGGATAACTAATTTTTTTTAGAGGGAAAAAAAGTTTGCCAGAGGCTGCCTACTGACTGAATTGTTGCTGATTAACACAGCAACACAGACTAAGCAAAAATTCTTTGCTTGGCAGTCTAAAGTGAGGCTTCTAGTTCCAGATTTTGGCACCTAAATAACTAGCCTAATTTCAAAACCACTAATTACCTACTAGCTCTTCCAAAGTCAGATGAGAAATACTGTGTTCTCAAAAATTAGGTCATTTATTTTAGTACCTAAATGTAGACTTTAAAGCCAAATACGAGCATTCAGAGGTGAAAATACCGAACACAAACTTAAAGTAAAATCATGCACTTCAATATGCAGGACATGTAAATGAATAGAATCAGGGCTTACAATATCAAAGAAAAACACTTTTAATACCAAAAGCCACTAAAAAGCTGTACACTGTAAAGCCATTATAAAGATGGACAATGGAAGCATCTCTTGTATACAAAATACCACCAAATTTTTACTTTAATCTGCTGCAAATCAGTATTTCAGATGGTATAAGTTGATAAATCTAAGTGAAAATTTCATAGAGCTATGCTATTTTATATCTAGTCTTCAATGTTTTTCTTTGATTCATGATCCTTTTATCCTGGACTTAGCTGTTGCTCGTCCTTGGTCACCCCCTGTTCTGAAGACAGTTTCCTCTCTAATCAACACAATAAAATCCAAAAAGGACCCTAAGGCAGCTCAGTCAAATGCAACAGCATGAACCAAAATTACAGTGATTTGAATGAATTATTCATGACAAACTGGGGACACAGCATACTTCCAACAATTCAATAATCTCAAACTTGATGGTGCAGGGGATTAAAGATTGTGTTATCTTCAGTTGTTCTAGCATAAATCAGAAAAACACACTGGAGTTCCCAACTCTACTATTGTTAAGAGGAATCCACACTGAAATACAACATATTATTTCTGGTGTGCAAAGCTAATTCTGGGTGAGAAAGGTCTGAAGCTACCGTCAAGCAATACAGACCTTTATTCTGGAATAACCGTAGCATCACCTTACATTAAGGCACACGAGGATTTCTGCAGAATGCAATGAGACCGATCTCATGCCCTACGGACATGATACCTATTTTCAAAAATCTGTTGAAGTACAGAAACACTACAATGTAAAATCTTTTTTCTAAAAGAAATCAAAGTCTAATGTTTTTCTCTCCTTTTGAATGTGATAATGCAAGCATGGGTTTCGGGACAAACAAAACACTAGGTTTCTAACTTCAGAAAAACTTCACAAGACATGAACTACAGTAAACACTTGGGAACATCTGAAACTTCCTGAAATGTGCAGTTCGTACACATTTATCATTACTACTCTAAATATTTTATTGCACAAATGCCATGAACCCTCATCATCACCTCCACTTTGCAGACCACAAAGCAGAACAGGAAATAGATGTGTTCAAATCTGTACACGTTAGGAACACGAGTTAAGCTTTCCACAGCTCCTCACTAACTCAAGTCTAAATGTAACTTTCAAACACAGCTTTACTGCTTGGAAAGCTAAATCTCACTGGAAATCAGTTAAGTAAGAATCACAAAGTCAAAAATCTTGATTCAGCAACCAGATCATAAACTTAAATGCATGTCAGAGTATTAGAAACACTTCAATCTTTAATTGCCAGTAACTTGAACCCAGAAATTTCTTCCCTTTTGAAAATCCCAGCAGATGCCTATCTGTGCCTGTGGGTACCCAAATAACTTTTGAAAATTTTTCTGTGTGTTGTTTAGGTATTCTGAAAGACCTTGGACCTTCTAATTCCTTATTTCCTCTTCTATGCATGAAAGTAGTAGCTCTTTTTGTAAGAATAAAAATGCAAGAAATCTAATTCATTTTCACTTCTGCTGTTAGATGGGTATTTGGAGGTAGTGATATGGCACCGCTTGATGAAAGAGCACCTGAAAGCCTTTCTGCTTATATATGCTACTTATTTTGCATATTTTCAAAGTAATTCCTTTGTGGGGAGCCTCTTATTGGACCTAGAATTCATCAGAAATTGAAACCAGCAGGAACAAGACAGGACATTTACCAGGAATACCCCATGTTGCACTGTCATCTGCTGGTCTAAAACAATCAGCTGTCTCACTCCAAAGATGCAGCATTTCCCCCTCAAAACACAGAAGAAGGTAGCCCCCTCATCCCTCATCCCTTGCTAATTCATTTTCCAAATTATTTACTCTCTGTGGCTGTAGTACTGCTGCATTTACAAGAGTCACACAGAATGGGCAGAATGTTCCGTCTACATCAGAAACTTTGCCTCCATCAGAGTTAATTAGCAGTGACAGCAGGGAACTGCAGCCTTGCAATTAATGGAAATGGATGACTTGAAGAGCTGCTGTGTTTAAATGGAATTAGGAGGTAGTGGAGAAGCAAGGCTGTGGAGAGCCATGCCCCTGCAGAAGCCACAGTCAAGCCATCTGAACTTCAGTCACCAAGAAGAATGTGGAGGAGGAGAGCTGTGCATCATTTCTGCACGTCTAGTGCTGCTCAGAAATTTATTCTGGAAGACCCCATCACATCCATCCCACCTCTGAGGCAGGATGTTGTGGAAGTGGCCAAGACAGCAACCACACGTAATCCAGTAGTAATGGTACACTTTAATTATTCCGTGCACACTAGGTAAAAGTAACAAGAGAAAAACAATGGACAGCAAATGTTCAAGACTTTCTCAGAGACAATTTCATGCAGCAGCTGGTTTGGAAGCCCTCAAAAGGCAATGCAAATTTTTACCTAGCATACAAAATATGATTGAAAAGCTTGAAGAGCATCAGGTATGCTAATGAATGATCATACCTAGGAGTCAACACTCCTCCAAGAGCAAAGTTTGGAAAAGCTGACCACATTTGTGCACAACTTCTAAAGCAGGAACCACATAAAAGTGAAAAATTCTGTCAAAGCAGCAACAAGGGGGAGCCAAGAGAATTAAATTTTTGTGAGAAGCACAGAAGGTGTTTAAGAGCATTACACTGGAAACGCAGGGCCAAGGTACTCAAGTTGTTAAGAAAAAAAGAGACTTCAAGAGAGCAGAAGAAAATAAAGTGAGGGAGGTCATTAGAAAAAAGAAGGCTTCTTTCAAAAAGGTGAGGCCCTGTCTCAAACGACAGTAGAAAAGAGCATAAATTCTGACAAATAGGATGCAAAAACCACATGAAGGCAGGCCAAAAAAACACCAGCTCAAGGAGTAATTAGCAGGAGGAATAAAAACTAACAGTAAATTTTTCTTCACATAAGAAGAAGATGAAGAAGCACACCAATTGCTGTTCAGATAATAAACTGGGTAGTAAATAAAAAAAGGTACTGTAGAAAATCTGAATTTATTCTTTACATCACTTCTTACAGTGGGACAAGCTGAGGAGATTCCTGAGCTGGAATTTCCCTTTGGAGAGTAAAACGGGAGAACATCAAAGGAGCTGCCAAAAATTGAACTGACAGTGGAAGAAGTTACATAAGAAATTTATAAAATGATGAGTAGCAAAGACACAAGACAGAACCAGATGTTATTCACTTAAGAGTTCTAAAATATACACCTTTGTTTACTGAAGTTTATGTAAACCCAATTCCAGGCACAAAATGCTTTCAATCTCACCGGAGAGAGGAAAGTCCTGAATTTACCTTCCTACAGACTGCATGATGTCCAACAGCAGAGGAGCAGCCAAGTCTGGACTGAGGTGAATGAAGGTTGAGAGCACAACTATGGCCAGGCCTAGTGTTTCTTCATCATATTCTTCAAGAACAGCCCCACAGTCATGGCACCTGCAAGGAACAGTTTTTAAACCTGATGTTAACAAATTTAAAACAAAGTATTACTATACATAGATTTGTGTAAAATGATGTCTTTTAAAAGTATTATTACTTAGTGCATTCTATTCCACATTTATTTAGAAAGATAATGTAATTGTGATC
This sequence comes from Gymnorhina tibicen, assembly GCA_013399875.1. Taxonomy (NCBI): domain Eukaryota; kingdom Metazoa; phylum Chordata; class Aves; order Passeriformes; family Artamidae; genus Gymnorhina; species Gymnorhina tibicen. Next base: position 300,851 of record VXAZ01009672.1, read on the forward strand.
TTTCTGTAATTACTAACAGTCCACAGCTTTCAAACCTTAATAAAACTTCTCACTAGCTACACTGGCTGTTTCTTTAGTGACAAATTAAAGTGGGCTACAGGGCAGGCCTTGTTTTGAGTCCTTCATCGGTAATTGTATTCCAGGTCCCTCACTGTATTGGACTGCTTCAGTTTGCACTATCCAAGAGCAGTCTGCAGCAGTGAAGGCTGGCCCTCGGCAATGTGAGCACAAGCCAATTTGTGTGACTTGGGCTAAGTCCCAGCACTCTTCTATTTAGCACCATAGACACAAACAATGACACTCACAGATGATCTTAAAGAGATGGAACAATTTCACATTGCCCTTCCTGTCAGTCATGAATTATGAATAACAAATTATACAATTAGAAAACAATGATCTGATTGGTTCCCACAGCAGTTACAGCTATTAAGACATAAATGAAAAGACCTCTCAGGGGCACAGAACCTTAGATTTCAGGAAAGTCTCCTTTCCCAGGGCAGATTTGCTACTGAGTCACTTATCCTTCCTGAAATGCTCAAAGACAACTGATGAAGGTCTGAAAGGGCTCCAAAATGTCTTAAGTATAAAGGGGATGTCAGATTTGGGAGAGATGAGACAGGCTTTCACAACCTATGAAAAAGGCAAACCAATGTGGGAAATTGGTTTATCTCAGCCCAGTAGGAAGGCTTGCTTAATTTCATCAATCAGTTGCTAATGACCAGCAGATTGTGAGATTTTAACTTAATGGAATTGAATGGGCAATTTTCTTGCCTTTTTTACTGAACATAAAGAAAATATGCCAACAAAGTCATGGAAGTCAAGCTCAGCTGGTCTGTATGTTAATAGGTAGTGCTTGAGCTTTGGTGAAATGGCCAAGGGAAGTGCCACAGACCAGACTAACTTCTGGGATGCTTCACTTTGTAACACAATAAGGTCCACTACAGTCACAGCCTGCACAATAGCCCTGTCTTTCTCCAGCGATCATCCTTGCATGTCTGTCTGAGCACACACAGGAACTGAGCACACACAGGAACTCGTGGTTTCTCATCCCAAGTTTTGAGCAAATCAAGGCATGACTCCCTGCTGACCGCTTTCCTTCTCTATTAAATGAGTACACTTCTGTTTAGCACTCCCTTTACAGGCATTTTAACCAAACAATACAGGTTTGCAAAAGCTTTGAGGAGCAGTGAGTATCAGCATTAAAAATGCTATGTAGATTACACATGAGGACACATCAACAGCTACTGATTTCAACAGAAAGCCAAAGGAACTTTAACATAAAACTTCTATTTTTTTCCCCTAAGACAAAAGAGGTTTCTGATGGATCACAAGGAACCTTTGATTTAAAATAGAAAGGAAGATGGAAGTGCTTCCCCTTCCCTCTGTGCACACATAATAGCCTGAGCCATCATTTCACCTGTGCACAATCATCCAGGCCCTACTGAATTGAAAACACATCTTGCTAGCAGTGTTTAGAAAATATTTATCTTGGGGTAAAAAAAAAAAATTAAAAACTTGGCATAGAGATAAACGATAGAACAGACTCTGTATTTGCAAAAAGTGTATCTATACTTGACATATTTGAAGTTCAACTAATTCTTTGAGAGAGAAAAAAACCCACTTACTTGTCAGTCATCAGAATGGGCTGGTCATCAGCAAATTCTTCTGGTGCAGGTACAAACATACTGACTATACTGGGTGCTGACAGCAAACTAGATTTTGTAGCACCTTAAGGCAATTGGGGAAAAAATTTAAAAAAGGAAAGAATCATCAAACAGAAATCCAAAATGCTTGATGAGCAGACTTCTAAAGAATAGCCATAATGGCTTTACTGTGCCTAGAAATAAGAAATAAATTGTGTCTATAAAAAGATATAAGCACATTCCTTGCTTCTGCCAGATTATTCCAATTACCTAGAACTATCAATTAAAAACAGATAAATCCTTGGGGAAAAAAGATAACAAAAAATAGAACAAAAAAAAGATAGAACAAAAATTCCAGGAAATTGGATGCAATTGTATCTACTAGGGAGAGAGGATGATTCTACAGTTGCTATGAGACTGGACATCAGAAGATTTGCAATATTCCCCCATATATTTTGGGAATTAACTTCCCATAGTTCTCGGTGATATGAAGAAGGAATTAAGTTCAAATGTCTCAACACCAGATCATCAATCTATTCATACTATCCCTAACAGAGACACAGGAGATAAATCAGGAAAGGACAGAGAGAAGAAATAATTCATAAGGAATTGAGAACATTGGAGGGCTGGTCATTAGAAATGCTTTCCACTGAAAGTCTTCAAAAGTATCTTTATTCTTCAAAGCTGAGTTGTTCAGCTGAGAGCACAGCCACGGTGATCAAGCCAACATATGGGGCTCCCTTTGCCCTTGGCACTTCTTGTGTACCTAATTTCTGATAGATGCTTATTTTAGTAGGAGAAGTTATGTGTAATGGAAGATCCAAACTCTTGACTTCTCCAAGTTCTGTTTTCCCAAATCACAGTTTAAGAAATCCGTTGCCAATTTTCTCTCTGGTTGCTTCAATCTCTAGATTCAGATTTAATGTTAACATTAGCCTGCTCTGATAATATTTAACTACAGAAACAGGAGGAAGCTTCTCTATGTAAGGTTTAGGTGGAATTTATTATGACATAATCCTGGTTACTGCAGGAAAACCAAATTTAACATCAGCTCTCAGGCAAAATAAGCTAAGAAGCTCCCACAATTTCTGAACTCAAAATAAGTGGAGTGACACAAGAATAAGGCAGGTTTTAAACAACCATTTTACTAATGAAGGAAACATTACTTTTATATCCATAGTTCAGGACTTTGTAATTGCTCCCTAAGGTTTTATTGGATATGAGCAGACACTTCAGGAAGGCTAGGATACTCCAGTAATGTAGAACAACACCCAGAATGCAGGGGATAGGCACAGATCTTGTAGCCAGGTTTTTCTTCCCCTCTCAGATGCATAAAGATCCCTCTGCCGTGACTTTGGAAGTTTCACTGTCATATTCTCCAGATGTAAGTCCCATTGCAGAACACAAATGCTAAAAGCAGTCATAATGCAAGTTACAGTGTTGGAATAAGACTTAACTGCTCAAAAATGTCCTCTCTTGTGCAGTGAACAGCAGGAAAAAAACATGCCTTAGGCAAAGAAAGTAGGTCATTGCCCCATTGCAGGGCTGTAGGAAAGTCTGGATGTATTTCAGCTCTGAGGGAGGAGAGTTTATACAGAAATGAGATTCAGCCACTCGCTGCATACTTTCTGCAGGACAGTTGAGGGCTTTAATAGCTGAATAGAACACAAAATTCAGCATCATTTCATATTAACCATGAAATCTTCCTGGCAGTCTTGGCAGAGGACCAGGTCAAACAGACACTGAACTGACCTCTGATTCTCAGTGGTGGTCCCTCCAAATCTGGGTTTAGGCAAACGGGGACATTGCACAGCCTCTTTCCATGCTGTATCTGCTCTGTGAATAAAGAAAGAACTTCAGTCTCCAGAACCACAAATCCAGCATCTGTCACCAGTCACCAGCACCACAAGTCTCAAACAGTTAAAACAAGAGAAAGACAAATACAACTGCTATATAAAAGCAAAAAACAAAGGGAAGAGTTAATTTTTTTAAGCATAGAAAGGAAGGGGGGGAAAGATTAAAGAAGTCCATACAGGAAAAAGAACACAGATAACCTAATAAAAAAGAAGGCATTTTAGACAAGAGTCATTAAACAGGAAAGGAAGCGCTAGCCATAAAGATTCAACAAGATATGGAATATATGAGCCACAAAAAGAGAAAGAAACAAGTGTTTAGAAATACCAAGACACTAGAAGTAAGATATAGTTTGTACTGATAGAAGCCAGGCCCAAAATTATTTTATTTTACGACAGCAAGCTTGGGAAAAGAGTGGTTTGAAACAAGAAAGGGACACATGACACCTACTCAGGTAATAAAAAAATGAATTAATAAAGGATGTGTGGACCAAACACATCATATACTTGTGTGAGATGAGACTACTTCCTAGTTGGTATATATGAGTACAATGAGTCTTAAAATTGTGACAATGAAATGACAAACGGTCACACAGAGCATTTGTCCTGAAAAAAAACCCAACACTGTCCAAATAAAAATTTTACTTTGATGCTAGTGTTTGAACAAGAGACAGAGATGGAAAGCTTTCCAGAAAAGAACATTTCATTTTGCCTCTGCATGTTTGAAGGCCTTTAGATGAAATTAATATTAGAGGGAAATGTCACAGATGTTGCGAAGAAAGCTACTAGATTTGGAACAGGATTACTAGACAGAGTTCCTAAACAGTTTTGAGTATTGACCTGTTCATTTTGAATACAGGCTAAGTACTTCTTGCAGAACAAAGGCAGTACCTGTTAAATCTCTATAGAGTCCTGCCTGAGAGACTAGGTGATCCAGCTAAGTCTCTTCAATAAATAAACTTACCTGCTGACAGGACAAAACCCCCATTGTTACCACTGGGAAATTCTGACCTTTATAATTTAAGGGTCTCATGCTGAGCATGCTATTCAGCAGACTGGAATAGAAAGGATAATCCTGAACTATGCACCGTATCTTTAGCCACTCTTCAGCTACACAATTTAGTTCGATGGAACTTGATGCTGAAGACTAAATTAAGCAAAAATTTCATCTCAGCTGTCCAGGGCTGGTGGTAAGACATTCATTCAGCATGCTGAGTCCCATGTAACATTTTAAGCATTCCTTTCTCTAGATAAGTCTTGTCCTGCTGATAAATTTCTGAGAAGCACAATTTTGTAATGTCACTAACATCAAAATGGGCACTAAAATATCTAGCATTTTCAACAAACCAGAATGAATTTATTGTTTAGGGACATCTGCTGTGAATTTGGTATAACTGGAAGTGTTTTACAGAAGAAAAAAAAAAACAAATAAAATGAGTAATGAGTGAATTACGTACTTAATTCAGTTTTCATTGCTTTGCATTCATCTTAAAAGGAGAAAAAGCAGTGAGTGAACAGAAATTTCATGTGTTCAGCATGAGTTCGTAGAAACTTCTTTAAAGAGAAACAAAACTGGCTGGTATAAGGCACAACTCTGTGGTGTACCAACACCATAGTAAACACACACACAAATAAATGATTCCATGCACCAGGGATGAAATCCTATACCTAATTAATTCAGCAGTGATACTTCTATTTCTTTCAATGAGACCAGGAAATAATCTGAGTAATATGCACAATTATAGGGACAACATTGTACCAGAGGGTCTAACTCCCAAATATGTAACTGTCCAACTCTTACTAGGTGATAATCTTGTACTCGCTATAAAAATTCACATTAAACTTGATATTGATCACTTATCTGCAACGGTAGAATAGAAATACTCTCTTTTTTTTAAGTGGTTGGTTACACAGTAATTGGTTTAGGAAATAGAAATAAAAAACAATAAATGCAGCTCACCAGTATCCCAAGTGCTGATATTGTGGGGAGCACTAGACTGGTGTTCCAGCTGCCTCTTCATTAGCTGGTTCATTGTCAGAGCTCCCAAAGAGCCTCTTTTCATTTGTCTGAACTGAGCTGCAAGTCAGAAATGCAAAAGGGTTTCAGGAGCTCAGACAACATTTAAAGCTACTCTCATTTCCTGATCTTACAAGCCAGCATGATATAAATACTGAAAGGACAATGATGGCTTGCTCTAAGGATCTTGCTCAAGTCAATATGCACCTTTCATACAACTACACAGGGTACTGGCCCCAGGCCATCAGTCAGAAGAGACTTGGATTCACTGTGTCAACTGTCAGTGCCTTTTTGCCTCCAAATATTATGAAAGCTCATCAAAAGATTTGTGAGTGTTAAGACACTACCCCAAAACTCCCATGCTGACAGGCAATAAATGTACACTTGAGTCTCACTCACATACAATGTACCAAGGAAGGAAACTCAGTCTCCTCCCAGCAAACTATGGAGGACTGCTGTGTCCATGCTGACCCTAGGGAAACAAATTCACTATGTACCACCAGCATCCTTCATGGGTAGCACAACCTGACCTTGCCTCCTACATACCCACCCCTCAGGCACAACATCTGCACATTCTGCTGAAGCGTGAAGCCAGCAGCCTTTGAAGATGAGACCCTTCCATAACTTCACTCTCAATTTTCTTATAGAGAGCTATTAAGCAACAAGCATTTGAATTTTATTCGTCCAAATATGTACTTCTTTAAAAAGATTGATTTATGAGATATGTGTCACTGGATAATGCTCAAAGTAAAACCAAAAGGGAGACTTAAGACTTTTGGTTCATATCAATGTGGTGCTTAGGAACATGACTTAGTGATGGACTCAGCAGTGTTAGGTTGGACTCAAGGATCTTAAAGCTCATTTCCAACCTAAATGATTCTACGTATTTTCTCTGCTCAAATTGAGGAAGAAAGAGATCATACACAACTCCTTACTTTTTTCTCCATTCATAAAAAAAATTCAAATTAAACGAGCATAATACATTCGTTTGGACAATTGAGCCTGAGCAATAGATTTCCACCATTGAAACTAAAATCACTGTTCACTGTATGAAGACAGAGTGTTAAGGCCCTGCTTGAACAAGGCCTGTGAAACTGCTGACACAAGTATCCAGGAAAGCTTTTAAAATGTTACCTTAAGTACAAGTTTAAGGGTTTTCCTCAACAGGCCCTTAGAGCAAGGGCAACAAAGTAAAATCTTCTCTGAAGGATCATTTTCATCTGCAACTACATTCAACATCATTAAAAAGATCACTAACTATCAGGTAGTTCCATTCTAAAATTCCGAACAGTAACCAGCTAAGCTGTGAAATTAAACACAGCATTTCACATTAACTGTGATAAAGAAGTACAGATAGGGGATAAACTGTGACTTTCAGAAAGCTTTGAAGGGTAGAGTGCCTTCTCCTAAACTTGCTCTATTCATTTTCTATCTGAGAGTTCAAAATTCAGAGTAAGCAGAGTACTCCCTCAAAAACAAAACAAAACAAAACTAATACAGGCCTTGAGTAATAATAAACAAAATGAATACTTCAGTGAAAGTACGCACTGAAATTATTTTATTACATGAAGTATTTAAGTTTTTCCTCATTACGTCCATTTCAGTTACATCCTTTTGAAATGCATTTAAACTCCATTTTTGGCCCAAGTACAACATTTCTGCAAAGCAGTCCTGGTATAATTGAACTTGTAGAATTGAACCAGACCATGAGACCATTCTATGTTTCACTTTTAAAAGTTATATTGCAGCTGCCTTTCACAGCAAATTAGGAGAAAAATAGAATTTCCATCGTTTCCAGGGCAATGATTTTAAATAGATGCTTTATCACTTTATCAAGCATAGAATTTCCTGATAAAAGAACAGCAATTAATGTTAGAACTGACAAGACTGCTTGGAGTGCAGATGACTGCCAACATAGAGAAAATGATCTCTTTGAATTTTCTTAGCAGCTTTTTGCAATTGTAATGAAAAAAGTTTCATGAACATTTCACATAATCAGGCTATTGTTGAGCAGGTTTGGATTTCCAGGATTATTTACCTGACTTCTCAATGACAGCAATGATTTCAAATATTGATAAGGGAAAAGAAACAACCAAAACAAAATCCAAACCACCAGAGAGCCACAAAAAAAATCTAAAACCCAAAAAATATCAGAGCTGCCAGCCTTTGAACAGTGCTGGATCCAGGCTGATTGCCGTGAACCAGCATGTGACTTTTCATGCCTGTGACTGACTAGTGGCAAAGGGAGGTGTGCTGGTTTCACCTGGGGTAGAGTTAATTTTCTTCACCATGGCTGGTACGGGGCTGTGTTTTGGATTTGGCTGAACACAGTGTTGGTAATAAAGAGATGTTTTTGTTATTGCTGAGCAGGGCCTACACAGAGCCAAGGCCTTTTCTGCTTTCCATGCTGCCACACTGGTGAGGAGACTGGGGGTGCATGGGAGGTTGGGAGGAGACACAGCCAGGACAGGTGACCCAAACTGACCAAACGGATATTCCAGACCATATGGCATTATGCTCAGTACATAAAGTGGGTGGGAAGGGGGGACACACTTGGAGTTATGGATTTCATCTTCCCAAGTAACCTTTACCTGTGATGGGGCCCTGCTCTCCTGGCAATGGCTAAACACCTGCCTGCCCATGGGAGGCAGTGAATTAACTCCTTGTTGTGCTCTATTTGCATGCATGGCTTTTGCTTTCCCTATTAAACTGCCTTTATCTCAATCCAGGAGTTTTCCAGGTTTTACCCTTCCCATTCTCTCCCCTATCCTGCTGGTGGGGGAGTGAGCGAGCAGCTGCCTGGGGCTTGGATGCTGGCTCAGGTTAGACCATGATAGGGGAGGTTCTCCTCCATCAGGTTTTGTACAAGAAACCTAACAAGCACGTTACAAGATCAGTAAAATTCATACAGTGGCTGGCAACTCTTTTCATTTGTTATTTACTGATCTGGTCAATCCCTCCATTCCTGTGGAACTCTCTACTCAAAAAGAGAAGTCCAAAGGCAAAATCTTCCTGTTACAGTCAATGATGTATGCTTTGCATGGCCAGGCACTGGCTGTACAAGTCATGTTACCTATTTGTGTTACAGGAGTGCCTTGTGCTCACAGTCCTGATCAGGACTTACCATGTAAAGAACTGTAAAGATACAGAGTAGAAGATTAAAACCATTTCAGTCTTAATGTACAAGAGACACAATCGAAGCATTCATATCCCTTTTTGCAGCCGGAAACTGAGGGAAAGTTCCAGAAAGAGGAAAGAAACATTTACATAGGAATGTGGGCTCAATGTCATACAGGTACTATTCCCAGTTTCATATGCTGGAATTTACAGGAACCGCTAGCACTCAACTAAACCCAAGACAGATAGCTCTTAACTGGCACCTCTTTAGCTGCTTTAGTGAGCAACATCTGTATCATTAGGTGGCCAACAAATGTACTCTATGAGATGCACGTGACCTGAGATGCTTGTGGGAAGACTGGGGAGGTACTCAGCTAGCATGTCTAGAAGGAAGAAATAACATTCTTCCTTTAATTAGCCAGATACCCCTTCCAATCAAATCAGCAGATGATGAAATTCAGAAACTAAAATTTAACATTCCTACAGCAATCTGAAATTGAGGTTCAGCAACACAGTTGAGCTGATCTAGCAGTACATTGGTATCAAAAGAAGTAATTTCCCCTTCCTTTTTTACTAGCCAGAGTTCTGCCCCACCAGCCTTCAGATGTGTTACCTAGATGGACACACCATTCTGAATTTTGTTAAGGTATCTAAGGTACCTCCACCTTAACATCTTATCTTCATGTGCTCTGTTAAGCCATGTGTCATGTCTATGAACAACATAGCTCACTTTCAATTGAAATGGTTACAGGAGTCCCAAATAAAGAGTTATCACATTTCAGCGAGCAGCTGAGTAAGTGGCATTCAAGGCATTTTACAAAAATTGCAAGAGATTTTTTTTCCTAAGGTACAGCAAAAAATATAGGCCACAGTAACAGCCCTGTGGACTCTCATCTTCTGTGCACTGACAGTTGACAATGCTTTCTCACAGAGGAAAATAAAAATTCAGCTTTAGTGAATTACTGCTTCTAGTTGCTACCTACTTTAATTCAAGAAAACGACATTTGTCAAACTTGCCATGTGACAAGAGAAAACCTTTAGCTACTAACTGTTAAAATGCTGCTAACCATCAGAGATTTAACAGTTCTAATGATATCCAAAACAGCTGTACTTCCAAGAATCAAGGGAACTCAGAGGAAGGAATTGATATGCATCTGATGCACAAATACAGTAACTTTGATTTAATCCTCAAACCAGAGGTGAACTTACTTGATATGGAAGAGTGACTACTTGTCTCTGGGACACCTGCTTCAAGGGTTGGTGCAGATGATGACTCTCTTGGCATTTCCAGTGTTGAAAGTCCTTTGGCAGCAGGATCTGCATGTGAAAATTGTGCTTAAACTCTCAGCATTTAAAATCAACAAGGTTTTTCATCTTCCTTCTCCCTGGATGCCCTTTTCACATCATTTCAGTCATCCATTCACCATCTGGCATTCCCAGTAGTTTTAAAAGGATTCAGTGTGTGTGTCATAAGAATTTTTATGGGGGCACAGGGCTCCATTTCTTAAAATCACTTTTTAAAGGAGATTTCTGCCTATGGTCTTTAGAGCTCACAACTAATAAATGCACACAGAGTTTGATATTGATCCCACTCAAGTGATTACTGGAACCATCAACATGGAAATAAGAGAGAGACCACTGATGTAAAGCTAGTTTAAGTGACAGTTTAGTATCTTTCAAAAGCCTTAACTCCAACATCATAATTTTTCATTCAAGAGGCTGTTGACCTAGCATTTAATCCTGATGATTCAGAGTTAAAAATTCTGCATTAAAAAGGTTCCACGTGGTGTTTCAGAACTGGGACAGCCCTTCCAACCAGTTTCAAGGGTGACAGTGTTCATTACTGCATGAAAACTGGCCCTTATTAATGGTCAAAAAAGCACTGAGTCTAATTGCACAATTCTTTCAAGACCATGCTTCTCTATATGAAAGGTTCAAAAGCACTCAGCTCTCTTTAATTTTTATAAAGCTCCAGTAGTTCTTCAGCTTATTAGAACCATAAATGGGACGACAGGCCTGAAACATAAACGGAACAGTTTAACTATGATTACACGGAACAACTTCACCTTGTAAAAGTGGAATATCCTAAGAAGAAATTATACTGTGGCTCCCTCTGAAGTAATTAAGAAAAAAGTGAGGCCAGGAATGCATAAATATTCCCCCTCACTTCAACGGCAACAAAGAACTGAGGCCTGAAGTATTCTGCCCTTTTTTATTAATATGTTAAAAAACCTGGTAAAATTCTAATAACTGAAAAATCCTAGGAAAAAAAAAAAACAGCCAAGAAATTAAAAAGCCAGCAGCATACAGTTTTTCAAACTGATAGATCCAATTGGAATCTGAGGAAAAGGTAAAACTCACTTTCTTTCCACCTGAAAAACTTAGTAACAAAACTTCGCATTGAAATCACCTGAAAAAACTTAGGGTACGCAGAGGATTCCTATCTTTGAATTTTAAATCTTTAACAAACACATGCCAGGAAAACTTTGTGGATACCCAGTACAAAGAAGGCTACAAACAGGTTTTAGTGTATAAAAACCAAAATACATATGTATGTCTATGTCTAAATGCAAACTGTGGTTAATTCCAAGTGCTCTTACTTCTGAAGTCTACAGCCTGCTCAGCCTTGCACTTTGTGATCCATTCTGCTTCCCACTGCCTTATGCTGGCAAAAGAAATAAGGGCCAAAAATCACTACACCAAAAGAGAATCAGTGTAGCATGGACTAGATCAGCAGGATAAAAGGCACCAAAGTATGACCATTTTTCTGACTCCCAGCATAAAGAGGACAGGGAGTTTCATTCCCTAACTGGGATATCAGAATAAATATTTTTGTCACAGAACTCCACTTCCTTTTCAAATGGGCCCTTTACACATTCATCATACCTGACTGGTTAGCACATTCCTTGTGAGAAACAAACACCTGAAAGCACTCAGCTAGCACATCAGATGCTATAAATACCCATGTCTCACTATAAATAAACACATCTCCTTACACCGCTCTGTTACTAAAACCTTCACGCAAAAATGAACCTTTTGCTCGGGTGAGTGAGCTCACCTGCCTCCTTCTGCTCTCCCAGCTTGTCAAGGATGTTAAAGGATATGTCCAGGTATTCTCTCTGAATAGCACTCACAGCAATCTTCCTCTGCTTCCTCTGGCGAGGAACAATCTGAATCTTGAATTCTGACTCCTCAGTCTCCTCTTCTTGTTTCTGCTCTGTGTTTTGTTCGGTGTCAGATTCTGTATTGGTATCAAGTTTATCACTTTCTGTTTGCTTTTCAGAATCTTCAGGAACTTTAATAAGGACTGTCTTTACATTTGGGCTTGGAATTGTTCCACTAGGTTTAACTTCCTCCACACTGAGCTCAGAGTTATCATCAAGGGACATTTCTGGAAGGGCAGATGATTTCTGCAGCAGGTCCCTTTTCTGTTTCAGCGTAAGTGAGTTTCCAGAGGACATGTCCTGAAATTCTTCTGACTTAACTAACTCTGAAGAGTCCTTCTGATCTTTGGGAGAAGTGGAAATGACCTCCTCTATTCCTGCTGAAGCCTTGTCACTTGTATCCTTAGAACTAAAGTCTTTTGAGCAATCTTCAATGCTGAACTGTACCAGCGGAGTTGTGCTGAGGCTGAGTGCAGACACATTGATAGGAGTTGAAGGAGATGAAACAGCAGTTTTGCCAGAGATCTCATCATTCAGTGGGTTCGTTGTTTCCTCTTCTTCATCACTCTCCACTATTCTAAGGGGAGGAAGTGGTTCAAAGACTAAAGAGTCACTGTCTGAAGTGGAGAGCACTGAATGTTTTTCAGGACCTGATGTTGAATCGGAGGACAAATCTATCAGATCTAAATCTTCCTTGGGACCAGCAGTTTTAACTGGGGAATCCACTTTCACTTCATAGGTTTCCATGCAGTTTAGCCTAACCTCTGGTATGACAGGTCTTTTTGTTTCCTGGAAACTCTCTGTATGAGGAAGACTTTCTTGTGCGTCTATATTTTCAGCTTTAGTAGAAGAATTCTGCCGAGACCGCCCGTAATCGCTCTGCCTGTGTGTGGCGTAAGCAGCAGAGACAGGAGGCTTTTCTAAGTCACACCGGTCTATGCAGGACTTCCTGCGATGTTCGTCTAATGAAAACAACAGGGAGTCTGCATTCCCTATATCAAGAGATTTTTGTTTTAGAGAGCGCAGTTTTTTTTTCTGAATGCTTTCTTCTCTCACACAGCGTAGAATACTGTCTTGTAAGGCCCCCGTCTCTCTATATTCAGCCAGCTCTATTTCACCTGATCAAAACAGAAAAAGCTAATACTACCTCAGTTGGAGACTTTTGGCAGATACCCTCATCTTTATATCACAATTCAACATGACTGACATTTTAAATACAAACCCAGTATTAGTAAAAATTGCCCACGTTTTGTTTTAATCTCAGAACCAAATTACATGGATTTTTACAACAAATAATAACAAAAAACTACTGTTTGGACAGTAGAGTTTATCTAAATACTGTCCAAACCCTATTCATCCTGCACAGATGTACCTTGAAGATAGACTATTTAACCTTGTGCACTGAAAGAAGGTGGTGCAGGCATGTAATTTCCACAGATACTTGGGATGGCTGCATGTAGTACACCTATGTATTATTTACTGCAGCAGAACAGGCTTAAAATGGATGCTTCTGATTGAAGACACAAGGGTAGTACTGGCAGTGAGGATATTGAGATCAGACTGATATTTAGAGAATTTTTCCCTGGTGATCCTAGAAGCCAGCAGATTCCAGCAGCTATCACAGCACTCAGTCCTGCCTCCTCGTCCTAGGGAGGAGGGCAGTGAGCACAGCTGTGCCTGCTGGCACTGCCACGGCACTGGTATTTTGCTATGTGAACACACTCATTGAGAACATTTTAAAAGATTATTACCCTTGTTATTATTATTATTATGAATTACATATTTTCACATAAAAGGAGATATTCCTAATCATTAATATTCCCATATTTCAAAATACTCCACATATGAATCACCATGAAGAAAAAAACAGTGATAGAAGTTTAAGTGTTCACTCTAGTCAGAATCACTCCCCCTCCCTGTGCAAACACCTGAAAGAAAAAAAAGGCAGGTGGGTGGTAGTGGAAATCTCTTCAACTTTTTTTTCGGCTATTCATTCCAGATACCTACATTTGAAATCAAAATATTCCTACTTTTTGAAAATCACACTTTTGCCAATGGAAAACCATAATATTTGCAGCAGCAACAACAAATTTGCTTACCGTAGAGTCCCACCTTATCAACAAAATCAATTTCCAGAAAAAAACAATTTGAGAAAAAATCTTCAGCCCAATGGTTGAAGAAAATTCAAAAAAATCCTCTTAAATTTTTTTTAATTCAGAAGAGCTTAATGTTTCAGAAAACAACTTCTAATTTTAGATATTTTTGTTCTGGAGTGCCTACTTTGAGATTCCTGAAAGATAATTCATTCAGGGAAATGAGTGTTCTTAAGAGTCAGACAGAGTAGTTATATTAAAATTGGGCAGTGCAACAAACTCTACAAAGAAAGGTGGTAGCTTGAAACTAAGAGTAGGAAATTGTGCTTCTGCATGAGCTTATACCAACAAAACAATTCATACTTCTCTGAGCATTCATCTCAACTGGTTGATATTTCACCATTTTGCTGCCACCGATTCTTTTCAGTCTTGCAAAGAAAGTTTGAGACTCTTTATTGCAAGGTCCAGTTGGTGTATCATGAATATCAGATTCATCGAAAACACTGTCTTCCTCTGCTGGAGAAAAAAAAACTTTATTACTCTTAAGAGAGTGCCATTTCTTGAATGAAAAGCTTTCTACATAACAAAACCTCAGCTAGTGTCAATTAAACTTGAATTGAAAAATGAATTTTGCAAGAAAATTTGTATCCCAGGTTTAACTTTGTCATTCTTGTTACATCTTAATTTAAGGTCCAAGATAAATGAAAAATGGGTTACAGTCCAACAAAAACATAACAAAGCTTCTACCATTCTAAGTTGATCTTCTCTACTGATAATAATATAGATTCTTTAGATGGAAGAAGTACACTAGATTGGGACACTGACTGGAGTAAACAACTTCTGTAGTGCTCAGTGAGAAATGGTAAATTGAAGAAGATGGAAATTAGTACAAGAACTTCAAGGTAAGCAATAAATCAGCAAAATAAGAAAGTGAAAAAGGAAGAAATGGATAATCTTGGGAAGCTAATAATGGTAACAGTAATAGAATAAGAGCTAAGAGTGTGAATGATGAAATTATTGATCTAAATAGTAATAGTAAAACCTTATGTTCTGATTTGCGACCAGCCAGTTGAAAATGGTAAAGAGAAAGAAAGATCCAAGTCTATTTATCCATCAAAAAAAAGCCGTATCATCTATATGAAATGGCTATTAAAAAAAGCAGAAATAAAAAAAGAAAAAATCCATATGTATCATGTGGAATCATTCTGTAACTCTATGTCCAGTAATTCAACTCCAAGGAAATAAGAAACTACTGGGACAATAAAAAAGGAGCACTCAAAAGAAAAACAAAGTGTGCCTTGTTTATTCTAGCAAGCAAATACGGAGAGGAAATGCATTTGGTGTCTGGGAGTTAAGGGCAAGTAAGTCAAAGATCTAGAATGGACAAAAACCAAAGACTTAAATGAGACATAAATATCTTCAGCTTTGAAATTGCTGGAAAGTTGCTAGTATATGTGAAGATATGAAACTGCCACCAGGGCATCAGGGACAAGATACCTAATTGAAATGATGAATCCACAAAAATCAATCAAAGTTGATAGCAAGAATTTCTACAAGAACTGGCTTTAATAAGTTAGAAGATCACTTTTAATGTCATGTCCTATGTGTAACTTCTTCTTCCCCTTAGCAACAAATGCTTCTTGTCACAATATTTAGCATCAGTTCTACAGCAGTCAGTACACTTGATCCCCACAACACTCACGATCTCCACAGCAAAGTTTGGCGGAAAAATTAGGAAAAAAGTTCAATAGTGGGGAAAGCCACCTTTAATGTAGGAATTCTTGCTGCCTGAAAACAAAACCCTCATCTGTTCACTATCTAAACACCACCTCTGATGATGACAGCAACACACACACACTACCTGACCAGTGATTAAACAAGTCTCTTTAGAAAAGGTGGGAAAGGCTTCAACTTTCCAAGTCTCTATGGAATTACACTGGCTGCTTTTTGCAGGTGAAAGAAAACTTTTCTACATCCTCCTTTTTCTGCAGCCCTTCTACAAAGGAGGAGAACAAGCCTATGGTTAAGTCAGTATTTACAGAGTAAAATTTGCCCATTTATGGTCTTTTACCTCTGTGTAGCCCAAAGCCCTTCAGAACAGCTTTGGAAAGCAAGTAAATATTATTCTCCTTACTGTAAACATAAGGAAACAAAGCTGAAGTGAGACACAAGGCCACCCAGGGAACCAGTACTGGACAAGCTGGGTACTTGGGCACCTCACTTTGTCTTTAAAACATCTCAGAATCAGTCCAGAAAGTTAATGCACTTTATAAATGCATTATTAAGTCATTATGAATTAAGTCACTGTCTCAAAGACAAATTCATAGTAAGGCCACAGTCATCTTAAGCCTCTTGGCCCTCCACTAGCAAAACAAAATGTCCAACTGAGTGAGGATATGCAATATATAGTTTAAATTCACGTTAAGGTTGCTTTAATTTGCTAGAGCAGAGTAATAGCGTGTTCAGGTAAACGAAATGTTGTGCTCTTGTTTTGTGGGATAGCTTTTCATGAGCAACAAGCAGCAGAAGAGGAAAAGGTATTGACATGAAAACAAGAGAGTTTCTTGGATTTTTGGCAGAAGAGTTTGCTGCATACTATGAAGACTATTTGAGAAGGAAGACGTAAACAGCAAATAAGCAGCTAAAAGGCAAAATAGCTGGAAGTAGGCTAGAGAATATCAAAAGAACCTGTTAAACTTTGATTATTAACAATTATTATGTAACTAACTTCACAAACCTATGGAATTACACTCAGTGACACCACGGTACTTGAAGCCCCAAGCTTACACCAGTTCACATCATCACAGTACCTCTGCTACACCTAGCAAGCACATGCAGAGCTAACAGTCAGACACAGAGTCTAAGAGTTGAACCTTACATTCTTTTGCCTTTAAACACCCACATAGATGTTTTTATTAACCTTTTCAACTTCAGCCCCTTTAAAGAGAAAAACAAACTGCAGACTGAATTCATAGTTTTCTCTTTTCAGTATCAAATATATGCTATTATTTTATGTTATCACAAAGTAAAATCAGAATGTGGTGTCAGGCTGGCTGCACACCTTGTGTGTTAGCACGATCAGCTAGCACTGCCATAGAAAAGGTCAAGGACTATCCAGACATGGTGACTGAACCATTAAGTCTAAGATACACTCCCCTGAGAGATGTGAGACCACTGTGCTATGCTCAGCCTATGGAGCAGCTGAGAATGTCTTTTACTATACATGGCCATACTGCTCAGATAAGTCAGACTTCCAACTCAATTCCAAGTATTACGTTCTAAAGTTCAGACCATATTTACCCATTTTTGCAACATCTGCAAGATTCATGAATTAAATCAATGACTATCATACAAATTAGATTGTTAAAAGTACCTTTCTCCTTTTCACTGTATCGGCTTATGTTACTGTTGTCACTATACAAAGGACCAGCAGTTGCATGGGGTTTGCAGCTGTGATACTGAGCGTTGAGAGTATTGACTGTGATGTGGATTAGGTGAAGTACAATCTTGCTGATTTCACAGTCTCTGTAGGGGTACTGTTCAGCAAAAGAGAAAAACTTCAGCTTAAAAACTAACTTTTCTCCTTGGATAAACATTCAGGCAGTAAAACAGAAAAATTACAATAATATTGTCAGCTGGATGCCCTTTGCCTTCACTTGATTATACATTTCCAAATACATCAGGAGAAGCAGGACTGTTGTCAGCTTTGTACACAGAATTATTTTAATAAAATATTAAAACTCCACATTAGTAACATTTAGTGCCTGCACTTCCTTGTATGCCCTATATACCTGCTAGAAATTTGTTAAGCATATCAAAAGTATTCACAGCTCAATTTCAGTGCATAAATGCATTACATTTTAACAGCAATTCCTGAAAAGCACCACTCAGCTAAAGAATAAAAACTGCTAAACTGACACATTCTCCCATTTAAAGTCACTACTGTTTTTTTAAAACTAATTCTAAGTTACTCAAAATACTCCTCACTGGAATGTCATACATCATTTTCCTATTTTCAAATCCACATTTTCCTTTCTCAGGCAAACACCTGAAAGACAGTATAGACTGCAGAAGCACAGAGGAAGTCAGTTGAACAGACTAAATCCTAACTATTTCAGACATTGAAATTAAATGCAGTGAGTAAGCATATCAAAGAAAAGTGTCCTTTACAGTTCCTTTCACTTGCCATACATTTAGGTGTTCCCTGTAATAAATTCCAAATGGAAGTGTAAATTTTTCTGTGGACAGTGTCTTGTTAAGACCACTCACCTTATAGAGAATAACAAGCAAAGCCTTTAACCACATCTGCCGAATGTGAGGTTTGAGGGACCACAGGGAGCAGCGAGGAGGCTGCTGAAAGTAATGCCTTAGCTGAGGACAAGTGCAGTATTTCAACACCTGCACCACCAAGGGAAGAAGGTGTTTTCCCAGGTTGATGTTATAGTCCATCACCTGAAAAGAACACAGGAGTTACCTCACCAAACCAAATGTTGAAAAATAAAATAAGTGATACATTTAGGGAATTAGTTAAGTGAAAAGAAATCAATAGTTTTAAGGAAGTCTCACTACCATTTAGAAGCTTTCTGCCAGCTTGCCACCTTCTCATTTTAGCCAGATAGGCAGAATGAAACAAAAGAAAATGGGTTCTGAAAGCCTTTCACCCAGTACAGTTTGAATTTTAAGATACACTGGCAAGTTCATAAAATATATTATGCTAGAATAGCCTTGTATTACAGCACAAGTTGATCATGCTTCAATACACAAAACCATATCATGTATATCCCATGTTTAACGGACAGAATGCAGTTGTGAGTTTTGAGGGTTGTGCATTTTGGTTATTTGAGGGTTTTGTATTAATATTTTAACATTTTACTGGCAGTTTTCATTTTCTCAATAGGCTTGCAACATTAGGCATTGGGGTTTTTTAAGCCCCAAGTTCTGGAATCAGGTAATGATGCTACATTCCCACTCTCGACTTCAGCAAAGGTAAGAGTGTCTGCTATGTTACGCAGGAATTTTAAGCACACAAATCCTAAAGGATCCAAGAATAAAGCAAATGAAAAATATCTTGCTCTAAATAAAGTGCTCATCAGTGTTAAGTAGTTGTGTTGCTGCAGACAGGTTGCTGTGATTAATGTCAGTCATATGCCTCTCCTCCATCATGACCTTTCAAGAGCATCGTGCTATCTGGGGCCACTCCTAGTGGTTTGAATCCTAGGAGTGATTCAAAAGTGCAGTGAGACCATATATTCCCACTACCCTGGCACAACTATGTTTTCAACTGAAACTGCAATGCTATTTTTCATAATCTTCCTATCATTCTTCCAACATGAGCTATTTTTAAAATCACACATGCTGAAATCAGCAAACTAGATCATAGCAAGGCTCCACAAAAGCCTTGTGTCTGGTGCTGCCCCACACTGGTTGACACCCGGGATGATGTGACAGCAGGCCAAGCCAACTCCGGCACAACCCCCAACATCTAACATGCTCCTGCAGTTTCAATGCACTTCGTGGATTTTATCAGCAACTCTCTACATCTAAACAGACAGTCTGTACTTGCTTTGTTTTGTTTTTATTAGAACAGCAGATGAGCCTAATTTACAAACACTAAACTCATGTCTCACATTCTCTTCTGAACAAGCTGATGAGAAGTTTTTCCCCGTAAAATTCTCCAGTTTGATGTGCAGCTGTCTCAAATACTTGCGTTGCATGTGTAGAGCTAAATAGATGAATCCCATGTCTATCCATGTAGGGTGAGCCAGTGGAATACATGGTTTATAATCACCAAATTTGGTCCTACCCTGCAATGCCGTGTTCCCTCAGAGAGTGATAAGCACGGTTAGGAAAAACTCATCCATACAAAGCAGACAGAGCGCTGCCTAACAGAGCACATACTGTAACGCAAACATGTCTGGCGCTGAGCAGAGCCATTTTTCAAGCCGCCGCAGGAAAATAAAGAATAAAGGAATAAAGGAATAAAGGAATAAGGGAATAAAGGCCGCGGGAGAGGCGGAGCGGAGCCCGCGCCGGGCCAACGCGCTGCGCAACATCGCCACCGCGCGGGCAAGCACCGCCACTGCAGAGAAACCCGGGCTTTCGGGACTCCAAAACTCTGAGTTTATGGTAAAAAAATACTAACAGACATTCGATTTTTTATTTATATAACTGTCCACTCGAACCAAGATTGGAATCAAAATGAAAGAACCAGCAAGCCAACCCAATCCCAATCTTTGTGGAGCTGACAGGGGAAAGCAAGTATTGATGGCTTGGGAAAGAAGAGTAACTGAAACAGATCTCTGACGGGCTCAGTACTAAACTTTCATTCTGTAAACACATCTTCGGATTGCAAATGGCATTTCTCTTGCAGCAAAGGTGATTCCAAACACAAATCAGCCCTAGAGCTAAGAAAAGAATTCTCCCAAATTACAAATCGATGTCTGCTGCACACAATAAAACCCTGGCCTACTGAAGTTCTCAAACTCCTTTTGATGTCAGAGGAACCAGGATTCAATTACAAAGCTTTTAAACACAAATGGTGAATTTGGTTCTCACGTGACATTTTAAAGGTGGAAGAGAAAGGCAGGGGCTGATATTTACAATTGCAGTAAAGAGCACTTCTGAAAATCAGGCCAATTACGATTACTGAAATTTGGGCTTCCAAACTTGGAAAACACATAGAAAAATGTGGAAGATGCTGCACTGTGATCTGAACTGCCACTTCCAGACTCTCAATACAACAGTAACAGGTCTGAATCTCCTTTTACATTCTTTAGCTTAAATCTGTACAAATGAAAGATGGTTAACACAGAGCCATAGGGCTCTGGGACAACGGAACACAATTCATTTGCAGCTACCCAGTTTGCATTAACACCATCTATTTTGCCTCCTGAAAGATGGATACCTGACATCTCCACAGCTGTGAAAGTTTATCCAACTATAAGCATAACTTTTTACTTTGAAAAACACTGATTCCAATATACAAACCA
Source organism: Gymnorhina tibicen (assembly GCA_013399875.1). Lineage (NCBI taxonomy): Eukaryota > Metazoa > Chordata > Aves > Passeriformes > Artamidae > Gymnorhina > Gymnorhina tibicen. Next base: position 321,727 of record VXAZ01009672.1, read on the forward strand.
GAAAATCCTGGTAAGAATTGCAGATACAGAAGAGACAAGAATAGCTTTGAGAAATGTTTGAAGGTTACAGCGGACATCTGAAATCACAGCCCTCTTCTTCCCCTAAGGTAATCCTTTCTGAGAGACCATGATAAGGAGAAAGCATTGAAGTGATGATGATGCTCCATTGCAAATAAGAATACTCTGCAAGTGCGAAACATTTTTCAGCCCAGTATCACCCACTACTCTATCAGTGGGAATTAACTGAGCCTTAGAAGAGCTTTGTGAAGTAGAAAACTATGGTCCTCTTTACAAGATGGAGAAAGAAGGCACAAGGCAAGGATGTGCTTGGTCATTTATCATACCAATATAGGCAAAAGTTCACGATGGCAATACCACTCCCTAGGAAAGGGAGAACAGAAAGTTCTGGTGCACTGTAAAAAAGAAAAATGAGCCTCCTGCAAAGTGAGGAATGTTGAAGAGTTCACAGACCATTCACATAGGGAAACAAAACAAGAATACATGGGTCCCAGGTCTTCCTGAAGAAGGAAGGAGGAAATACTCATGAGGAAAGTAAGGCATTCAAAGGCTAGCGCAAGACGGCAGAGGTTAGAAGCGGTCTCTAATTTTTCATACAGTGGTAGTATTTGCATGCTTCCATGCACACAAAACCATCATCTCTTTGCCAGTGATGCAGCAACTTTAGAGTACCAGTAGAAAGACATTTTTTGACCAGCTGAAGAGGTGAAGTTTTAAGTAGGAGTACCTCATTCAACCATTATTTTGCTACAAAGAAGGCTGTGCTACCAACATTTCAACAACAGGCAATAATAAATAGCAGCAAAAAATACTAAGTGCCTTCACTTACTTGTGCTATTCCAGCAATAAAGGCATTAAAGCAGGTCGAAACACGCATTTTTTGGGGTGCAATCATGAAGCATCCTTCCTGCTGATCGTAGCCAAGCAGGACGTACAGATGGCGCTTGACTGTGTTGAAAGCTTTAGCGCTGCTGATGTCCGACTCTGCGCTGCTCTCATCCTTTGCCATGAACTTCATGAGCACTGTAATGAGCTGGTGGACAGTCTGGTGGTCAATCCCAGCATCCTCTGGCAGCAGGTCTTTTATTGTATTATCATTCTCTGGGGAAGGCTGTCCTATGGGCAAAAGAGACATTGGTATCAGAGAACTGGAGTAATGTGTAAACTCTGTAAATCCAAAAACAGGGTACAGAATACACCAGAATTTTTTTCCAGGGTTCACTGCTCCATTTCTGCCCAAGTACACATAGTGAAGTTGCAGGAGACAGGCATGCATTTCTGAGGACATTGTTCCTCTGTTGCCTCAGGCCCAACAGCACAGCAACACCTCCTGTGTACACTCAACTCCATTTCCCAGCTTTCCCATATTTAATGGAGCACCTTATTTCTCATCCCAGTGCATTTCTGCTAAATTGAACATTATTATTCTTCCACATCCACCAATTCCCACTGCCACCAGATTCTCATCTGGTATGGTTATCAGTCTTTCTTCAGTAAACATTAGTGGACATCAGTCTTTCCCAGTGGAAATGTACAAAATGGCAAAGGTAAGAAATATGAAAAACTGTACCAAATAATGATTAAAGAATGAAGACTCCCCCTATCAACACGAATCTGTATTTCTCTTAAATAACTTGTATTATTACAAATAACTTGTAAATAAATAGTATTATTTTAATATTGTAATTTACCCATATTCTCAATGTGATAGGCTATTCTGACAAGGGACTCCTTTGCTGGTACAACCTCATCTACCTTAGGTTCTTCACAAGAAAAACTGCCATGTCTGTAATTTTTAAAAATAATTTTAAAGTATGTTGCATTTTTATTGGTGGGTGAACAAAGATTTGTTTGGCTGTTTTGCAAAGCATGGGAGATGGCTGTCATTTCTATGATAGGTGAAAATTAAAACTATGCAGGGGGGCAGGAATTTTCAGACCCACATCTATTAAGAATTAACTTTCCTTTACTGGTCTTATTTGGGTAAGAAGAAATAATGAACTTCATGTCATACAATATTTTTTGTTCCAGACAGTTTTCACCAGGATTTTTTACTTAGAAACCCTCCTTCAAGATGAAAATTTTCTATCCTGCCTTTTGCTGGACCAAGATTTGCAGATGCAAAAAGAAAACAATGAATTCGGAAATAACTAGGATCAGAAATAAAGCAAAAACCATTTTCAGAAGCACATTAAAAATGTACACAGAAAATAATCTTAGCTTCATGGACATAAACTGAGAAATAATCTTATATTCTTATATAATATTACACCCAGGTTAAAATTTTCCATGGAATTATATCATAAAGACACAATTTTTGTAAGAATGATATTCAACTGTTCTATTCAGCCCTATTTATTTTAATCTCTGTAACATGTTGTGAGATTTTCAATAAAACAAAAAAGGAGATAAGATGAAATGAGTGAAAGGATCATTGGGCTCTAAATAATTCCTGGTTCTCCAAGTAGAATTCAAAGAGGAATTAATCTGAAAAGATTAAACCATTTTATTTTCACTTGCTGAACAATACAATTTAGAAGTTCAGTGATACAATGTTCCATTTTGACAGTGTTTCATAATTCTAACACTAGCTAACCAATACTTCCCAGGACTTTTCCTGACATTTTACTTTTCCAGAAATATTACTACACTTTCTGATGCATTAAAGATCTCATTTCTCATACTTTACCCTCACAGAAAACTATACAGCAGGATAGAGTGAACAGAGCTTCACCCTGATTTGTTTGTCATAGCTCTACTAAGAATCAAGTCTATGGAATGTCAGTCACCCCATTTTTATTTCTGATGCAGGAACCTGCAAAAAAACAGAAATGGGGAACTACTTGTTTAAAACTACAAAAACTCTACAATCCACGTTAGTCAATAGATCTTCAGAGTCTGGAAAACTTCTGCTGTCTGGAATGAGTCTTAAGTTATATGAAGCCTGAACTAAACATTCCTTTCATCAACACAAGATACAGGGTATCCTGTTATCACATGAGGCTATTTAAATCCAAGCTAAGAATGCAAAACCAAGACAGCTCTGTCTCTACAGTGGCTAAGATAACTTTTATCCCTTGAAATTCGTGTGCATTTGTATGTGCCTATATAAGATATATTAGATACACACACATATCCTCCCCATCCCTCATCAAAATCTTCTCATGTCACCAAACTCACAGACAGACAGTTAATATACAGCCTCCATGCCTGAATTCAATCTAGCCTTACCTCCAAAGATTCATCTCTTTATTCATGTGCCCCTTATATCAGACCCCTTTACCTTCAAATTACTCTAAGGTATATCACAATGTAACATAAAACATCAGATCAGAATTACATCATGCTTCACCATCCCAGCTGTGATCCCTGTCAATGAAACTCTCTCAGTGACTGTCCAGGATACTGCAGAGGATATAGGAACAAATACATGATCCTGATGTTTAATCCATACAGAATGCACACTGAATTCAGCCTGCATTTGGACTGTGCAAGGATGCCCGCTTTAGATCTAGAAAGGACAGATGAGCATGAAAACTGGTTCACTCAAGTGCTATGTATAAAATGCATGTTTTTCTACAACAGATGTACATCCTCCATTTAGGAGTCAGTCAGTTCCCTAGCCAAATCAGATATGCTCAGTACTGCCAGTGCAGTGTTAAAAACTGAAACAAAACTCAAATTTTTTTTTTTTTATGAGCACTTAAGCTTTTAGGAAAAAATAATAAATATTGGGCAGGAGAAAAGGGGCAGTAATTAGTCTTCTAGTTCCCAAATCATCTGTCATATTCTGAAACATCTTAGCAGAGTTTTCTTGAGATCAGTAGTTACTAGCTACATGAAATATTTTATACACACATTTTTAGTGGAAACTTTGTTTTAACCTTAGGTGATGAACTATCTGAGCCTGGGAAGTAAAGTGTAGAAATACCAAAATACATCTAATAAAACCACATTGGCTAACAATGCCTACTGTGAGACTGACACTTCTTATGCAACAAATTCCTTTAAGCTCAGTAAACAGCAAGTGGTTGGTGCCATTAAATGAAGAACAATCATCCACTGACATACCTGTTTATTGCATCATTACATCACTTGTTCCCTCTGTGAGCCTGTGACAACCCACACATATGTTCTGTAAGGAACTGATTGATTTCCAGCTCTCACAGGGCTAGCACAGCAGGCTATATCCTGCTAATTCAGAAACTCCCCTATTTCATTTCACAGCTTAGTCAGCTCCCACAGTGACAAGGTATCTTCCTTCCAGCTGATCACCAAACAAGTTGCTATGTTTTGATTATGAATTTGCATCTGTTGGAAGTATTCCAAGTCTTAAAGAGGGAACATGAAAAGATCTGAATCTGACATCTTTTCACTTCCAAATCATCAGTCTACACAGCACTCAGAGCAGTAACTGTCAGTAGCCACAATTACTGAGAGATTACTTGGACCCTGCTGTGCTGCCTATTCTACAGACACCTGACAGAAGGGTGACATCTTCACAAAATGTCAGTAAATACAAAATAAGGGACTTGCGATATCTACAAGCATGCACAGGAGACTTGTAGTATACAGTACTGACAGGCAAAAGTATTGTGTCTGCAGTCTTTAAAACCTGAAGGACAAAGATCAGGCTCAAAACAGGTGACCCATGGGGCCAGTCTAGCAAATATTTACTTGTGGGCAATGAAACACAGGAGGGTGAGGCAATGCTGGCATAGCTGACTGACTCTGAATAACCTCCTCCCAACTCCAAGGTATTATTTACAACTGGAGGCAGCTTTCAGTACAGATTGAGAGCAAAGCTTCAATTTACACTTTTTGGAACCATGCTGGGATGTGATTCACTCTGCCATTTAGACAACTTCCATCTTGTGTAAGTTCATCTCATGAATCAGCAAGAAAGTCAGAGTTAGAGCCTTCCTTTTCCTGTTCCATCAAAACACACCTCCCTTGTCAAACCCACCTGGTGTTTGCTCTGGTGTTCCTCCAAGTGCTGGTGCAGACTGCTCATGTCTGGTCAAGCTCACAGCTTTAAAAGAAAACAAGAGCAACTCTGTTTAATAAGGCAGCACTGACATCTTACACTTAGCATATATTCAGTGTTAGCACATTTATGTTCATTTACTCATGCACTGTTGTCAGGCAGTGAGTGTAACTGCTTGGAACATGTCACTTGTGCACCCTACAGATTTTGTGCACCATGTTCTATTACTCTAATTTTCTCCATCATTTAATTTTGCTGGTACGAGATTCATCACACAGGAGTCCCTCTGCAGGATCAGTAATTGGTCATGAAGGATTACCTAAGAATCTCAAAATATCTGGAGGGGGAGGTTGTGTTGGAAAGAATATATATTGCAGTGTTGGAAAGAAAATTACCTTTTAAGTTAATAGTTCACTAGCACCCAGGTTCGAAAGTTTTTTCAGTTCCTATTGTATCGGTAAGAGCAATGTGAGAGGTCCGATTTGAATATAAGGACTAATCTGTGTTCGCAAAATTCTCTAGATGAGAACGGCCAAGCTTTATTTCTGCTTGGAAAGGTATCTGCATGGCACTCCACACAACCCTATGGTTTTGCAGCATCTAGGTCCTCCTGGAGAAGCCAGCAGGAAGGATGTGTTGCATGGACATTGTTTGCTTAACAACGGAATTCTGAATATATTCAAAAACTCACTTGAGACATTAACAGCTGTTTTTAGGACGTCTAGCATATGCTGCATGCGCTGATTAATAATTATAATTAATAAATAAATCAGTAAAAGAGGAATTTTTCTGTAAACACTGTATCTATTTAAGACAAAACTACTGCATATTAGCCGCAAATAAAAATTAAGATCTAGAAAAGATGAACTAGTCTTGGAGCATTTTATTCTGGCATTTTAAACAGACACATCTAGACACAATGTCTATGTTCTTTGTCAAACTCACTAACTTGTCATTGTCTGAGTAATGCCCAAAGCAGTCAGAAACCTAAATTTGCCATCCCAATTGGATGAATATTGACAATTCCAACGTGTACCCATCAACAGGCTATGATCCTAGGGGAGAAGATACAGGTGCGTCACAAAAACATAAATAGATACTCAACGAATTTTGGTGGTTAAGGTTTCTGGAAGGGAGAGCGCTCTCTTGGACTCAGCGGGTCCCTTCACGCTGTCCCTCAGGGAGCGCACGCTCTTCTGACGGTTGCGTGCGAAACGAGCCCTCTTGATCTTCCACATTGCCGCATCACTGAGGTTGGCCACGTTTGTCCGGACAGCAGTGATAGCTTTGCAAATGCAAGGGACCAAGTTAGGATTCATTCCACAGCATGGGGAGGCCCTACTGCTGCCAAGTGCCAAATGCAACTGGGCCCCAGGTCCCACTCAAGCCAAAAAAGTTTCATATGGGCCCAAGGGGTCCATCTGCAAGGTACTCATTTGCATGCTCTCATTCTGAAATACATAAAACCCCAGAAGGCATAAATACGTTAAAAAGTTATGCTGTTACTTGACAAAAACAGATTCTTGATATCAAGATCTGAATTTCAGGCTAAAAGAGTATGAGGCGCCTCCTATTTAAAAGGGCAGAACTCTCACAAGTATGGATCACATTTAGTGCACTCATACCCAATCACGGCCTCTAGTTTTGCCTCACTAACCTCCTGTTCTGCCTACACCTACCATTCTGAATTTGAACTCAAAAAACCTGTGAGTGTTGATTATGGAGTTATAGTGGTGTTACCAGCACTATCACTGCATGTCTTAATGGGATCACCAATACTTTTCCATACTCATATCTATGGTGCATTGAAACCCTTTGAGTTTAATCATCTGAGTGACTGAAGTCAGTGAGCCCATCCTTTGCATCACCCATGTCTTTGAAACGGCAAAGGTTAAAGAGAAATCTGAAAATTATCTTCTGCTTATTTTAAATCACTCCAAAATATTCCTATTTAAAGATATTGCCCTACATTTGCAGCCAGAGGTGTTAGAAACTAGTGCCAAGATTCCGTCCTCAGGCCACAGCAGCAGTTCCCAGCATTGAGTCAAGCTACTCACACATGGGGAAGAAAATACCTTTGCAGAAGTAGCAGCACCTGGGCTTTTTTAGGCACTGGGCAAAAGTAGAAGGAAGCATTAGGCTGCTGAGGGAACACACATTGTTCAAACAGCTGTTCCCATCTCCTTCAGGAAAATCAGATGGAAATAGATCTGACTCATGGGCCACCCCTTGGGTTAGGAAGTTTTCAATTATTTAGCATTCTAAAAAATTATGCATGAATTAATTTTTAGTCCCTCCCTAGTGAAAGGAAGGAGATCTGGTTTCTCATCAAGAAACCAAGTATGAACAGGACAAACACTTAAAAACTTTTGTCACTGCAGTAATAGTTAACTGAGCACTGGCTCTAGGAGTCCATGTATCTCTTATGCTGTGCCCCACAGACAGGGGCTTTTTTGAGGGTCAAACAGCTCCTAGGGCTGACTTTGTACAGACAACCACAGGACAGGGTTGGGCACAATCTGGGACTTGGAGAATAGCAAACATGACAGCATTAGAATATCTACAGTAGAACAAGTGGGTTAATGTGGGTTGCAGGTGATCATAGCACCAGACCACAATTCAACCAAGGCTGGCAATCACATCCTAATGAGAGCGAAACATGACACCCAAAGGTGCAACAGAATACCACCTAAAACGTACTTGGCAAGTAAAAAATGCTCACTTCAATTTATTTTATTTTGGCCTGAAAGATTAGTTAATTTCAGAGAATTTATACATGTGAGACCTGAAACTCTCTCAGACTCTTGCAGGCAGATAAAATTCCAGAAGCTGACAAAAAGTGATCAGATTGATCTCAATTCTGCTTACTTGTTGGGAAAGGGAATTCTTTGTTGCAGTCCAGATGAAGCTGTGCCTCCAAAGACAGGGTCTCAAAGCGATTCACAAAGAACTCCCAGCTCAAAGCTGGGATATCTGCTTTTAGAAAATGAAGTAGCAAAAGCTTACTAAGAATTGTGGGCCTATCCTTGACAACTGTGTCAAACTGGAAATCAAGGCAGAGGCAGAGACCCTATAAAGGGAAATAAAAAAAACAACACATAACTGAGATATGAAATCTTTTAAGGATTTTGTTAAAGCAAAGGGAGGTCAAAGCTTATAATTTTTCCTCTCAATTAGTACAGGATCAAGGTTTAGCTCCTTTTTTCTACCAAGTCCTTTAAATCAGAACTAATGCTACCGATATCAGTGGGTAAGTAAGGGAAGTAAAGAGATAAATAAGCATCATATTTTGAATGTAGAATTTTCTAAGATTTTGAGTAATACAAAGGTACTGGCAAAGTTCTGTCCTACTGCATATTTGGTATACAATATCAAAGTACTTTGCTCACACTCCCTGTCTGAGAAAAACCTTACATTTAGGTAACTGAATCAAGCCCTTAATTACAAAAAGAATGAATCACCAAGCCTAAACAGAGGAAGAAAGATTACACTGTGAAGTCTATCAGAGGCACTTTGCCTCAAAATTCTTCTGTACATTATTTGCACTAGAATTTTGTCTGTAGTGTCAAGACTTAAGTTTGAGAAGAAAGTCCACACATTAAATATAAAAGTGCAGTATACTGGTCTCATTGAACCTAAGTTCAGTAACAGTGTCATTGAACTCAAGTTCTCCGGAAACTATTTTGAAAAGGTACCAAATGGAATGAAACTAGCAAATATTAACAGCTTTTTGTAGGCAGTAGCCCCGAACTCTTTAAAATACACACTCATTATATTCTCCAGAGAACTAGAACTGAATTTTTCTATGAGATTTACTTTTTTATCTTGCTTTTCTCGCTTTCATATCTGTTTAGACTTAATCATGTGAATCCTGACTGGCAGGTTCTCTCACATGCTTGAAGTTACATGCCTAAGTAAATCTCATAAAGATCAAGACCATGTTTGGTTTTGCTCAAATATATTTTCTCACTGCGAGCTCAGCAGGGTGTCATAAGACTTAGAAATGTATTTTTTTAAATTGAAAAATATCAAATTATTTTCAAATAATAAAACAAATTTAGTTTTCTACAACAGCAGTTCAAACACAACAGTAATCCCCTGCTGTCATCAAAGTACTTACAGCTGGACTCAATCTTAAAAATTATTATTTCCAATGTAAATGGTTCCATGATTCTAAGTTGGCAGCAGGGCAGTATCATTTCCCTTGGCTATTCTGTGCATATGTCAAGCACCAAGACCAATAATGCTTGCCTAAAGAGGTATTAGCAGTGACTGTGATGCTGTCCATCTGAACTCCAGGTGAAAAGTCCATTTCCCGTTGGGATGTATTTCTTCCCGTGTAACGCACCCACCTGTAAAGCTGGCCTCTTTATGGTGTCAAGTAATAGCCCAGCTCTTGTAGCCACTGCTGGGTTGACATCCTCCACAGCAGTCAGGAAACAGCAGAATGCATGAGCCAAAGAGTACTTCAGTAGGTGGTTTTTTGTCACAGAGTGAATATCCAAAAATCTGCACAACACAGCCACTTTCTCCACTGTAGCAGTCACACACCCAGACAAGAAAAGAGGCATATTCATTTAGGCAATGGTTTACGTACTGATTAATATACATTTCCTAGAAATATGCATAGCAAAGAGAAAGTAGCAACAAAAAATAGCTGGAAAGAGTTGCAATTTTGATTTTTATTATGCAAAATGTCTCATCTTCTCCTCTATTTTACTGCACTGTTGTGCCATAGTTTCACACCAATCTCCAAAACTCTCCAAAGCAGCAAAAAGATCATCATCTATTATAGGTCTCCTCAGTTACAGCAGAAAAAGCCCTACCTCTTCAAAGAAGAAACAAAGAGAAAATAGAGTACATTTCTCAGGCCCACCTGCTTCAAATCTCATCTTCCAGTCTTTACTGTTGAAATTGCTGTTTATGATTGTCCAGAAAATGTCAGCTCCATGGGGAAGCGAAAGTGCATGAAGAAGAAGTGGGACTGCCAGGGAAGAAAGCTGAGAGAATTCAGACTTCACAACTCCCCATAAGCTGGCAAGACAAAAGAGAGCAAGCCTGCTTATAAAGACACTCTCCTGATATCCTTTCTTCTAAATGTAAAGAACTTTCCATGAAAATATTTATGAGCCATCCTGGGCATTTATGTGAATACTAAGGAGTGAATTGTAGTGAAAACAGAGTAGGAAAACAGAGCTACTTGCACAGCGTTTTTTTCCTTGAAAATCCAGGTTCAAATATTCCTCACTTTGAAATACTTCAGATTTTGAAAGAGTTTGCCTAATTCAAGACAAAAGACAACTGCCATGGAACACAATCTATGCTATGAATCAGGAGTTTCAGCATGACCAGCTACACCACATAAACCACATGAACTGTCTTGGCACCACAAATCATGCGCATCCACGGTTAACTAAGAAGTTGGATATTCACAATTTGCTGGCATATAGATTCAGGACAGATTCTCTAGGCTGCTAAAACCCTAAGTCTTCAGAGATCTTCAGTGAAATTGATACAGAGCAGCTGTTAAGTGCTGACAAACACACTATTTCAGAAGATCATATGCTGATGTTTATTCAACTAGTTTTCTGCAAAAGTCCCTTGCTCCAAAGAGAATCTTAAAATGCACAGATTTCAATCGAATTCACTCAGATTCTAAGTGAACAAACTTCCTTTCCCTCATAAAAATAAGGTGAAACACTATTGTTCTCCCAGCTTTAATGCTAAGACTATGCACACCTATAAACTGTGTGCTTGGAAACACAACATCCTTTATTTTATTTTGTAGAGTCCAGGAAGATATGTCAGTCTCAGGTAATGGTATTATTGAATATGAGAGACTCTGACTCATTGCAAAAGAGGTGGTTCTCGAAGGAGTAGCCATGATGGGGAATGCAGGGTACCTTGGTTTCATTTACATCTTCATTAGCCCTCGCAATGAACTCTTATACAGGTTTCTTGATCTTTCCACACATCCCTACCACTCTTGTTAATTTTCCATAGTAACCTTGCAAATTCTTTGACGCTAACAACAAACGTATACCAGGAGAACCAATGAAGTGTGAAGACAAAATGTGCCATAAAAACCCACCTTGCAATCAGCATGTGATCTTGAATATAGGCAAGAAATTGTGGATGGTCTTTTCTTGCTATATACAGGCATTCCCCATGAAGACACAGGATCTTCAGACAATTCAGCATGTTAAAAAGAATGTCTGGTTCTTCAAACCTTGACATTTCCTGTGTAAACAGATGTTCTTCTCTCAGCACAATGACACCACTTCACCAACAATACAAACTAAACTAACAAGCAATCAATGTTACCTGCAAAATAGTGTATATGAGCTTCAAGGTAACTGGAAGTTGCTGATAACAAAACTTCCTTTCTGTGTCATTCTTTATTGCTGTTAAAAATGTAAGTTACAGACAACATTAAAATTCTTTTATCTGTGGATTCAAAATGAAACTAAAGAATGTTAAGGTGATGAGAGATAAATTAATCCTAGGCACACTAACTGTGCAGTCAGTAAAGTTAGCACAGCATGGAATTTGGCATGCAATGTTTTTGCTACTTTACATGTTCAAAAAGCCAAGATTTCTTTTAACACATTTTTGGGAGACAGTCAAACTTGCTGTCAACTTATTTACTGCCTATTTAATTAATATGTTGAAAGAATTAACTGCATGATAAGAAAAGTGACTGTGCACTGTTGGACTTGAAAGACTGCTCCAGAAACTTGTATTTGAGTATAAGCATTTCTTTTAAAGCCTTACTGAAATAACCTTTTCAGCCTCTACCTACCAGCATTTTCTGTGGTCTCTGTGTGATTTCCTGGGTTTTCTCCATGCTTTGGTGCTGATTTGTCTTCCTCTTCTCCTTCAGTTCCTATAATAAACTCAGGTCTAGTATACAGAAGACTATCCTCGAGGTTATCTGTGGGCTCCTTTAAGAACATAAAAAGTTAAATTAATTTCTTGATGTTCTCTACACACATGAGACCATATCCTGCTGTCTAAGCTACATTTGGTGTGACAAACTGAGGTCAAGTAAGGCAGACCTTGTTTAGGTCCATGTACATTTGTGCACTCAAATCACCTGCATATCTAATATTTTGCATCAGCAAATGCATACTGACAAAAAGAGTGTGTTTCAGACGTGGATTTAACAGAAACTGCATATCCATATTGAAGCTGAGTCAAAGGGCCAATACTTCACCAAGTTTGTCATCCTTGCCTGAAAGGAGTAACAGACAAGAGCAGGGTGTTTCCTGCACTACTGCAGAGTTACCGGCTTAGGGGCTGGACCTATCTCAACCACTTTTACATTTAAAAATGTAAACTCCAAGCTGGAGTTACTTCTGCCTGTGGCCAGGAGCTCAGCATTAAAGGTTCCCATTGAGACATTTATGTTGTAAATTGCAGTGTGAATTCTGGAAGTGCCCTAGCACCCAAAGGACTGCACTACTGGCTAATTTTCGGTTGAGATGAGTCTGTACTGGAGGGGCATGAGATGATATTTCTAGCACAAGTTATTGAATACCACATGCAAAATACCTACTTCTAGTATACACATCAAATGAAATTCTGAAAATTTGACACCTAAAAAGGCATCACTATTCCCTCCATTGAAGAAAAATCTAATAAAAATCTGCTACTAACATGCCATAGCAAATAAGCATCAGAATAAATGGAATGATGCTTTCTTTTTAACTATCAGATGGAACAGTTACGTATAATAGACATACAGTTTAAAATAAATTCATCACACCATCACCACCACAGGAAATGCTCCAATTCTTCTGCAAAGCTACAGAGGACTTCAATGATGACTAGTGACTGGAGCATAGGTATCTGTATCAGATAAAGTTGGATCCTCAGCCTGAAGTACATTCAGTTTTCCCACAGTGCTCAGCATTTCAACTGGTCAAGCTCCAACTAAGGCTTGCTCACCTGACAACTGATTCAATCAAAATCATTAATCATTTCAAAGCACTCTTTGCTTTTAACAAAAGGTTAGTAACATTTCACATTTTATTTGAGACACAGTATGATTGGAGTGATGCGCTTCCAAAGTGAAATAGCACTTCAGTGTTCATGGGGGAAGAGTTATTAGTGGATGAATATTGCCATCTTCCCTGGGTTCTTTGAATCAATTCAAACTTAGGAAATTTTAGAGCTCAATGGCATTTTGCTTTAACCTCCCGAATCCTTCATGCCAAAAGTCAGTGCAGCTTTGCTCCCCTGAGCACAGTGGAATGAGAATAGTGAAGGAGTTTTAGCATACTAATAATACAGACCCTTGCCTGCTCTGCTTACCACAAGCCTGATTTCTTCCTTTGGAGCAAGCTGTTCCAGCAGCTCAAAACCCAGCTGGTAACACAGAATGCTGGACTGGCATAGACCACATTCAACTGCTTTTTCATCTTTCTGACAGGTGTGAGAACCACCCCAGGGTGCCTGGAACACATTGTTTATGATGGATATTATATCTTTGGAGATGCTGTTCTCTAAGCCCAAAGTGACACCATCATCCTGGAGTTCCATCTGAAAGAAAATGAAAAGAGTAAGGATTTACTATTCATTTAAAAGGCAGAGCATTAACTTTCTGCCTCTTCCGACACTTCTACTACTTTCATATTACAGTACTGGAAAGAATTTGAGATAAACTGTAACTCAGAATTTTAATTATTTTAACTTGTCAATGGTTTTGACGCCCAAGCTCGAACAGCTAGAGTAAACAGACAATTTCAAGCACAGAATCCACTAATTTTACCTGGAGACTGTTATCCAAAACACTTATCCTTGGATTCACAATGTACAAACCTAGCTATCCAAAAATTATGTATCGAACCTAAGCTTATCAACAAGTCTCTGCCTCTAGTCTGTAAAAATAAACAAATCTTCAAGGAAAAGTTCCTTTCACTAGCATGAGGTTAGTATCTAACCTGAATGTGGAGGTATATAACTTCATTGAACACGAACCTATAATTTCTACAGATATAAAGACAGATGACAGCTGTACTGGGATTTAAATGCCTTACACTTCATGCCAGGCCCTTAGCAGAAAGAGAATCAATACAGGATCAAAAGAATCAATGCCAGGCCCTTAGCAGAAAGAGAATCAATACAGGAGAGCCAAAAGTGACTACAGAACTTCAGTGTTCCTTCCATGTGGATGTTTTTCTTCTGCAAGTACCTGCTTCAGAATTAGATCAAACATCAGAATGAAGCAATTAAGATTCATTTCTTCATCTTCACACTCAAAATCAATAGCTTTCCCACTAGGGTGTCCAAAATTCTTGAAAGGGCTGTGAAAAGGACTACGTATTGGACTCCGAAATGGGCTCTGAAAGGGGCTTGGGAAAGGACTCAGCATGTTGTGTTGAACTCTGCGCCCAGGGTCAGAAGCAACGCTTACCTGAAAACATAAAAAAATCAACATGTACATATGACTGTTAGACATCCAAGCAATCTCATTCTATGTGAAAATGCCAAAAATAGCAAGAACTCTGACAGCCTTGCCATTCCCTTCTGTAGCTTTTTTGCAAAATACACATTCCCTTAATGCCACTGAATGATAAGATACGATAGAAATACAGGAACAATATTCTGCCCAGATGTGCCCATTCTCTCAAGCTAAGTGGCTGACATCCATTATGTTATTCCTACTAAGGAGAATTTCAACAGCATAAACCAGACTGAAAATTGGTGCAGGCAGTAAAGCAGCCATCAGGTAACAGTGATCTGCTCCATAATCCATGGACACTGACTTCATTGCAGGAGGCTAATAAAGGAGCCCATCTCAAGAGAACTTTGTTAACTAAGGCTGTACCAAGGATACATGTAGCTGGAAAAGAACTAGACGAAATGGCAACAGCTGTGCATGTGTGCACCGATTTATGCCCACACCACAGCAGGCCATCTAAAACACCCTGAGAACCTCTAGGCATTGCAGGGAGATACACACTTAGATGACACACGAGGTCTGTTTTCAGGCCAGCTATGGTCTGAAAGACCAGACAGTAAGTTTGTCCATTTTTTCTGCTTAGTTTAGAAGGGATCATGGGCTAGGTGTGGCAGTGCTCTCTGCAGAGCCACATCAGAAGACTGGCAGACCACATGTAAGGAATCATCAACTGCCTAGATGCTGTAGTTCCTTAAATCTACTAAAGAATCAGGGCTTTCAGGCAACCTTGTTCTGGCGTCCTTGAAGCACTTCATCCAAACTACTGGGAACTTAAGTCACATCAGAGCAAGTAGGCCTAGTGCCTACAGATTTGTACATGTTTTCTTCCAGACCATAAGCCTTTCACAGACAACTTTATATCAAATTCTGCTTCTCTTGTGTGTGGGACAAAATTGCAGGAAACCAGAAATAAATTCTGCTCTCTCACCCTTTCAAAACTTACCCAGGCTCACCAAATTCATACCAGAATACAAACAGTCATTCTGGATGACCAGTTGTCCATAACAACTTGTTGCTGATGGTTATTAATAAAAGGTGCAAAGAATGAAAAAGGTTGGAAAAGATACCAATTTCCTACCTGTATTATCTTTACACTTTTATATGATAGAGTGATATTAACTGAAGTCATGCCAATTTTCCCTCATTTTCAAAATTTATAGTGTTTCCAATCAAATGCTGCCATATTGAAGGATGATTTTTAATTCTTCACATGGACTCTATTAGGAAGACTGTTATAAGCAAAAAAAATAAACAGGATAAGTAATAGTTACCCTCCGAGCTGCAAGATTTCCCGCCAGTTCACTGACTCTTGATTTTCTCTGATTTGCTAATTCTTTTACAGAATTAACTCCATCAGAAAACATGCTGATTAGTAACTGAAGAGGAACAACAATGTCTAGTTCAGACAACACCTGAGGAAAGACAATAAATAAGAAAGCATGAGTTTCAAGTTGAATCACAAACACCAGCTATTTTATGTGCATTTTCATAATATGAGCCTCAGTTCAGCAAGTTCTGTGAATTTAATTTTGGGATTCAATGAGGTGATGTGCAAGCTTAGATTTCCATTAGAATCAGGGCAAAATAAAACAGGTACTTTCAAAATATTTGTTAGTATCCACTTGGTGCACCTTGAGATCAGTTTTATGCACAAACACACAGGGATGTGAGGTTATTCCACAAAAATATTTCTGTAAAGCAGAAGTATTACCAATACTTAAATGAATAACTATTTATTATTACTTAAAACTGAATTCCTTTTTTTATTCTAAGAACCTGGTCAGAATGGTAGCCTACAAGTGTCAACATAGTGACAGGACTGTTAATTGCACATCACTTAGAGAATATTCACAATCTATTATGCCATCAACACTCAGATAAATATAAGCTTATTTGTACTTGTCATTAAGTGTTATTAATTCAAGAAAAATCTAAAAAAATCATGCTTTACTTGAAAACTCTGTATACCTGAAAATTGAAATTACAGTCAGGTAAATTGCTCTTTGCAGAGACCTTAATTTAAATAACCCTCAGCAGAAGAAAAAGCAATAATGAAAAGTACAGGTATTATTCTGAGGTCCGGTGGAAAAATTTTATACCCTTTTTGAACTCGTTGCCCTCAGGTGACATGATTACCCCTGTAGCTTTTGATATGAACATTGGGTGAATGCCAGTTTTGTGGGCAAATACAGCACAAAAGGGTCAGCGCAGCAGGAAGCTTGGTGGGTACAGAGCTAGTCTAATCCAGCTCTTCATATGCAGGAACAACTACAGCTGTTTCTGGAGTCTTGAATTAATTTTGGAATCTACAGACCAATTTCTGTGGAGACTAAAAAGTAGTGCTGTAAGAAAGTCAGCCAACTGAATGGCCCTAAAGACTCAACTGACAAAGTAAGAGAAATTCCCAGGCTTCCATTTTACTAAAGAATCACAAAATCATTTAGGTTGGAAAAGATCCCCAAGATTACCGAGTGCAATCTTTGACTGATCCTCACCTTGTCAACTAGGTTATTGCTCATGAGGGGTTAGCTACACTCAGGGTCTGTCTACCAACCATCCTTATATTGGAGCAAAGGGCAGAAAGGGTGCATCAGCTTTGGAAAAGCAGCCTCTTTTTCAAAATTATCAGCTGTTTCAGCATGACTTGTCAAGCAAGGACACTTACATGCAGCCACAGCAAAGCCTGCTCTTGCACAGAAGATGGATATCCTGTGAATCGACAGCTAATAAAGCCAAACATCTCCTCCAAGGAGAAAGGGAGAGGACAAAGCTCAGTGTCAAACATTTTGCTGAAAAATAGAACAAAAATGTAGCATCACTGAGTTAGCATGGCATACACTGTGTGAGATAGAACAGAAAACTGGTAGAAAGCTAATCTTACTTGCAGCCTCACCCTCCATGGGAGCTGAGCTAGGCTGCTGATACCACCCGTCCTGACTGTATAAGGTCATGTCTGAATTTGGTGATGCACCTTAAGAATTGACATCACATATGTCCAGTTTCATTTGATAGCAATATCTTTTCCAACATCCAATGCAAAAATTGGAAAATTACTCATCTCACTAGTCCATTATTCCATGTTTGCACTAAAAAAAGTTTACAGCAATACCTACAAATATGAACTTGAGTCAGTTTCAGAGCCCTGTCATCTGTTAAAAGACAATGTGAAGTTTTACTGACAAAGTCATACACCAGACATAAAATTATGATTCCGCCACCATTCTTATTCTGATGTTTCCTTTGCTCAATAGGGAAGATACTAGCTAAACAAATACATCAATGCCAGCTCTACTAATCCCCACTTCCCCACCATTTCTGGACGGGAGGAGAAGCATGGTCCTTCCAACATGCTACAGGAAGCCACTAAAAATGTGCCTTGCTCACATCAAAGAAGCATCCATGTAGTTGGCTCTTGATACAGAGATATCAGGAGCAATAAAAGAAAACTCTCCCAAACCTTAAATCTTTCAGTCTAAATATAAGATATAAAAATAAATCCGAAGCATTCACTCACTACTGCCTATTGCACACATAGGCATTTATATTTGTTGTCACCATCTCACCATGCTAAAACCCTCAACAAACATATGCAAAACCAGAATGATTCCACAACATGCCCACATACCTGAGCACTTCCCGGAACTCTTTCAGTTGGTTATCAGGCACTTCCGTCCTTATAGCTTCCAGCCATTCTGGCATGATACATTCCCACACCGACTGGTTTATCACATTGTATGGAATCAAGCAAAGGATTCGATTCAGCCCTTCTTTTAACTGGGTTACAGCACTACATGATTTGTCCCAGTATCCACCAACCTGTGGGTATTTCCAAGCATTATACTGATGAACAACATTTCTAGTGCCTGTAACTTGCTCAGCATCACAAATTTGCTTAGTGTGTTGCAGCCAGGAAATTTTAGGGGGTGATCATTAATGCCTTCAAGGCAGAATTTAGAATTCAGCCATGGAGCTGCGTTGTTTTTTCCTCTTTCATTTGACTCACAGTACACAAAAGCATTGTCCAAGACTTAAATGAAGTTTGCTCACTTCCAGGCCATGAATCAGTGTATTTTTATTTACAATTCTCAAAAAGGCACAGATTTATTTGGTCAAACTTGCACCATCAATCTTTTGCTCTGGGCAGCTTGTTACCATGCTGGGTCTTTATTTTGAAAAACTTGGTCTGTACAAGGCGTTCTTTCATGGGTATTTGTTTAGGGTTTTTTTGAAGAAAGGTTCTAAGTGATGGAAGCAAAAAAATATGCTTCTAAGTACATAAGTAATTGGCACACAGAGATTAATTATTCTAACTGATCTCGGCTCACATCCCCTGTTCCTGACTAATGGCTCTAGAGATGCCTGCTGTTTTGGCAGCAATTACTGGTAATCTCAGCCAACAAAATATTTTTCCTTTATTCATCACAGCTAATTTCATGGCTATTTGTCTGCATGTTCTAGTGAAGTCTTGCAAATCTGGCAAGTTTTTGGTCTAGTCTTAAGTATTGCAGTAGGGGGTAACAAAACTCAAAAGAGGGGCTGGATCCAAGAAAAAAATCTGCAAGAGATTACAGCATGAGGTTCAATCCTTCCTTTTCCCCTTAACCTCAAAGCCACGGTCTCTTTTGTTGAGTTGCTAACATTCGAATCATCCATCCTCTCAAAGTGCCTCAGCTGGCCTTCAATCCTCCCACAGCCAGGTGCATCTTACAGCAATGGTTCAGAGTAAAACACACATCCGTGCTGGTCTGCACGTGTACAGCAAATCCCATACCTTAGGTCATGAGAAATCCACAGATGCACAGCTCATGCCTGATGATTTAATACATCACATGAAGTCTTTATGGCCCTTCCAAGTCTAGCCACTTAATTTTAGGAAACAAACCCAACATGTCCTCTGGACATTTTACAGGAGAGGCTCAGAAAAAGAATGTCTTACAAAAGCATGATTAAGTGGTGAGTTCTGCTTCATAACTAATGGACAGAAAGAATGACTCTTTCTAGAAGGGGTTGCACCAATGGTTGCATTTAGGCACCCTGGACAACCTTCCAGGTAAGTCTCTTTCTCTCCATCAGCAACAAGGCAAACCATGTCAGACTGGTCTCTTAACTGAGTCACTCAAATTGGGTCTCTGAAGTTACAGGGCATCAGTTTTCCCAGAGTTCCCTTCAGTTACAACTGTGTGATTTCATAAACCTTAATTCACACCTGCAGAGATGAAGTATGCAAAGAGCAAAGAAACATCACTAAAGGACAGGCTTATATCTGGGAGCAGGCAAACAACACCTTTTAGCAAAGACAAGTTTGGGTACTTCAGCAGCATAATGAAAATGTGCAGCTATCAAGAATGTGCAGTATCTTTCAATACCTATAATATTCTTTCAAACTGTCTTCACATTAGTGTAAATAATGCCCACTTTCTAACACAGTAACACTAAAAATGCTATGAAGAGGAAAAATTCCCAAATTCCCCTGCTTCCTCTACCACTGAGATTTCTTTGTCTTGTCAGAGCTGGGAAAGAAAAGGTGTTTTTACTTAAGACCTTAATTTCTGTGGCAAATAAGAGAGCCTTCAGATAAATCATTCTTACCCTGGCAAACTCCATTGGTTTAGGAAGGAGGCACATAACCATGACATCAAACCGGACATCACACACAGTCTTCAACCACTTAGTAACAAACTGGGGCTTGAGCTTTTCAACCAGGCTACCAACTTCATCATCCATCATGTAAGCTGTAGAGTGAAACCACTGGAACACCATGCTAACCAGCCTTGCTAAACTCTCTGTGGGTGTATTCTCACTGGGAGTGCAAAGGCTCACCTGGAAGAGAGAAACACAAACCAACTTTCATTTCTACAATTAAAGGTGGGAAATTTTTTGTCTACTATATTTTGCATATTCTCAGAGTTATGAGGATGCAGACTACATAGGAGACAAATGAGATGATCAGTTTTAAGTAGAGGTTGGTACAGGACAATTGACAAAACATTTCCTAACCAGAAAATAACAACAAAAAGGAAAGAAAAACAGGCACTGAATTTTTTTGTTTACTTTCAACAATGAAAAAATCAGAATAGAGTACCCTGACAAACTTTTTGGTTTAAACTTTAAAATTACTTTTAATTTCAGAAGGTACTGTAATATCTAGTAAAATATTTGATATACATACTATATATAAAATGTACAAGATAAAAAGACAAGTCAAATCAAGAACTTCAAAAATTCTGAAAGAAGATGCCTACTTAAAGTAATAAGTGATCTTTACTTTTTAAAAAGATTCCAATCTTGAATTTTTGTCCTCATTTGGGGCATGAATATAAGTTTTAAGTCTTCAGAAATTCTCACATAATAATTAACATTCTACTCCCCTTCTCCAAACTCTCTTTCTAAAATGATCCCTGGACTGTAAAGCTGTCACAAATCTGAGATCAAGTTTCTCCCCCAGTTAACAGACCAGCACACTGCTAAGCCCTTAATTACTTGCTGTTTGAGCTCTTGGTATCCTCTGGGGACAGGAGACAAAGTTTCAAGTCAGGTTGCTGCACTGAATGCAAAGAATGGATTACAAGAGAATTCAGAAGCTCCTTTAACCACCTATGAGCTATTCACTGTCATTTCCTAGTGAAAGCTGTACTCTCAGCACTTGGCAACCTGAAACTGGTGACTGCTGCCTCACAGCAAGTGGACAAAGGAGAAATGTTCATGTCATACCTGGAGAAAGAAATGACAGCACTCCTTCCCAGAGAAGACCAGAACCCATCTTACAAATGTTTTTCCTCCATGATTTTTTCTGAGATATCAGAAAAATCTTGCCAAATCAAAGTACAGTCTTCTACTTCATTTCAGGTTGAAGTTAAGGTGTTTGCTTCCTTGTGCTCGTCTCAGTTGAGCATTAACTCAAAGGCAGTATCAGCTGGCAGCCTTTTAAATAGGAACTCTTGACCCCTATCCAGTTTCTGCATGAAAGATGGCCATTTTATGGAAGAAAACAGCAACCCAAGATCTCTCACAACCTTTGTGGTCATCTCTGCCAGTATCTACTACAGAGAGATCAAGAGATTTTACAAGAATAGAAGGAGACAGTGAGTTCTTCCTCCCCACTGCAGAAAGGGACACTTTGAATGTCAGGGATGAGGCATGTACAGTGAAATATAACCTCCTCTGTTTGCACTTCAATTCTACTTCTGGAAATGTAGACCTTCAGTCTTTATAAAACATTATTTGAAACAGAATAGATGCACATGGCACAATAAAAAAAATTTCAAGTAATAGATTAACATTAAACAACAAAACCCACAAGATGTCAGCAGAATATAAAGTTTTTTCATGTAGTCCCTTGAACCTGCAGAGCAGCTTTGTTGGTACTATGGAATTCCATACCTACCACCCTGCCACCCAGAGATCCTGTCTGTGTTTAGATAATGGATGAGGGGTCCTGCTATTTGCCCACCTGTCACTGGGTGACTGAGGAGAGAGTCTGAGAGGGAAGGTGAATTGGAAAGAGCCTGAGAAGGAGAATTCTCCTGAAGTAGAATTGCAGAATGCAGTTTCTGAGGATCTATCAGGCTGCAGCCTGGCCCAATCATGAAATAGCCAGCAGCAGTCCTGCTGTTTTGGATAATGTCTGGTAGCTACTGTGAGGGGTAGAACCAGCAGGGCTTCATTCTGTAGGTGAACGGAGTGCACTGACTGACACAGCTTGATCAAGCTGACTGCAGGACAGAACAGCATCCCACTAAGAATCCTCCAGCCTATTCAGAGGTAAGAGAGAAATCTCTGCTTCCAGAAAGTGATGTTGAAAGCTGGAAGGTGAAAAACAGATTTTTAGGCAATTGCCTTTTAAAGTTAAAATAATGGCACTCAGCAGGGGGTACTTATGAACAGAAGCTGATGGCAAATAGAAAGCCAATTAAAAAACCGAGAGTGAAAAATTCTGTTACACACTTGTAGAGGACTCAGAGGCAGTCAGCAGCTCCACCCAAACTAGTTATGAAATCTCCAAGTCTGACAGCCTCACAGGACAAGTTTTTGCTTACAAATCAGAACAAGTCTCCAACTGAAGCCAAAAAGTGAAGAAAATAAATAAAAAGAGGTAAAACTGAGACTTCAGAAAGTAAAGGAGAAGGAATCAAGAAGAGCAAGAGAAGAAAGCAAGAATTTCTTACCAAGAACCATATTCCAAACTGGCTCAGGAGGCGTTGGTCATGCTTGTCATCATCTTTATTATCAAAGTCTGTGTTGTCCAGGGAGTGATGGGAAGAGGAGAGGCCCATCTGTCTCCTTCGGTTGAGTTCATGCTCCCTCTGCTCAGCATGAAACTCTGCTTCTTTCAGCAAGCTGTAAAACAAGCTTGCAGTCAGTGAATGCAGCTTTCCTGCAGTGGGTACAGCTATCTAATCCAGAGTAACTAGATGTTAAGCCATATGATGTCACTGCTTTCCTGAAACAAAATAACATCAAATTCTAGGATTCCAGGCTGACTTTCCCATCAGAAGAACACTCACAGCTGATCCATTCTCTGCTAAAGCAGCAGAAGTTCAGCGTCTCTGCTCTCAAATTATCCCAGTAAAACTAAAATCCACCTGCACAAGATTAGCAGGCAACATTTACGCGAAAGCCTGATCCTGCTTTACATACTGATGGCTCAGCTGCCGCACTACCTGATCACAGCTTCCACAGTGCACACGAGCTCCTCGGCCCCGCACTCGCGGGTGTTGATGGGGGGCGGGGAGGTCTGGTACAGGTGGGTTTCTGCGGCCGCCCCGACCTCGCTGCTGTGGTGGTTGGAGTGGCACCTTTTGCAGTAGCGCACCGGCCTGTTGCCGTGGCGGCCGCAGCAGCCCGCCGAGAAGCACGTGACGACAGCTCTTCTGACATGGGAGCTACAGTTCTGGAAAATAAGGAAGAGTTTATCAGGCCACAAGTATCAGGGAATGGAACCAAAAACAGGGGTGAGAGTCGGCACTAGGGAGCTGGCTCAAGTGTTGGCAATTTCCAAAATCACTCTGTATAAGCACAGCTGTGTGCAAGCTCCTGATGCCAAACATCACTGACCTTCCAGAAAGATAAGCTCGGGACTAAATGCTGAGCCTGGGCTTAAATGCCACAGTTGCTCCTCTTCTGAAACACACCAAACTGACATTTAAGTCATCAACCTCAACCTCCTGACTTGGAGCAGTCTCTAAATTTTACAGTAGTTCTCTTAACACCTGTTTATGCTTCAGAAGGTCTTTTGAAGTTACAGGTAGCAACAGGTAGATCCTTAAGAGTGCAAAAAATGGTGCCATCATGCCACAGTTTATGCTATGTAAGGATCTTCAGAGGCTTGTACAGTTTCCTTATCATAAGAAACTCTACAAGCCTCTGAAATATGCACCTGAAATTTCTGCCACCTGGTAATCCAGCCCAACAGAAAAGCTTTCTTGAGAACTAGAATATGTTATACACTGTATTCCTTGCTATTAAAGTCTTATTAAAACACATTAGCTGGTATGTACTGCAAGCAGATTCTTTTTGTCAGCAATCTTTTTAGAGCCAAGCACTGAAGATTTTCAGTCCCTGTATTTCTAAAAATACACATTTTAGAGTATGATTTTTGTCCAATTTAGGATTAATCCAAGACTTCGAGGAGATGAGAAGATATATAAACACTTAGATATAAAATTAATCTCTTTTTCTATCCTCTTCATAAGCAGAGTTATGGAATACAAACAGAGCTCAACTGCATAATTGAGTTGCTTTACTAATTGCCACTTCAACTAAAACCTACAACTCAAATCAATGTCAGCAGTTTTAACAAAAAGAAACCTGCTGCTGCTGAATCATTTCCATCCACCAATAAATGCATTCATGGATAAATTGTGAAATTTTGGAATGGTACAAAGAAGAACGCACTACACATTAATGGAATGACATTACACACAACATCAAGTCATGCCCCATCACACAAAAGGCTGAATCTTACCTTCTTCTGACATATAGCAGAAATTTCCGCTGTAAGGGGAAGGCATACAAAACATGAACACAAAATGACGATCTTTCTGGTTTACTATGGCAGCCATGGGAAAATGGACATCCTGCAAGGAAGTCTCTGGGCTAAACTTTTGTTTCCAGATACTACTGAAACCCCTAAGCCTGCATAAGTTAGGACACTGTACACTTAGGCCTACAGCTATTTCTACTTTGAAATGCAGTAACAGCCTTGGTGCATCAAGTGTGGTGTGCTCTGCAACCCATCCACCTTCTGCTTACGCTTCTGCCTCACAGACAGACTTGTAAAAGCACACCTTGTACACACTACTGCGGCACGCTGTAGGAGACATGGCTCTGATGGGCCCACGCTGCTTGTGAAAGCTCTTGGCATAAAAGAGTAGTGAATAGGGATGAACAATGTAGAAGCAGCCACTATATTTGTGGCCCATAATATCAGAGTAAAATGTTTGCAGATTCAACCTGTAAGCAGCAGCTATTTGATCTGTTGCCCTGGCAACATATGATTCAGTAAGTTTAAGTGGCTGATTAAAAAGAAGTGCTTCCCTTAAGTAAATAAAACATTCTTAATCTGGATAACATTTCGACTAAAAGTAGACAGCAAACAGCAGACAACTACTTAAGAATTTTCAGTTTGCAAAGCAAAGAAAGAGGCAGTGTCTTCATTTTATCCCTGGAAGGGTTATTTTAGATAATATGCTGATTAGTCTGTCAACACGCTTTGTCTGCATTCTAGTAGATAATAAAATATCAGGTTTTCTCACTGGCCAAAGGGCAATGGCTGGATCAATGACTGGATCATCTAAAAATATTTAATGTCCTTTTCTGATATCCTTTGCAGTTTCGTGTTTTAGATCTTCAGCAGCTTTAGGAGCTTTCGAATCAGACCCGGGTCACTGGAAGAACTAGCCCCAGTTTTTGGACACTGCTCTGGGACATAAATACTTTTAAAAAACTTGGCTCCAATTGTGAATGCTTCAAGATCTGAAAATCTGTTCAATTGTCTCTCTTTCCTCACACATAAAGAGTTGTATAGTGTTTCAGATAGAGGATTAGTCAGTTCTTCATACTATTTTAAGGACATTAAGCAGCATTAAGTACAAACTACTTTAAAATTTAAAAAAAAATCCAACATTTTTGAACAGAATGCAGCAGTTCAAGTAATACAGTATGGAGAAATATCAGAAGCATAGCTTTGTACAAGTATGACTAGTTTGTATCTACCCTTAAAATACCTCTTACCTTGTGGCAGAAGAACATCAATCAACCATTCACTGTGATCCCTGTAAAAATTGTATATATAATTAGCTATATATATATATATATATATATTTATTTTTTCACAGAGAGAATTTAGATAAATCAAAGTGGTAGGAGTGCCATTATCCTGAAGCTGCTTTTTTCAAATGTAGTTTTATAAATTGCAGACTGGTTTACACTACATCTCTTTGTTGTGCTGTCTTACTGGAAATTATCACTTTGCTGATGTTGGTCATCATGTTCAAGGCTTTCAAATATTACTTTTGAGACCTAAATTTATCAAATTTAAAGAGAGGTGCTCTGAAAGTCTGACAGCTAGGAAATGATAATGAAGAATATCAGATGAATGTAGAAAAAACCAAAGCACCAGTACTGTTTTCTGTGACTGTCCTTAGAAGCTATGCTTCTACCAAATTCAATTACTTTTTCCTGCAGCTTTAAATAAATGATGACTTAAAAACCTAAGGTAACATATAATTGCTTTTCCCACAGCTGGTGTGATTTAAAGTTGTCTTAAACTGAGGAGAAAAACACTCCTTTAGGTTCTGAACTACCTATAACCTTGTCCCTTTGAAGTGATGACTGGCACTGACTGTAAGTATTAATAGATTTTGTATGCTAATGCAACCCAAAATAGCAATTTAAAGGTAAAAAAACAAAAAAGAAAACAAAGTTATTTTATCTAAGGGTATATTCCTTCCAAGTACTGGCCAATCCTGGATCAATTTCTTTGATCTCTGCTGCTTCACAGTATACCTTAGAGACTAATATGAAATACCTGTTACAAAAAAGTAGCAAAAGCTCTGTAAAAGAACTTTCACTGTAATGTTCTGTTTTTAATGACAACTAATGGATGAGGACAAAAAACGTTTCATAAGCAAAAGCTTGTACATTAATGAGGTTTCCCTGTCATAGTCAATGCATCCCACAGTATCTATTCTTTCAGAGATCTCAAATTAAAAATTCTGTTTATGGTAAGTGCAAATGCTGATCATATGGGGTAAATATCTGTAATCCTTATTCATACTGAGCGGCAGTGTGCTCCATATATTTCAGCACGTTTACCTATATAAATTATATGCTAATCATACTGCAAAAAAGCAAACTCCAGAGTTCTGAACTCTGGAGTCTGACAATATTTATCATTTTCCAACTCCTGGTTTACCTACCCTGCAATTCTTTGGCTGCATTCTTCACAAAGATATAGGGGAGGTGGCTTATCACCCAAAGCCACAGACAGGGACGGGTCAATGCACATCTGAAACACAGAGAAGGAAAAGGATTAACACCTCTGTTCATTCAAGCTGGCTGAAAAAGTTCAACATGTTAATGCTAGGATGTAAAATATAACACAGCTTTGGTATGTGTTAAGAGCATTTAGTACTCTGAAAGAAAATACCCAGCATGTGGCATACAAGATCTCAAACTATTTCTAACAAAGAGAGGGATGTAAGTGAAAATGAGAGCCTGTAAAAAATAGGACATATTTCAGTACCAGTATTATCGTTTTCTGAAAGACAAGTACATTTTGTTGTATACTGACAGCATATATTCACTGTACACTTCCACTTCTTTTTCCCCAAAGAGATAGCACTTAGGGGATCCATTGCTTAGGACAAGTTAATGTAAAGGTCTAGATTTTTCTCTCTCAATAATGCCTCTTCCAGCAAAATCTAATTTTCAGTCATCACTGTTTTTAAGTATAGAGCACAACTGCAGTGACAGATCAAAGACTCACAGTTCCCTTGGCAACATAGGTCCAGACTTCGTCTTGCATTAGCTTTTATCCTTTCACATAAGTCAATTAGAGAAAACAGTTACAGTTAACAGCCAGTTCCACACACATTTGTTCAAGTGTTTTGTACTACTAAGGAAACACTTAACAGTAGTATGCATACACTATATGTTAACCACTAGGATCAAAATGTTTCTTACTCCATTCGAGTGCAAGACTTTATTTATAAAGACAAATAGCTCTCTGAATGTTTGTCATCTTTGTTAACCAACTCATCTATTCAAGACAAAACAGGCTGCATTTTTCTGAGTGATGACTGATCAAAACTGCTTCTGTCAAAATTAGGCTAACAGATCATTCAAAAATATTCAGGTATTTAAGCTGCAAATCTTGGAACTGTACTTTTTTATATTTTGCTCTGTTGTGTTATTAGCCTGAATCTAGTGATCACTACAACATGGAGGAACACCTTTCAGCACTTTCTCTGTGAGAGAGGGATAATTGAGAATGATTGGAGTGGGCAGGAAGGTGGTCCCTTGCAGGACTTTTGATGTGTCATCGTCATGTCCTATCACAGCCTGTGGAAAAGGCTCACTGAATAACTGTTTGACTCAAGAAATTATATTAGTATACAAATTGATGCCAGAAAAATTGGTTGTACCTATGTATTTAACTAGATACAAATCAATTAATCAGTACACCTAACTGTAGTATGCTCTGGACTTGGGCTGCTGTTCTTGCCTCTGCTACCAAATTGTTCTGTGAGCCTGGTCAAATCCTTTTCATTTTTACGATGCATGTAAACAGTAAAGATACAATTTACCTCCCTCAAAGAGGGCTGCAGGAAAGGTAAGTAAAGCTTTATTGCTATTTGCTTTAGGACACATTCCAAGCAAAGGATCATAACCAGAGTAGGTGCATTGTATGAGCTCAGTCAAGATACCAAGGTGAACATGTACCTACGTAACTAAAATAATGTTTCCTGTGTACAGTAATATTTGTGCACATATTTATACACATATATGTGTTCAGGAAAACATTTACATTGATTAGCCAGGAGCCAGCTTAGAATTTTATAAAGTGCTCTAAAACCATCACCATGTTTAATTTCAAGATTTGTCCCGCAGTAGTTGCAGGAGAAACTCTCATTTTGCTTTAGCCAACCAAAGAACATATTCACAGAGGTCTGGCCCCCTTGGTCTCAACAGGCTTTGCTGTTCCCTTAGCACCTGCTTTTGGTCACCTGCACACAACCACAGCATAGGGCTGGGGTCGAAGTGCAACCTCCCCCACCCCAGACAGCTGGCTTTGGCCCCTGAAGTAACAGCAGTACCTTCACAGCTGGTTTGTTAATCGCATTATGGCATTCAATGTGCTGGCAATGAATAGGATTCCAGGCTGCAAAACCAAAATGTGCTGATTAATAAATGAGAAGAGATATTTATATTCTTTGTGTCTAGCGTTCTCAATTGAGAACAAGATCCCCTTGTACTAAGTACCATACAAATATGAGTACTATACAAATAGCCATTCCTCAGGAAGCTTAATAATTACAATAAACAACCTTGAACATACAGGTCTCCTGACTTATTTACAATATAATTAAAGGAACCATGGATTCAGCAAGAAAATGGAAAAAGTAACACACAGATATTCCTGCTGCAGACCCTTCTTGATCTCACCAACATCTTGAAATAATTAACTATTCTTCCACTCCAGGAGCAAGATGGTAGGAGTAGCTGAGTAAATTCAGTTACATTCCCAGGCCAAATGAAAACACAGCTATGACAAACAACAACGAGTCCAGTGACAGAAGGAGCCTTAGCTGTGTAATGACAAGTAAACACAAAGTAAACTCAAATTGAATCACTTGGATGCTCTACAGGATGCCCCCAGCTCAAAATGCCATGCAACTGCAGATAATACTCATCCCATTCTGGGATATATTAACAAAAAACTTACATATAAGCAAAAAACCCCAGTCTATCCAGTGCTGGTAACAGTTCAAGAAGAATACTATCCTGCTTAGTTTACAGACCTGCTTGCATGGAAGAAGTGATGCAGAACAGTACATGAAGAATTTTTTTTTTTTCTAAAAAGGCAAGAAAATTTATCAACCCTTCAATGGAAGGCTTTAGAACAGAGCAGACAAACTTCTGTTGGGAACATTCAGGCTGTACTTGAGTTGGTCTAGGGGTCTTCTAAGGTTTCTTTCAACCTTTCATTTTTATAATTTAAAATGTCACATTCTGCTACAGAAATTTTTAAATATACAAAACATATGCCATATGACAGAGATTATTTGGAACAGGTTGAGACAGACAAGGAGGAAAAGCGAGTCATGAGTTGTTGCTGGACAGTCACCCCCATAGCAGCACTATCCCATCAGTATCCCTGGGGAGTCTGGCAGACAGAGGACTTTGTACCATCCACCTACTCCAGCTGCATTCCCGACTTTGTCTCCCATTTTCATCATATAATCCACCTTGAGAATTTATCCGTTATACTAACTGCACCTGACATCACCTGACTTTTTTTGACAGTAACAGCCAGATAAGAAGTCTTAGCAACAGCAGCAGTGTTAGCAGCTGGCACAACAAAAGCAACCAAAGCAATAATTGAAAGGAACATAAACCAGAACTGTTGTGAGGCCCAGGCAGCAGCTTCACAGACCATTTGTTACAAACACGATATTTATTTCTTCTCCTGTTCTGGTCTAGTTAATACTGGGAGTAAGACAGCATATTTACTAGCCACGATCTGAGTTTTTATTTTTCATAACATCTTTCGAAAATGTAGATACATGGATATTGCATGTAGTTATTGAAGTACAATTTATCAAACAAAAGAAATCAAAATACATCATAGAACTGTAAAAATGTGACTTTAACATTTCTCATCGTTCATTTATTTTGGCCTATACAAAACCAGTTGCACTGACCTGTGTACTGCAGTCCTCTGTACTCACTGATTGCCCCAGGAGGTTTTAAATTGGGCCAATAGTGAAATAACATTTGTACCGCTGGAGGTTTAACTTGAGATGGTCCATAGGCTATCACATATAGCAAATCCTAAGGAAAGACACGTACAAAATGTTTATTTTTGCAGGTAACAAACCGCAATTCCATATATTGTACTTCCGTTCAAAGATAGCTGAACACACAAAATTAATACATTTCATGCCCTAACAAACTTCCTTTTTATGCTCTTAGAGACAGATTAGATGACCAACCTCAATGCTTCTGAGTTGGATCAGAGTTTGCAACAGCAACCACCCACCCTACAGTGCACTTACAGAGCAAAATGAATTCTCTGTCTAGCCACGGAGCAAAGAGGTGAGATATAGATAAACAACCAGATTCAGACAACAACAATACTCACAAATAATTCTTGTAAAAGTCCAGTCCCACATGAATGGAGAAGCCTGCTTATTACTAAAATTTCCGCTCACTGGAGCCACAACCACATAGCATTTAGGAAACAGAGCTCTGATCTACAAAACATGGAACTGCCTCTGTAAACTAAAAATTAGAGGGACCTTCCTCTCCATAATCCAGAGGGAGGATTGGATATAAAGATCATTTACAACTTCTTGGCATACAGGCAGTTCAATTTGCAAGCCATCTGGTTTTTATTACTACCCAAGCACAGTAATTTCCACAAAGCATATATGATCATAAACTTACTTTCCATACTTCTTGCTTATATTTCATGAGACATTCCAGTAATTGGCAGTGATACACTGAGAGAGAAAAGACAGTATAGGCTTAATACAGAAATGGAAACTCAGATTACAGAAGTGATATAATCAGCTGATTGGCTTTGCTTGTCCATCCAAAACTCTACGCCTCATTCAAATATTTTTTATTTGAAAAGGCTTGCTAGAGAATCATTGCCCTGAGAGTCATCACAAAATATAAGAAACTGAATATTAGTAACTTGTTTCTGTCAAGAAATGCCGGAAGAGGTTTGCCATAAGGGTACAGCTTTTTGCACAGCAATGGAGATCTTTTTCAAACACATCTAGCTGAAGAATACCTGCTGATTCACCAAAACTTTGTCCCTCTGCCACAATGTAAACGGGTATCTTGTCATTCATCTTGAGGCAGCAAGGGAAGTCACATTAACAATATATTATTCCCACATATACCAAAGGCTATAGGAGCCACTCTGCATCAAACATGAGAGCCAAATGAACTACTTTATATGTCTGACTTCCCTAAAACCACAAGGCAACATTTTTCTCGAATGGTTTGAACATAGAAATCACAAAACCAAAACCAGAACATTTAATGAAGAACACTGACTTCTGCAAGCAGCTTTTAAAAATGGTGTTCTGCTTTTATTTACCTGTGTGAAGCACATTAGCATGACGTGACACTCCTCATACACATAATGCGGTGGGGTTCCTCCACACACACACCATCTACCCATCCACGTGACAGGAGACACTTGACAGTTGACTACCATGCAGTGTAACAGCTCACTGGGGTGAAATATTGCTTCAATTTGGTTATGTGATCCCAGTGGTTTAACGGGGACTGCGTCACTTTTGTTTAGATACCCATAATTACATTGAACTTCTTTAAAGTTCCATTAAGCCTGCAGCCAGCATTACCTGTCTTCTTTAGAAAGATAGTACCAGTTGTGAATTTGGTGATATTTGAATCATAGTATAAGACAGTTACTATAAATTTCTGTAGTCAAGGTAAGTGGTATTTCTCTCCAATACTGACGTTATATATATTAACACTATATTCTGATGTCAGACACGAGTAGATCAGAGTCTCCAATCCTGGGCCAAATCCTATTTCTTCATCACAAAGAGATTTCTTATCTACACGATGATTACTTCCAGCATGATGTTCAGAAATCCAAGTTTTGACTAAAATAAAGCATTTTTCATCCTGTGCTGGATAATGACAGAGATTTTTCCCATCATCAAAACTTTCCTGATTGCATTTTAAAATACTTCCTGACTGATAGTTTCAGAAAAAATGATACTGTGTTGCATGTTTACACATACCTGGGTTTGATGTGTACTGCATTGCAATCATCAGCATTGATGATGCAGACAGATTGACATGTGCTGGAACACCTTCTCGTTTTGAAGATCCCACTTAAAAGAAAGGAAAAAATAAATAAATTTTCTATTGTAATAGGAAAATCAGGGGAGAATAGCATGTAACTGATTCCAACTCATGCAGATAAAATTCCTAAGGTACCATGTCATGAAAACTAAAAAAAAAAAAAAGAAAGAAAAAAACCCCTAAAAAACTAGAAACACTCTGTATTGGGGGGTGAAACACCTATTCTGGTGGAAGAGAAAGCTGGCTAGGTATTGATTCACAGAGCACGCACCTGGTTTTCCAGATCAGTGCGATTTCATCCCCAAAACTGCATTAACCAGTTGCCTTCTCAGGCCCTCTCCTTAAGAACCCACAGACTGGTCAAAATAACATCACTGGTACACCAAGTGCACCCAGGCCTCGTATTGTAGGAAGGGTAAAGAGAAACTGGAGGGTAAGGAACCAAGAACAAATGGAAAGCCTGCTGCTGAGGCGTACTGAGGAAGGGCTGGGGCTGGTGATAGCTGCTGGTGTATGGCACAGGTTACTTCTCACAGAACATCTGGTAAGAGCTCAAGTTATAGCGACACAGCAGAAACATTAATGCCATTGTTATGTAACTGTGATGAGATAATGATGAACAGCAGCACTGAAGTGTACCTTTTACCTCACACAGAAAGTGGCTGGAGTTCCTCCTGGTCTCCCATAAAGTGGGTTACAATTAAATGGTACACTTGGAAAAACCCTGCAGAACTTTTACATGGCAACATGGCTTTGAAGGCAAGCTCCTACACAGAGATGTCACATGTATCTTTCCATCTTCACAGCCCTTTCCCAAGCCTGGCTGCCAGGACCCAATACCAAGCCTTTAGGATAGAAGCACAGAACTGTAGCTAGCAGCTCAGTGAGCTGTTTTCATCCCTCCCATCTGGCTTTCCAACTGCTTAGGCAATCTCTTGCATCCTCCCTTTTGGTTTGAATCAGAACTAAACACTAAGGGAAGGAAAGGTTCTGCACTTGCCTTGCAAAGGAGCATATAATTCCCAGCAGGGAAAGACAAGGAGACTAATTAAAAGAACACTCAAATAGAAACGAAGGAGGGAAGAGAAAATTGAGAATTTCTCCCTGTCTGTTCTCCACATGACCCAGCATTACTATGGCTCTCTTCGTTGCACTTCATTCATTTATTTTTGAATCTTATCCACACAAATAAGAGCCCCCAAATTATTACAGAAAGGTGTATTTGTATGGATTTAAATTGAAAAATACTTGGCAGCTCTAACCGGGCAATTAAACATGGCCATCAGCAAAACAGTAGGACACAGTACTAGATTAGTAAATTTAAAAAGCAGCAGACTGGTTTCATACAGAAATCTCACCAAAACTGATAGAGAAGAAAGGCAGCATGACAAATGCAAATGCAAAGATGCCATCTCTGTCAAGGGCAGTTGGGGAACAGTATCTATTTAAGTAAACCAAGGATTTGACTCAACCAGTTATTCTGAGGTATAGTTGTACAGATCCGAGGACAGACAGGATATGTCACCACCTTCAGCTGTTCTTTAACAGGTAACAGCAGTGGGAAAAGAAGTTGTTTAATGCAACATTCTGTTCTTAACCCAAAGAGGATGTATTGCACATATATATGAAATCTGTCTTAGCAATTTTCATTCACATACTGTCATTAGACCTGTCAAAGTTAACAGAGAAAACCTCATTACAATGTATTAAAAAGGAGTATTTTACTTGGGAAAACTGAGGTACAGGAGAGTTAGGGGGTTTTTCCAAGATAATTGACTGGTCAAGTCAGAAAATACAGATTATAAATTTGCATTAAGTATTAATCTCAAAAACACTGGACCATGCTTCTTTCAGCATCTTCTGCATGCTTAAATGACATCACTCTTGATCTCTGTACAAAAGTCGTTCATGTTTTTCCACAAAGATTGGGAATATAGAGGTAAGGAGGAGACATTCTCACAAAATCACAGAATGTTTAATGTTAAAAGGGACCTCTGGTGATCATCTTGGCCAATCCCTCTGCTCAAAGAAAGGCAACTAGAGCATGTAGCCAGGGAAATTGTGTTTTGAGCATCTGCTAAGATGGAGAATCTGCAGCTGCTCTGGCAAACTATTCCAGTG
Organism: Gymnorhina tibicen; assembly: GCA_013399875.1. Classification (NCBI taxonomy): domain Eukaryota; kingdom Metazoa; phylum Chordata; class Aves; order Passeriformes; family Artamidae; genus Gymnorhina; species Gymnorhina tibicen. The sequence goes on from VXAZ01009672.1 coordinate 356,394, forward strand.
TTTAGTCACACACAGTAAAAAGCTTGTTGCCTCAAACTGACCTAATATTGACCCTAATGATTCTGTCTGCAGAAAATGGTTACATTTCTCATTACTACTGAAGTCCTATCAAGCTTTTTGTCACGTACATAGACAAGCATTCAAAGATCCCCATTGTGCAGGGACTATGAAATTAAGTAATCACATTACATCCTCAGGGAAACGAAAGAAACGGGAAAAGGCAGGGACCTTCAGATTCAGTCCTAACGCTTACGGATAGGAGACATTACAGGCACAGCTATTTAGTACAGAACTTAGAGAGAAAGTGCTGAGAAGACAGAGAGGGAGAAAAATCAGAAATTCATCACATTACATTGAGAAAAGTCCTACTTGTACATCCAGATACAGTCCAGATGCAAAAATTACACACGTTGCTATTGCATCTATTATTTCAGGAGCAGTTTGCCCATTGGTTCTGTATTCAAAACTCCCACTGCTGGCACTGAAAGTTCTATGAGTCTGAAAACAGTGATTTCTTAAACAAACTTCACACTTTAAATGAAGGAAGAATTCACACAAAAACACAGCATAATAAACAAATAAAAATTATAGAACTATTTCACTTGGAAAATTAGTCACATGAAATTATTTTACGTATGAAAGTAGATTGATGTTCCATTACCATTCTATGACAGATCAAATTTTGACTCGTACAGTCTGATACTATTATGTGCCAACACAAAACAATACTAGAATGAGTTCTACTTACATATAGCCATAGGCAGAAAAGATGTGCTGAGATACTCTATAATATCCTTGTGCAGAAATGGAGGAAAGGTAGCTAATGTTGAAATCATTGTATAGGGTAAAGTACTCAAAATATCATCACTGAGAAAAGGAAGTAAGCATGTAGTAGTGTAAAAAATTGATTGCCCAAGATCTGTTGAATAAAATGAAAGAAATATAGAATCATTGTGATGGAAAAGTAATTATGAATATATACTTTTTTGTTTACAAAACTACAAAATTAATTATATTTAAATTCAAGCTTCCCTCTCAAAGTAATTTGGGAAGATAATCATTGCAGAAAAGTGGCTTCACTGATTTTTAAGGCCCTCCTAAATAGAGGGAAATAGTTAATAGTAGTTGAATACTACTCAGAAGAGTTTGAAGGTAATATGAATACTACACCCAATAAAATAATTGGTTAAAATCAATGTTTATTTTAATCGTACAGTGATTAATGTACAATGGCTTGAATTTAAGCAGAGATGTTACGAGAATCGGAATTTGAAATGCACATTGTATTGAAGGCCAGCTTTTGCAAAAAGCATTCTAGTCTTTATTAGTCATATGAAAATAAGAGTTTTCTTTTAATGACCCTCAAGAGTTCCACAAAGTACCTCACATATACTGACTACAGGAAGTGTCACTATCTTTCAAACCATATGTGATTAAACTACAGATCTTGATTTCCTGGGAAACCATTGAGGCCAAAAGTGGCCAGAGTTTAAAAGGAAAGGAATATTTATCAAGATTTTCTATACTTTTTCTAATTAATCATGTTGTAACTCTTAGAAAAGGATATTTAATAACTGTGCAACATTTTAAGAGCCAAAGGGAAGGGACAGTTTATTGTGTATCTGGGCACTGTGGAATCTTTATACTCTCTCCCAAATGAGGAATTGAGCTGGTACCCATAACCCTCTGACAAAGGTTCCGGCACTCAAGGAACCCCAAGTCTGAGTATGTATGAGGATCCATAGAAGACATCAGAAGGCCTTTCTCCTGCATGAGAGGGATTACTTTTGTTAATTACTCCCCAGCCTTAAGTACATTGCACAGGCCTTCAATCTCACCTGTACAAGTGGCGTGATTTAAAACTGTCTCTGTAAAGCCAGAGAGATCTGTAGCTGTAAACATCCTGGGTCACAGCAAAAACTAAAATTAGTGCTCCACTTCAGTGGTTCTGGCCAGCCTTCTATGCAAGGGTCTAACCAGACCCTCAATGCTACAGAGTGCTTCTCTCTGGCCATACATATTTACCAGCTAAACACAGTCTTTTATAACCTGACTGGGCCAAAGCTCAGGATTGCCTGGCACAGCAGTTGTACTTACCCAAACAATACTGATTGTTCTGATAAAAAAATACATATTTCTTTTAGTCAATTACTAAGCTGAGGAAGAAATAAATAACAAGTCGTGCTGCAAAAGTTAATTCTCCACACACAAAACCATACAAAATAGAAAGTGATCTCCCCTTGCCCCAAGCATGAGTCAACCAAATTATTCCTGGCACATATTTATCTAAAATGTTCTTAAAAACCTGAAAGACAGTTCACTCCTTCTCCTGTCAATTCACCCTAACGCTTAATCATCTTTACCATATAAAGATCTTCTTTATAAAAGAAATTTCCATTGCTGCCATTTAATTGTGTAACTTCTTATCCTGATCAACTACAACCACAAATAGATTGGTTTAGTTTATTTCTCCTCACGGCAACCTTTACACATTTTCATATGATAATCACATCTCCCATTTTCCTCTAAGCTAGAAAAACCAAATTTTTTTCTGGTTTTCTCTCACTGTTCACATTTTCTAGACCTCACATCATTCTTGTTTTTTTCCTGGACTCTTCACAAATAGTACATGTTTTTCTTGAAGCTAGATGGACAAATCTGAAAATTTTACTCCAGCTGAGGCCTTGCTAGGGCTGTTACAATAATAAAGATAATGCTTTGGGTGTCTCAGAGACAAAAAAATGTTTACAACATTGCTAGAATAATATTTATATATTAGTGACTTATGGTCTTCTCTGATCCACTGTTAACACCCAGAGCTCTCTGCAGTACAGCTTCCAAGCTAGTATTTCTTCCTTTTCCTTTGATTTCTCTCACTTAAGCATAGTATTTTACATTTCTCCTTTGGAGATGTTTCAAAACAGAAGGCAGCTTGCCACAATTACTTGAATCACATATCTTTCACACAAAGCACATGCTAGTAACCATCTTGATAACACCTGCAAGTCCTAGTGATTTCTCAATTCTATCAGCTAAGTAAAAAAATTAAAATATTTAATAACACTAGACCCAGCACAGACTCCTGTAAGATTTCCCAATGGTATACCCTTCCAGTGTTTTCCTCAGCTGGGGACCGTGTCCCAGGTTGCCTATTAGGATGTAAAATGACACAGCAACAAAAATGTGACTAGGGACATGAAAACCATGCAAGGAGAGCCATTGTGTTGCTATAAGAAAAAAATTATGTTTTCCCAATGTTTTTTGTTCTTTACAGGTCTCCACTGATTGTTAATTATCACTGTGTTATCTATTTAGGAAAAGGCTGTTTTGATAATTAACTCCACCATTTCTAAGAATTTAAGTCAATAAGTCTACAACATGCTATGGGCCCTGCTTTTGCAAGATCATACAATTTCCTAGTGCAGCAGTCTTTGATTCAAACATCCTGCTGCCAGCTCAAAGGGAATTCCTCACTCAACAGAAACAACTTTCCTCCTGAAGAATTTCAACAGTGTTATCAGGTAGACAACCATCTTCCTATACTGAACTGTGTAAGTAATACATCGTGATACCACAGTGGAAATTAGTATTTGGCTAATACATAGAGAGAATCCTGGGCTACTGAATCCCAGTATGGAAAGCCTAACAGATTAACAAGCCAGACAGATGCAGAGCAGAACTCAAGGGAAAACAATACAAATACAACACAGTCACAAAAAAAAAAAAGCTTGCAGCTAATTTAGAACATAAGACAATATTGTTTTTCTCTGAGTCAGACAGAGATGCTGCTATCTTTTTTACACACGAGTATTTTAAAGCCATCTCAAAGCACAATTACCATGTTTTTTTCTTCAATTAGATATATACTATATTCTGTGTAGAGATGGACCTTCACCAGAACACTCAATCTGTGTATTTTTTATAGGCCAGATACACATTTGCAAGCTCTTTGTGCATTTTTAAGAGACCCAACCCCAAAAGACAGTCTGAAGTTATTCCAGCAGATTCAAGTTAAAAATCTGGATAGTTTTACAGTCATCTAATTTTTGTTACGTACCATTGTATTTTCATTACATACCACCAGCGCATCACTAAAAATCAGACAACCTCAGAATTCAAACCCAAATCCACATTTAGCAAAAAAAAAGTCCTTTATTCAAGAAAGTCAAACCAAACACTTGGATATAAATGCATCCCAGGAGATTTGAAATCCAGATCCAGGTCAGTTTAGGCCCATCTCTTCCATTGCATATATGCACCACTCATGGATTCACAGCACTGGAATCATTCAAGGGCCTGCTTACCATGTTGCCCATGTTGTAGCAAGGGAACTAGATCCAGCAGTGTCACCAGTGTCACGTAAAGTCCTTGATAGTCCAAAGATGGGTAGTCTGATAACTGAGCATCACGACTTTGCTGGCCACGTTCAGATGGAGCATCTCGCAGGACGCTGTAAAGGAGGGAGCGAGTAACAGTAGGGTTGATGGAACTGACCTGTGGTCTTAGAGATGGGGTGAGTGGGAATGGCACAGGAAAAAGACACATGGTCATGGGCACTGTCAAATTGGAGGCATCTTGATTCTCCTTCTTCCCTGTGCGGGACAAAATGCTGTTGGGGGGACAAAGAAAAAAAAGAGACAACAAAGACACAAAGAACAGCACATTACATTGAAATGACACTATAAAACAAATAATAAAAGACCAGATACATCCCACATAAGATGCAATCACTACCAAAACCAGCATGTCTACAAATCTAGCAACCATTTACTTTCATGCTTCAAGATAAGAGAATTAAAAATTGACATCTAAGAAAATTTCATTGCATCTCATGTGTTATCTGGTTCATAAGGAGCAAAAATATAAAAATGCATGTTTCAGTGCCCTACCCATGTTTCACAGTTAAGAAAAATTCTGAGAATTAAAAGTGTTTAGCTGTGTCAAAATAGCCTGGTATTTTGCTCTGAGATTCTGAGGATTTTGAGAGATTTATTTTTCCCCCCTATAATCTTTTGAGCCAACTGGCTGAAAACATGCAAAATATAGGTGTGGCACTTGCAGAAACATGTTTTAGCAAAGAATAAACATGTGTGTTTGTTAAGATAGTCTTAAAAATCACATGTTTATTGCATTAAAATAATGTCTGTATGTATTTTATGATACTGTTTCATGACCACTCACTCAGTATCATTTGAGATAATGAAGTTTAAACAGGCACATGGATTTAGAAATAATATAATATTTCTAAAATGTTAACTAAACTACATTTGGAAAAGTCATAAAATAATATATAGTAGATGGTCTTTAGCATATGTTTGTGAGCTAATGATAATGGTTGTTTATGTGTGTTTTTAATTTTGCCCATGTTTAGGGAGAAAACATTTTGCTTTATGAATACAAACACTCCTTGGGTAAATAGTTACCTTCAAAAATCTAAGGGCTAAGCAAGCAAGACCAATTATGTCACTGCAGATCAGACAGGATGTTACCATACACTCCTGCTGTTACTTACGTTATTATTCAACAAAACTCACTATAAACTAAAGGAGAGATAATTTCAAAAAATAAAAAGAATTTAGTGGGAATCAAAATAGAGGCTATACGTCAACCAGCTTGTTCTGTAGTTTTAAGAATGTTGCAAACATGGTTGTAAACAAGGTAATCTAATTTATTTGAAAAAAATAAACCCCACTATTTTAAATAGAAATAAATTGTCACTTAAGCAGTGTTATATTTTAGTTATCAAGCAATTATAGGGTTAGTTCATAATCTCCATATGTGCCTATAAAATATAATACACCTTTTAAATATATTAACCCACACACAATGTTTTTTTTTCCCCTTTTTAAAGCACATTTTTGAACCTCTCAGTCATTGGGATTTCCAAAAGCAGTTGCTGTTGGTTTAACTCTGTTCCCAAAGTCAGTGTTAAAACTTATAAAAGAGACAAGGCAGTAGCACTAAGATTTCCACCGACTCATGAAGAGCAGAATTATGTCAAGAGAGAGCACTTCTGGAAACCTCTCTTCTCTTTAACAGTACAGAAATCCCTATCATATAATCACCTCAGCAAATTGTACCTCCAAGTCAATTCAACAGTTTACACAAGTAAGCCAAACTCTTGCTAAGGTGCTTATAAGACAAGGTATCATTCATTTGCCACATATATAAAACACTTTTACAAAAACAGTTCTTTGCCACGTGGTTACTATCACATGGCTACATGGCTACTATCACATCACCTTGCAGTCAGAGATGACAGACACAGTCTGTCTTAGGAAACTACTTATTTTTTTTTTCTTTTTTTTTTATTGTGCCTCACACATTTGGCAGATTATTTTGGTTTCTGTTACCCAATGTCCAGTAAAAGAAACGTGATCACTGTCACGGTGGTTTTTATGAAATTGTATCAGAGTATCACCTAAGATCTAGTAAGACTTTAAAAACAAATTATCAGAGTGCTGATTCCTTTTAATTTGCTTGATGTTCATTTGCCATAATTTGCAGCTTATGTTTAGAGATGTGAAGGTACTATACTATATCCCTTTCTTGTCTACCAACAGATAATACCAATTACGCATCTCTTTACTTGCCAAAACATCACTTCAAGTGCATTTATTTCCAGAAAGGATATTAATCCTTTCTTTCTACACTGAACTATGGGCCCATCTCTGGATGAGATGCCAAAGCACGCTTATTGTATCTTGATCAGGGCATCGTTCTGTTTAACAGTAATAAGACTAGATCTAAATTCCAGCTGTAACTACACCAAATTTATTAAAAAACAAAACAAACAAAACCCCAAAATTTCATGTCCAGGCTTTTGCCTGACACATGTTTTTTAAAAGCAATAAACAAAAGCGTCAAAATTGAAAACCTAGGAAGTCCCTTAAGACCAAGATACAATGAGTGAAATTTGCTTCTGTTTCAATTCAAACCAAGTGCTGAGAATTTGGAGTATCTGCAAATCGTTAACTCCACACTGAACTTACTCCATACTGAACTTGCTCTGCAGTAAGGGGCAAAGCTAGCAAGGCTTGTTTCAAGATGTGTATACCTTTGCTGCAAATCTACCCCAAAATTATTGCCTTCCTGGAAAGGTTTCCTAAAATGCCTACAAGTGAATTACATCTCACCAAGGCAGCAAAACAAGCCTGACCCTTAATTAGCCACCAAGGCATTTATAACTATGCCTCACATAAAGTATTTTAGAATACTTAGAAATACATATGGAGAATTTTCTTCAGGAAAATGTGAAAGAATAAGCTTCTCTGCGAGATGTTTATTAAGCCTTAGATCATTCCTCAAATGAGGGAGAAATCACTGAAAATGAGTAGGGCATGAAACAAATTCATGCTGTAATGTAAAGAAATGCTTTTCCCAAAGAGAAAATTAAAGAAGAACTAAATGAATCAATGTGCTATGCATTGTGTATGGTGATTTTATGTGATGTTTGTTATAGAAATAAGGAATTTATTTTTTTCAGCCGTTCCACATCTGTTCCCCCCACCCCTGAGCTTGCAATTTATGGAGGCTGCATACAGAGCAAAGGAGCAAATTAATCTCTTGTGCAATCCATCTTTAGCCAGCAAAATGACACCTCATATGAATGTGATTCAAAACAGTGGGCACATCCCACTGAAAAGAACACAGTCAACATGTCCTTAACATGGAAAGGTAAAAGTGTAATAAACAGTGAAATCTACTTCTGTAAAACCCAATCATCATGTGGAATTTCTTTGCCTATTCCTCCATTATTTCTGTGACTATACATATTCATCAAGAATTGTTTGTCCTAAAAAATTCAGCTGCAAGGAGAGCAGACAAACTGGGAAGTATTTTTAAAGTTATTTTAAAATAGTAGATGGTGACAACCAAACTAAAACCTCCAGAAATCAACGGGCATTTTTGTTACGGTTGTATCAGCATTCTCTTAGCAGCCCAAATTCATTGCATATGCTCTGTGTTAAGCTAGAAAGATTATTCTCCACCATGTACTTCTATCATTGATGTTAAACCTTGTACAATGGAGTCTCAGTGTAGGAGGCAGAAAGGAGACTCAGCATGCGAAATATTCAAAGGAATTTTTGAACACGCTCTTCAGAAAGGTTCTTAAACCAGTCTGTTTAGTTTTAGGGTAAATCTTGCAGAGATCTGCACACAGTGGGTGGGAGTTTCCTTTCCATCTGCCACACTAAATACAGGGTGTGTTGTTTTGCTTTTTTATCCATCTTCTTTCTTAGTATCAGCAAGCATATAAACTTATCCTGGTTCAACCATAGCACTTGGAGCCTTGGACCCACAGGTCAAACTCCCCAGTTACAGGGGTTTAGAATGTGAATTTGATCTTGCTGAGTATCAGAACTCAGTCCACTTTAATTTAGATCCAAGTCCTGGCATTAATTTCTCATACCCTTTTAGTTCTGAGGCTGATCAGATCCCAGATCATGAAGGACAAAGCCATTGGTGTAGATCTGTGTATCAGATGGGAGTATCACTTCTGCCCCATGAGGTTCAGCATTATCAACAAAAGGATTTTGGTTCAGTCCCATTCTGAACATGAAATAAAAGAAATGGAGTTGCTCAATTGTGCAATTGCCACCCTGATTTCTGATCTGTTCTCATAGTTGCTAAGTATAAAGCTTTTTCAGTAAACCCAGGAACATCACTGCTCCTGGAGTGAAGAATTTATCACACAGGACATGTCAACTGTACTGTTTAGAAAGATGAAGACCACAGAGTGCTATAAAGATACTTTCTTTAAGCAGCACATCCTGAATCTGTCTTGACCCAGTGAACTTTTGACCAAAAGGAAACATATCTCATTTCAGCACTTGGTAGTTACAGCTGAAAGAGAAAATGTTCAGAATCAAGTCCAGCTTTCTTGCTTTAACAGCTTAAAGGCTCACAGTATTTAAGCAAAAGCTGTCTTGTCATAAATAATCTTACTTAAATGCAATTTAAGTGTTGTGCAAATAATCCATCGTAACAGCCTGATGTGGGAACAGAGACACATTTCAGAGGTATCTTTAGTGATTCTTTGACCATATTTTCCCACTGCTCAATACAAAGAGACAAAATTTAATTTATTAATTTTCAACAAGAAATCCTACTGGCTGCTGTAAGTTTCTTCAACAGCCTAAATGAGGAGAGAAACAGTTCTGCTCTTGAAATTTTCTAAAGTAAACAGGAGGTTTTCAAGTTTGCTGTGAACAGGTGTTCCACTAAAAATTATTTGTCTATGTGTGTCTCCCTCTTAGAAACAGGGTCAAGAAAATTTTGATGTATCCCAGGTTCTTTGACTGTTAGAATGAACTGTTCTCATTCTCTCAAGTTTAAATTCTTGCTTCTCAACTTGTATATATCATAGGAGTATATGTACAAATATATGGGTAAATTGTATTTTGTTAATGTTTCCTCCTCAAATAAGGCAAACAGCTTGATTTCCAAACTACCTTTTGACAGCAGGGACAATCTTTCCAGGTATAAATCAGGAAGCTATGCATAAAAATGCAATTTTAACTGCATTTTTCTGTATGTGAAAACTAGTGGCAGCCAAAACCAGCAGATAAAAATCCCTTCTTCATGGTCAAAAGCCATTTTAAAAACTATTTGGAAATATGAATCCACTAGGCAGCACTGTGGAATGTACATTATTCCTAATAAAGTCTCACTTTTTTTCCTATCTTTTTTAGCAAGACAAGAGGTAGTATTTCCTATGCATAACGTATTCTGTACTCATGTGGTATTTAGTACTGTACATTATTACTAATATTAGACGAAGTCAAAAACCTTGGGTCATAACAATCCTGATGTGTTGTTGCCATGCAAATCCAGATCTGCATACAAACTTTGCGTCTACTCCTATTGTTCTAAGAGACTGAACCAGAACCCAAAACAGCTGAACTACAGCACAGCAAGAACCCAGTTCTGCTCGTCTGGCTTGTCACTCTGGGATTCTGAGGCAGCAGGACAGTCAAGGAGGTCATGATTATACACGTCTAAAACTCTACAGGTCACAAACTCCTTTCTTCACAAGTTCAGCATGTCTGTGCGTTCAGCTAAGTGTTAGGAGGGCCAAGCAAATGCATAATCAACCAAGCTTATTCTAGAATCAGCCACTCAATAAGGGGGCTTAACTGGGCAAATTGGGCAACAGCCACTGAAGAGATTCGTTCATACCATGTTTTTCTTAAATTATGCTCTGACTCTTTTTGGCTGACCATTGACCCATTAAATCTGGAAACCAATTCAAAGCCAATCAATATCCCCTACAATTCTTTAGCTCTTTTTTCTTCAAGAGCATTAGTCAAAACTTACCTCAATAACGTCTGAGAAAAGTATTTCAGAGTATTTGCAATGTCAGTTCCAGAGGGCACAGGGTATATGTTGTGGAGAACCCGGTTGTGGTATTCTTGAAGGTAACGGATTTTGGAAGCAACTACATAAAAGACAAGAAGACAAACAGAAACTTTCATTTAGGTTTTTTGCAGACCTTGACAGAGTCGTGTCTGTTTCTTCCATTTCCCTTTTTTTTTTTTAAATTTAAGTATTAAACTCAACAAACAGAAAAATCTCTCTGTTCATTCTGTTCTGACTGAATAAATTGTAAAACAGTGCCAGGGAGAACACATGGAAGTGAATTTCTGCGTCTGTATTAGGCAAACTTAGTGCTAGCAAATTAAAAAATATATATTACCACTCTGTACTTCTTCCATGTCTCCAAGCATCTCAAGATTCATTTATAATGAATGAGTCATTGGATCACAGGAGGTTCATGTGAGACAAATAAGTATTTCTAAAGCCAAAGCAGAGATATAAGCTAAGACAGAGAGACCTGATGTGATTTATTGTAGGCCATACATTTACTTTACGCAATGAACTAAAGATACAGAAAGAGCGAAGTGTCTGCTGTTTATTTGTCTTAGTAAGTGTGATCAAATAAATGAGGAGATTTCAAAGAACAGCAGGAGGTGTACACCTTCACTGAAACCATTTGTTGTTGTATTACAAGTAACAGTGGGTTTATTTTCTAATGGGATGCTTGTTCGGTATTGGGAAAAAAGTGATTACCAACCCTGGCTGCATTGCCTTACATCGCCTGTACAGCACAAGACAGTCTCATGTACAGACACCCACACACACTCAACTCTCTGTGCTCCACTCAGATTAATCAACTCTGCTGAGAGACGGAGTGTATTGGCTGTGACAGAGGGCTGCTCAGCTGTGCTGGACTGCAGACACAGCCTCATGAAAGCACAGCTGCCTGGGAACTCTTCATCATGTTAAAAGTGCACCAAGACTGTAACAGGCAGTTAAACGGGGAGTTGCTTCTGAATTCTTTCAGCCCTTAAGCATATGGATTGTAACAGTGTTTCACTACACCAAGATATACCTTGCTCCCTTACAGGGCTCCTTCAGTGTGGAAGATAAATCATGCTTCCTAAACAAGCAATTAGTCAATACTTTGTTTTATTCTCATGGTCATATGGCATTTATTAAGGAATGAGTACCATTAAGTCCTCCATTGAACAGAAAGGTACTAATTGCCTGAGAGACATCACCATGCCTCTCACTGCCAAGATAACTGAACAGTCCATGAACGTTCTGATTTTTTTCTGTGCCACTGGCAAGTTGAATGAGAAGGGGTGACATTCTACCCCTATTATAGAAAAAGACTGATGGAGAGACACCAAGAGCAAAATGTCTGCAAATAGAGCTGGAGGCTCAGCTTGAGATACTGAAAGCCATTTTGCCAGTATAGGTAACAGTACACACTGGACTTTCACATCCAGAAAACAAAAGGTTCAGTGAGTGGTCATCCACACAACACATGAGGTTTGACAATTTCAAGTTAATTATCCATAAAATGGAGAACACTCAAATAATCATCAAATGAAGAATACTGTTTTCTTGAATGCGTGACAAGAAATCCAACCTTGCAGCACCCAACCAAGGTCATTCTTTAACTCATTTCCTGCTGTAAGGACTGCACTACCCAGCTCCTGCAGCAGGTGAAGCTTCTACAAACAAAAGTCTCCCTCATGATATTACCTGGCTTCATCACAAGGAGAAAGTCCATCATGTGTGACTGAAGAACTGGGGTCTATGTGAAAACAGCAAGCAAAAATGCTACCAGGGACACTGTCATAATGCATATGCAAAAGTAACGCACTAAAAATGCATAAGCATCTTTAGTTATATTTCCTCATCCCTAAGTCTTTTACTTCACAAACTTATTTTAAGTGTGACATTATTGAATAACTAAAAATCAATCACTACTTTTTCCCCTCCCCCTCAAACAACTGAAAAGAGAAGTTTCATCACGTGGACTCAGATTGCCTCAGGATAGCTGAGAGCAAGATCAGAGCCTTTCAGGCCACCACGTAGGCCTGTGGCACACAAACTGTGCTTTGCAGGAGGTTATCCTGTGTGAGAGCAGCCATAACCAGCTTCCTGTACAGCCCCCAAACCACCGGGGTAGTAATATCTGGGCAGGATGTGTTTCACTCCACATTACAGAGGTTGACTTGAGCAGTCCAAGACTCTTTTCCCCTTCCCATCTCACACTTCATTCCTTCTGCCCACTAATCTCAGTTTTAGTCCCAGATTTGCAGGCCATCTCATCCGATTATTTAAAAGGTAGACATCTGCTTTAACTGTCAAAAAAACTAATCTAGTTTAGTTTCTAGATTATGAAAGCAATGACTTCATAAATGTGATGTTTACTTACTCTTGTCAGGGAAAAAAATGAAACCAAGTATACTTGTAAAGGACACAGACTATGCGTCACAGCACCCAACCAAGAACAACTCACAGCAAGGTGCACAGATTACTGTGGCTGCCATGGTTTGCTGTCAGATATCTGTAAATTAAGTGGACAAACAAAATGCCACAGATAATTACCGAATTCAGATCTAGATGTATTTCAGAGAGCTGTGTGCCTCCCTACAGTTACTAACTTTCAATACAGAGCATAAGGGTATCTAGAATCACTTAGAATCACTTTGTTTTTAAAAAAAGATGGAAATCCATTTATTTCTATTAATTGGCATTGTTGTGCAATTGTATCAGGCAAAATATCAAAAGAGAAAAGTTACTTATAAAGCCTAAATATTAACATTAGCTTTAGGCTAAAGGTTTCAGCCTCACTTCTCAGTTCTGCTTCCCAAAACTCTATCCATTTCAGCACAGCCTCCCAGAACACAAAGAAACTTCTGAAGGAAAGCCCCAGAGCAAAAACTTTGCCATCTTTCAAGTTACAGCAAGTGTGTGAATGACCTAATTTTCTGAGTTTCTGAGTACCTGGAGACACACTTCAAAAAGTGATGTCACCCTGTGGAAGTATTTGGCCACTGTCACAGGGTCATCACAAAAAACCAAATAGGTATCTCTCTAGGATCTACACAGACCTCACTGAACTCCTCAGCCCCTGTGTAAGCATTGACTGAACTGGGAGTGAAACCATTAGGAGTCCTCAAAGATGGCTTTGGCTGCTCCACTGTTCTGGAGGAGAACAGAGCAGGCACCAGGCATTCCCAGGACATTACTTACCACAACTAAACACCAATTACTGCTATTTAAGGTGAAAAGGAATTAATTTTCTTTGAATACAGCAGAACATGTCAGGCATGCTGGAAAGAGTCAAATGATGGAAGTCACTGTCGATACGTCTAGTATGGGATACAAGATGTGTGTGGTCACAAAAAAGGGAAGCTTCTCCAGTCAACTTCCCAGACTGACACCATTTTACCTGTTGTTCATACAACCTGCCCAAGAGCTGTGGTATTCACGTTTAGACCAGCACATCTTCTACTCTGATCAGTGTGATTCCTCAGTTGTAGTGTTTCACTCATGTTCTTGGTAAACTGAGATTCATTATGACTTGTGACTTGAGTCCTTCCCAAGACATTCTGGTTCTTGCCTGTCACTCCGTGAGGGCAGAAGCAACAACAGCGACAGCTGGGGTTTGGACGTTTGACTGGTAGTGATGTATGCACACCAACACATCCTTGTCAGAGTCCATTGCTCAAAAATTGCAGGTGAGGGAATCTTGAAATTATGTAGAGACAAAGACATTTGGTAATGCTATAAGAACTAGTCAGGGACGTAGCCTTGATAAACAAAATATATTCAGCAGGTTAGAATGCAAAGGATATGTCCATTAACCAAATACTCTTCCTGGAGCATCATGAAAAGGAACATTAGGAGGCAGAAAGATCTGAAATCTGGACCCCAAGTAAATCTTAAAAAGAGGCAATAAGGACATGGCAGGCCTAGATGCAGTGTCTTGAAAAGTACAAAGAGATGAAAAGAAAAAACAGCCAAGGATAAAATAGGAAAGAGAAGCTCAAACAGAGCAGACCAAAAGCATTAGGAATGGAGGAACAGAGAAGGCAGAATAGAAAAGGAAAAAAAACACCATAGCCAGTACTGGGACAAAAGCAGCACAAATTCTTCCGCATGGCAGTGTGAAGGAAGTGTAATTAATGTATAAGTATCACAGAACCCAGGTGGAAGGTGGGGAAGGCAGCAACAACCAAACGGTACAGATCCAAACATTGCACAATTCAGGGCTTCAGCACAGTCAGAACATTCTGTCTCTATTTATGAGGCTAGAACTGCACCTCTACAGCAATAAATTAACATCTGCATAATATTTTTAAAGCAAGATCATCCATCACTATAAATAAGCAGTAAACCCTAAAGGAAAAAAAACACAGGTATTGTTTTTGTTAGATCAGTTCAGCATAGGCATATATAAACACAAGGATCCTCCTCAGTGACCTGGAGGAAGAAGAGAGCAAGTCTCAGCATGTGAAGTGTCAAATCACATCACGTCATCATGACAAACATCAATCCAACCTCCTGGTCACAGACTGCCTGTTCATAACCATGACACTGTATCAGGCAAGAAAGTAGCTTTGACATGGGTGATGAGATCGACTGCCCAAGTATTTTCTTTTCAGCCTCCCATCAGGGCTCTTGCAGACACACCAGGTGTCATGAGCAACAACAGTGGGGAGCACTTCCATGGCCCAAATGTAGGGATCCCAACCACCATGTCATCTAATCATGCTCTGATCAGATCTAGCCAACATGGTGGTTAGAACACCCGTGACCAAGCAGAGACACGCTGGCCGCGGGCAGGGGGATGCCAGCACCTGGGGGAATCCTGCTAGGACACCGGGCACTGTGGCAGGCGGCTTTTGGCCAAGACACAAACACCCAGCCTACATTCACCCAAAAGGTGAGCGGCACGGGCAAGAACGGCAGCACGACTCTTGTCGCTCTATCTCACTGCAAGACCACCTGCAAGGTGGCAACGCGTGCGTCACCGCTGCTCTCGCAGGTGGCTGCAACCTTCGAGACAGGGCGCAGCGCTGGCAACCGGGGCAGGCTGGACCGCTCCCGCCCTGGGGCGGGGAGCCAAGCCGGCGATCTCAATATTAACTCTCACCCCCGGTCCCTCATTTTCCCGGTCGGGTCCCCGGCTCTGCCTTTGCACAAACACGCCGCCGCCCCGAGCGGGTCGCCCGGCCAACGACGGGCTCCGGGGGCTGCGGCCACCCAGCACCGGCGGCGGCTCCGACAGAAAGAGCCAGAACGCCGGCAGCCCCCTCCCCCTGCACAGCCTGCTCGCGGCCGCCGCAGAGCGCGGCAGGAGCCCGGGCAGCGCTGCCCCGGCGGGGCGGCGGGCGGCGGCGGGGCAGCGCCA
>VXAZ01009672.1:372134-401651 GCA_013399875.1 Gymnorhina tibicen
GGCCGCGATGGAGCTGCCGGTGCCGGTGTCGCTGCCGCTGCCGGTGCCGCAGGGCTGCGGGCCGGGGAGCGGCGGGCGGGCGGGACCGGGCGGGAGCGCGCTTAAAGGAGCAGCGCGCCTGGCGGCCGCGGCAATGAGCATCCTCAGGAGGGACGGGGTGGGAGATGGGACGGGGAACATGGGACATGAGATGCCATGGGATGCCATGGGGAGGGGGAGGCCAGCCGGCCCCGGGGCGGTCCTGGGGCAGCCGCGCCAGCGGGGCTGTGGCCCCGCCGAGCTTGTCACAGCGTCGAGTTGGGAGCTGCCGAGCCGGAAAATACTGATAAACGCCGGCGGTGCCCCCGGGGCCGCCAGGGTGGCCGGGGCTGCGGAGGGGCTGGCGGTGCCCTCGCCCGGCCCCGCAGGAGCTGTACTGAGCGAGGACAGCGGTGGTGGCACTGCCAGGGGCTGCGCTGTGTACTCCGTGTGATCCTTGGCATGGAACGGGACCGTTGTTCCCTTGAGTACTTCTCCCCTCGACCCCTGGGCTCCAGCTGCGTACCCCAGGCGGGCGGGCAGTCAGGTGCCTCTGCCAGGGTTTCCCCACCTGTTTCCACAGTGCACCAAGAACCTCGGGACCGCCATCCCTTTCCCGAGGAGACAAGGGCTGCGCTCAGCCCTGACTGTGTCCCTCTCCATCACCAGATCCCAGCCATGGTGACCGCCCCAGGACGCAGGTGGGATGAAAAGACCTTTGTCCAACTGTGGTGGGAGTACAGTAATAACAATAAAATTCATTTGCTCCAAGAGAAATTATTTCACCGCTGTGTGTCCTGTCAGCTTCCCCAGCGTCCTGACTTGCTTGTCCTTACCAGGTCTCAGAAATGAATGGTTAGCTATGAGTTTCTTCTCTGAAACTTTCCAAGCCAGTTTTTCAGATCCTCACACCTCTGAAAAAGCTATGTGGAAGCAGCAGTATTTCATCAGCCAGGGCATGGAAGTCTTGATGTTTACACACAAAAAAATCCATTGCAACATACTCTCCTCAAAATTCTGGGCTGTGTAAGATGAGTAGGCCTGTAGAACTGTGCTGTGGAGGTGGAGGAAAATAGGTATGGTTTTTTATTCATCATATAAGGCAGTGCCTCCAAATTACTGCTGCCTAGATTTGAGGACAATGCACATTTGGTGCCAGGAACCGTGGTGAAGGGGCAGATGCTGTTCACTGGCATTTAACTGGTTTTTTTTCTGAAAGCAACTTTCTAAAAATACTGCATGGGCAATGTTTCTTCAACACTTAATTATGTACAAAACAGAGCTCTGACTGGAAGCCATAGTTCTTTCCACACTCCCTGCTGCTTGTGAGCCCCAAAGAGAGAGCGAAGCCAACTTATACCACTGTTTTCTCTTTCACATTCAAATATTTAAGAGTAAACATTTAAGTTTTTTCTTTTATTAGAAGCTTTATTTAGTGAAGTGCCCAGAGAGGTCATGTGGTGCTACAAACCTTGCTTCCCCCAACCCTATGTCTCACAACGTAGAGCATAAGTGATGAAAATACAGACAAATGGCTTTCAGACTTCATTGAAATAAGATATTGAAGACAGGTTTAATCTTTGAATTTCTGTCTGTTGATGCAACAAATCAATCTGAACTGCTTTATTGCTCATTACAGAACAATATGGAACTCTCTGCAGTGGGGGAACTGAGCTTCCATAAGTATCTTTAAAATACCACCAGAGTGGTGAGATTATTAAAAACAGTCAGGTTGATAAAGCAGGAGTACACTGAGAAAATATTAATTCCATTTCTCATGTAAAATTTCTTCTTTAATTTAAGTGCCTGAAAATTACAGCTATGCCTCCATTTACTGAACAAGGTCCTACATAGTTCAGCATGTAGTTCAGGTACATGGAAAACAATTTATTGCTTATGAGTCCTTCTGCATTGTCTAAACAATGTCTAAGCCCTAAATAAATTCCATACAAGTAGTCTGTTGTTCAGTCAAACAATTTAATAGTTGCCTAGCTTGTTAATTCAAGTATAGAGACTCACACTTTAAATTGTGAACAAATGTCATTAAGGAGCAAATATAGAAACATGGTACTCTGGGAATTAATTTCTCAAGTCTCTGGGCTGAACCAAAGTCATAATTTCTCAGCAAGATCCTCATGAATGTGCCTAATAAAATGGGTACAGTGCTCCACTGGAAACCTTTTTAAGCAGCTAGTTTATGTCCACATGTTTTTTACTTCTGCACACAGTTAAGAGAACACATAAAAGCTGCAGGCATCTTAAAGCCCACAAATCATTAATGAAGGAACATATTTTTGACATTAAATGAATGGGGAGTGGAAAATTTACATACCAGCTGATGAAAACCAAAAGAATAAATGCTACTTTCTGAGTTCATGAGTGGAAATTTCACAGAATCGTGGAATCTTCAAGGTCGGAAAGAATCTCTGGAGCTTGTCTACTCTAACTTCCCTGCTCAAAGCAAGGTCAGCTAGAGCAAATTGCTCAGGGTCATGTGCAGTCAGGTTTCAAATATCTGCAAGGATGAAGACCCCAAACTTCTCTAAGCAACCTGTTCAAAGGTTTGACCATCCTCACAGCAGAAAGTTTTTTCTTCTGTTTAAGTGGAAATTCTTGTATTTCAGTTCGTGCCAATTGCCTGTGGTCCTGCCACTGAACTCCACTGAGAAAAGTCTGGTTCCATCTCCTTAGTCCCTGTCTTGAGGTATTTGTACACATTGACAAGACCCACTCCCCACCCCAAACCTTTTGACTTTGGGGCTAAACAGTCCCAGTTCTCTCAGCACCTTTTATATGACAGGTGCTCCAATCTCTTCCTCACTTAGCCCTTCCCTCGAGTTACTCCAGTATATTCATGTCTTTCTTGTACTGGTGAGTCCAGAACCAGAGACAGCACTCCAGCTGGGTCTACCCAGTGCCAAGTAGAGGAGTATAAACACCTCCCTTGACCAGCTCGCCATGCTCTTCCTACTGCAGCCCAGGATCCTATTGGCCTTCTTGCCATGAAGGCTCACTGCTGGCTCACAGTCAGCTTGGTGTCTACCAGGACCCCCGTCTCACTCTTTGCAGAGCTGCTTTTCAGCTGCTCGGCCCCAGCCTGTACTGGTGCTTAGTTATTCCCTCTGATGTGCATGACTTGAATTTTCACCTGTTGAACTTCATGAGACTCCTGGTGACCCATGTCTCCAAGCTCTCAAGACACATTTGAATGGCAGCACAGCCATCAACTGCTGGTGTATCAAATGCTTCTCCATGTTTTGTATCATATGCAGAGGGTGTCCCATCATCTGGGTCCCTGGCACAGACATGAAACAGCACTGGCCCAGGGTTGACCCCTGCAGTGCAGCACTGGCAACTGGTTTCCAGAGGGACTTTTTGCCCCTGATCACAACCCTTTGAGCCTGGCAGTTTGTTTGGCACTTTTCAATTCACATCACTGTCAGCTTGCCCAGTCCACATTTCATCAGTTTGTCTTTGCCAATGTTACGGGAGGTGTTGCGGTTTGTGGGTTCCAGCGATGGCATGGCAAGCCACAGCCTTTCCGGAGAGTGCTGCGGGGCGTCTTAGGGAGAACAGCTGTGCCATTTCCCGTAGCCCTTCCTGGGCGGCCCGCTCAGTCCCGGTTAGACTGCAGGCACCACAACACAATGATAAAGGAGGCAAGAAGGCTCCCCGCATGAGGACCGCAAAGGTTCTTTATTTCATGTTGTCCCCAAGGCCAAGAGAGGGGAGCTGGTGGCAAGCTGCTCCCCAGAAGCAGAGAGAAGGGACTGGCCCAAAGCAGAGAGAATAAACACGTGGCCTGGAGTCCCTTATCTTGGGGAAGAGGGGGGTGGAGAGAGCACATGGCCGAAGGGTCTCAGAGCACAGGGGCGGTACAAGGGCGGAGTTGGGGTAACAGGACCAAT
Organism: Gymnorhina tibicen; assembly: GCA_013399875.1. NCBI lineage: Eukaryota > Metazoa > Chordata > Aves > Passeriformes > Artamidae > Gymnorhina > Gymnorhina tibicen. Next base: position 376,061 of record VXAZ01009672.1, read on the forward strand.
GGGAGAAACCCGAGGGAGTGGTTAGGACTAGGGGCGGGGGGAGGGGGGAGCCCCGTGGAGACGGCAGGCAGGGGTGGGGATCCAGCACCACAGGGAGGTATGGAGGTATTGATGAAATGCTAAAGATAAACTTTCACTGCTTTCTCCTCGTACACAGAGTTAGTAATTTTGTTGCAGAAGGCTATCAGGTTGGTCCGGCATGATTTTCCATTTGTAAATGCACAGTGACTCCTCCAAATAACCTTCCTGTCCTTAATGTGTTTGGAAGTGGTTTACAGGATTATTTGCTACATCACCTTCCTGTGGATCAACGTGAAGATAAATGGCTGTAATTTCCTGGATACTTGTGCTTGTCCTTCTTGAAAATAGGAGTGACATTTGCTTTCTTCCTATTTCTCAGGACTCTCCCAGTTGCTTTGGATTTCTTAAAGATAATAAAAATCAGTCTTACAGTGTCATTGGCCAACTCCCTCAGCACTTGTGTATGCATGCTATCATGTCCCATGGACTTGAGTATGTCTGGTTGTTTTGAAATGTGGCTTTTGCAGGATAAGGTAGATAAGGTTTGGAAGGGATGTGGAGCATATTGTTTCTGTGCATTGTGCTGGTTTTTAACTAAATTTTGCCTGCCTAAGAGTGTGCATTGTAGTTACAACATAATTCAACAATAAATTAATGAAATATCCTCTAAGGAGAAAAGAAGTCATCAGGAGCAGAAGTCATTATTTATGTGGCTGTTGTCACTTCGAATTACATTTTCAAGTATTCAGCTCCAAAAAGACAAAATCTAGTATTGTTCCTTTTTTTTTTAATCTCCAAGCATGAACGAATCTACTTTCAGAAAAGTAATCCTTTCTGAAAAATACAAATCCTAAGCCCTCCTACCTTGATCATGTACAGAAAATTTAATAAACTGTTCATAAATTGAAGTGAATGTATGCATGTATAAAAATAAATCAATGTATCAGTTTACAGAGATATATATCTGCACATCTGTATCCAGACGTGCACTGTTACCAACTCTCAAAACATTCTCATGGTGATTTCCTTAAGGCTCAGCTTCCAGAGTCATGTAATTATAGGGGTCTTTATTTGAATTTTAAATAAAAGTTGGTTCTTGCCAGACATATTCAAAGACTCCAATGCAATATAAACAATCTTTGAAACAAATGAGGATTTCAATGCCTAAATGAGAGGCAAGGACCTAAATGCTTTCTAAGTTTTATCAAAACACAAAACAAAACAATCTAACTTCCGACTTCATTTATTTTAAGCCAATGCCTCAATTTTTTGAAACTTCCTCACCATTTTTGGCAGGAGATTATCAATAACTGCATTGTGATAGGGATATTAAAAACTGCAGTAGAGGTGGGAACGTGTTTGAAATGTCTCAAATTCTTGCTCTAATCACTACAAGCCTATCTGAATTGAAGGCTGTTGGCATGGAGGGAGGCAAGGGAGAGCAGAATCTGCTTGATGAGCCAATGGTAATTCCAATAAGAAAAGCCAAACACAGAGTGAATTCGATCAGGAGAAGGCAAGTTTCTCTGTCCCTCGGGATTTTTCACATGGTGCTTTCTGGATACTTACATGGCTAAACTAATGCCAATGAAAGGGTCTTGGTATGGAACTGGAGCCCCTGAACAGCTCCTGCACAGTGATCAACCTCCTCCCTGTCAGATTCAAACAGCAGATGGAGTCCCTCAGGCTCAGATGAGTGTATTTGACAGCAATAGTTATACCATATTAAATTAAATTTGTCTCTAGATCTTTGCTGTATGTAAGCATTAATCCTCATGAATGATTGTAAAATATATAATCGCTTGAGGAAAAAGTTTATCTGGGATTAAACTGAACAGTTAGGCTTAACTCAGATACGCTACAGCATACATCCTGGTTGACACAGGACGCCTTCTCCTTCACAGGAGCAGTTCCTTAGGGCTCTGACACCTGGGTTAACCAGCATGAGCCAAGAGACAGCAAACAGGGAAAGCACCTCTTCTTGCTCACAGAAAATCATGTCTGCACAAAAGTAACACAATATTACTGACAGCTTGTATACTCTTGTGCAGGGAAATAATTTCTTCTGAAGTGAAGATATCCAATCTTGGCCTCTGTGCTAAGACTCAAAAATGCAAGGAAAACTTCCTTTAGTGGTACTATCACACAGCACTGTGTACAGAAAAAAACATCAACCAGACCTTCCTCCTGTGGGAGGACAGGAAAGTACCTATTCTGAGAAGGACAGTGTAGAGTATAGTAGGGGAGAAATTTGGATAGGGTGGAGAATTAGAACTGAATAGAGGACAAGTTGGCAGTAATGGCAGAAGTGATCATGATGTGACCAGAAGCTTGGCTGAAGCCACCGACTCATATCAGTTATGCCATCTGGCATGTGACAAATTAATTTCAGTCATCACTGGCTTGGGCTGCTTTAAAGTGAGAGATGGAGCAGTAAAGGGCTCTATGGCTCATTGCTAGTACTGTGTTTCCAACAGAGTAGCCAGCTTGTGATGTTGATATTTGTTTTTTCTTTCCCCAATTTAGAATAATTAAGACTTCAGGAAAACAAAACATCGTTAAGAAATACAGTGGTTATTTGATTGTACTTACAAAACTGTAATTTTCCTCTTATTCTGATAATTACGTCAACTAAGTCTGTGGATGTTTGCTTTATTATTACATTTGTCAGTATCTGTCACTGTAAAAATCTCTGATAAATGCCCTCAATTTCTCTTCTAGAGTGATGTCATTAGCCTCTAAGTGAACAAAATACTTAATTTGTTGCCATAGCAGTGGAGTTTGAGAAATACGTGGTGACCTGCATAAAGAATTAGCACAAATTTGATAAGCATGTACTAGGACTATTATAAAATCAGAGACTGGATATACTGCTCTAAGAGGCACAGTCTTTGTGACAGCTACCATGCCAAGTTTGTGAAAATTAGCACCACCCTACCTGAATTATATCTTCCCCTGCAAAAGGCTGGGTTTTTTCTTACAGTATCAGACTTGTGCAGAATTGACTATACCACCTACCTACATGGCTAAAATAAAAGCACATTGTAGTGGTAGTAATGCTTTAGGAATCAGAATGACAAGTGTCATAATACTGCCTTCTTAAACCTATCACAGCATCATGGCCCAAAGGCAAAGAAATGAACAGAGAAATCAAGAAAAGCAGATATTTACTTCACTTTAGTATTTCTACATTCAAGTAAAAACATTTGTTAAAATCTCTCTGCTGGGCAAAAACAGTTACAGAGAGCAAAAGAAGGCGTGAGACTTTCCACAAGGAAGTGAGGAGAATGTGTGTGACACTCAATGCTGGTGAGGTCCTCGGTGTTTTACCACACCTATATCATGTTTGTGACCCATGGCAGGGTCAAGACCCTGGCTCAGTAACAGCTAAAGCTGACTGACCTTGCTTCTGCATTTGAAGGCTGCCTAGTCTCTCCTCCAAATTGGTTTGCTCCACATAGGAATCCAGGAGCTACCTAAGATAAAACAAAGGGTGGACTATCAGAGACCTATCAGGAACCTTGGCGGAAACAGAAAGCGAACTAAATTGACGGAACTAGGACGCTTCTAAAGCACCCTGTAGGAAAGCTGCTGCATTTTACATGGGAATGTGTTTTTCTCATCTGCAGATCCTTACAAATTGTCCTATCTATTGCAAATTCAGGCTTACTGAGAATTGCATAGTATTCCCCAACTACTTTTTGCAGCAGAGTGTTTATGGACCATAAGATGAATACTACTTAATTTAAGTGTAAGCTCATCCAGAGTATCCATTCTTAAGAAGAGACAACAGAGTGGCTGAAAGACACTTCTACTTACTCAGAACTACGAGTATTTTAGCTCAATTGTACACTGCAGCACATAACTATAATCACAAAGCATGTAAATATTACAAAGTTTAGTTCAATACAAGATCTTCTGTCTAATCTGGAATGCCTGCTACTTATGTACCATGGAACAACGGGCTTCAGCCACTTACCCTTAGGCATATATGTGTTACCTGTGCTACTACCTATAGTCAGCTTAAAACCAGCTTTGGCCCATCTGTAAAAAATGCAAACCATTGATGTAGATATACCATGAGAAGAATGGCAGGGAACCATCCTCCAACTCTCTGTTTTCACCTCCTGCTACCTTATCTTGGGCAAGCATTTCATGTTTGGGGCTCCCCACCTGTAGAATTACAGGAGGGAATCTCTTGCCTTTCTTTGCAAGGGACCCCACTGATGTCCACACACAAAACTCAGCATCACTCGGAGCCCCAAGTGGTACCAGTCAGGCTGCAGGTAGGGTCACTGCTGCTGAAATGGAACACCCACCAACCACTTTGACCAAACACCTTGGGGAGCTGTAGGAAGCCTGAGGAAAAAACAGCTGTTGGAGCTGGAGCCCTGGGCACTACTGGCTGCATTTGTCAGCCCAGTTCTGGCTGAACTGTGGCTGGTTTAGACTAATAAATAAACACCCTTTCACTTAGTGAAGCATATAAGCTCACTCACCCCACACTAACAGCAATAAAGGTGCCTGCAATGACCTGGCTTCTCTTCTTTTCATTTGGTTTTCTATGTGCCACATTCCCCAGAGCTTCCAGTCTCAGGGTTAAAGATCCATTTTCAATCAGTAAAAAGGGCTGCATGAAGACTGGAGCATTTTAAAATGCCTGTAAAATGTAATCAATAGTACTTTTAAGAAAAAATGCTTGAAGTGGACTGGAAATCTGAAAGAAAGTATTTGTGAAAAACACTTAAATTTTAAGTAGTTTTTCAGGTAAGTAGTTTCTAAAAATTATCACTGCTTCAATATAAACATCCCTATATATCTGTAGTGCCAGATATTAAACACCAAGTGACTTTTTTACCACATTTCATCCAACACAATTCTCAGTGCTTTACTCACATCCCCCGAGTATGTATTATAACCAGGCAATCTTATTACTCATTGCCATAATTTAAGAGGACAAGTACAACAACTGAAATGAAATATCTTACTGATTTATTTAAGCATTACTAGGCGAGAGAAGGATGATGAAATCAGATACAGGACAAGCAGATACACTCAATGTTCAAACCTGATTTTTACAAAAAATTCTGAAAAATAGCCTTATGATTCCAAAGGATGCACCCACAGTGTGCAGGAGCAAAGCTTCAGATTGCTTGTCCAAGTGCCTTTCAGTTACTGGCATTGTTTTTTCTCTGGATACCAGGACTGCAGGCACATATCCAACACTCATTCAAATCTGTGGGAAACTTTCCACATACACAACTGGGCTTTCACATCAGACTATTCAACTAAGGGACAAAGCTATCATTTCTTGGAGAAAAATAAACAAGTATGACTTCCTTTAAACACTCAGGATGAATATCTTCACTCGCACTCTGAAAACTTCAGTCATGGTTACAAGGCTGAAGGGAACTCAAGACAATTTATTTGACAATCATACCTTAGAAGTACAGCAAGAATATACACTTTCACACATTCACAGCCCTACGTTCAGAATCTGTTTTGATATTAGATATTACAAATGACTTAATGGAATTATAAATTATATTCTGCTAATACTTAAGCATCACAACTAATCCTTAAACATCACAAAAGCTTCATATTCTGGGTTTTTTTGCAAGACAGACATGAAATCATTAGAAGACATTCCTTTATTACACATGTAACATGGCATAACAAATATTATTTATAGTACTTCTCTCCAATTCAGTCTAGACTTCAAAGTATTTATCATATTAATTGCAAATAGCAATCATGGGAAAATCTTTCAGAGGTCAAAAATCTTAATCTAAAAACAGAAAATAAATTGAAATATCTGACAATCATAACCTGCAGAGAAGGCGTTTATTCTGGTGGAAGGGTAAATTGGGTAGGGGAACACACCAAAAGAACACATGTAAATATTAAATAGAAACTCTCAAGAAAATCATCTTAAATTCTCAGAATTTTAGTCTGGGATGACTACAAATTTTTTTTTTCCCCATTTATTTATTTGAAAGTTTTGATGGTACCTGTATGAGCTGGTGCAGACAGGACACAGAACAATGACAAAATCATGGATGAAACGCAAAGAGTAAACTCATTTTTGTTACCTCACCAACCAGGGATCACCAAAGCAGCAGACAGGAGAGGCACACAAGTGGGAACACAGGCACTGCAAAGCTTGGTCCATGGTGGAGGATCAGCAAACCTGCTATTTTTTCCTGTGTTTCAGGGATTCACACAAGGATAATTGCCCACAGGAGGACAGGATTCCCAAGCATGTTTGCTAGGGTGCCTCTAAGGCTACCACAGGCCTGTGTTACCTAGACACAGATGTTCTACTCGTCTAAAACACAAGGTCAAACAACAATTAGTATGATATATGTGTTTTTCAACAGCCAAACTGCAAGTCACTTGAGTGTTTTTACAGTCCTTCTCATCAATCTTCCATTTCTCACAGTACCTGATGACAGATTCATTCTGGTCCAATGCAGCAGGTGACGGCAGAGCAGACCTGCCACTATTTTGTATCATTACACCATTGTATCTCTGGGTCCAATTCTACAGTATCTGCAAAAGCTTTCTGGGACCTGGCCCATGGGATGGGTGATAGTGTGTGAACAGGGACTTTCAAGAGAGTCCAGGCTGGGAGTATTACAGTTTATTGCAGCCTTTAGATCTTAATTTTGAAGGGATGTTTTCTGTTTCTTTTTATAGCTTGAAAGGTGGCACAGGAACCATCCAGCTGGTCCAAGAACCGCCAGTGAAAATGCTGAGAATCCAATGATTGTCTCCTAAATTAAAGGAAATAAAGTTAAATAAAGCTAAACAAAGAACAATGCTCTCAGAATAAGCTACTGCCAAGCAAATTATGTGTTATTGAACTTCTGCAGCTATAAGTCCAAAGATGTGACAAATTCTAAAGGAAAAATAATCCACAGAGGATTATTTTACATGTTTGAACTAGAAGCACCAGCAAGCTGTGGCAGTCAGAAAGAAAAGTATCTTAGTCCATTCCATGGACAACCATGCTTATACAAGACACATTTAAAAGAATAAAAGACACACTAAAAGACATTCAGCAAATGTCTTATTTTCCTACAGATTCAGTATACTTTGTGCCTATTTCTGGAGCTTTTATAAATAAAATCTTTATAGAAACAGTATTATTTGCTTAATAGTTACAGTACCACAGCTAACGACTATTCAGATAAAAGAGCTTTGGGTATTTACTAACACTGGGAGTTGATACAATAGGGCAGAGAGTTGCTGCTTAATTTTTAGTTAATTATTTAGTTAAATCAATTTAGTTGGTCTTCTATAATCACATACTGGAATACCTGTGCTGGGGACTATAATCAAAGCTTATAGAAGGCACCCCACAGAAAAGGATTTTGTGGCATGTCTCTGTAGGATGCTATGACAGCATTGCCTTCCTCTCAGGCACAAATTTCCCCTCTAGGAAGTGGAAGGAAATAAACTTCTTTGAGGAGTGGAGGGAGTTCCTGGGGAGAGCTGGCTTCTAGTTAGGATGAAGAAAACAAATATTTTCTATATAAAAAAGAACAGCAAGAGAAAGCTCTTCCAAGAAGATGGACTTGCATGAAGAAAAAAAAAAAAAAAAGTGAAGGCTCAAAGACAGAACTCACCAGCAGTCCCACTTTGTCCTCAGGTGGGGAGCCGTGGATCCAGCGGCTCCTCCAGCTGGCAGACCTGAAGCAGAAGAGTCGGGATCCACAATGCATTATAGGGCCCATTATTTCAGCCCCGTGAGGAGAGAGCACAGCTGGGATATCCTAACTAACAAGCGACTACTGCTGCCAGGAATTTCTCGGTTGTTTGTTATTTTCTATTGCTCAAAGCCTGTAGAATGCTGAATTCTCTTCAATGAAGACTGCTTGACAAGTCAACCTTCGTTTTTAAGCTGGGCGCAAGAAGCACCAACACCTGTCCTTGGGTAATCAGCAGCAGGAGTGTGTGTTTGTGGCTGCTGGCTGGGAGAGCAGCACTTGAGGATGTTGCAGCCACCACCCACGGGCTTATCGAGTTATGCTGCTGAGCCCAGGGGATGGGAGGAGTCTGTCTCTACTGCTGATGCTGTGAGCAAAATGGAGAAAGCCATCTGTCCTCCCATCTACCAGAATCTCAAAAGTCTTTTTCCCCCTATATTTATGTGCATATGTCTCTCCACACAAATTGCTTGCACCCCAATTACACACTCTCTGGAACTCCCGTTTGCAGTTCATTTACTACCTTCATTCAAGAAACTGACCCATAAACGACCAGTACCTTGAATGAAATATTTCCCTGCTCCCACTGCAGAGAATATCTCCTTCCTGCACATCCTACCCAAAACATCATTAATCCATGTGTACAGTGACGCTGTGAGGCTTCCCTGCTGGGAGAGCAGCCGTCCACAGCAGGGAAATGTCAAGTCACCTGCCTGGGTTCACCATCGAAGCAGAATGTGTGACAGGGTAACAGACAAAGGCAGAAAAATGCTATCAGCATTTCTGGTAGGAGATTATTTAAGGACAGAAGCAGCTGGGCAGGCACAGAGATGGACATGTCTACTCCTCTGTGTGCAGAACTGGATGGATGCTGGAGAGCTACAGTGCCGTAGAGCTACTAAGCCCAAGCTTAGGAGCTATTAGCCCAAGAACCAGCACCGTGCTAATTAAGCAATTCATCTTGCAAACTGGGGCTGGTTTATAGCCAGTCAGCTTCAACCACAGCAATCAGACATCTGACAGTCTGTGCATATCTGTTTAAAATGTGTTACTTGTGCACTCAGAGGTGGAGAGCCAGGGAAGTAAATAATCCTCCCCTCAGCTAGGGACTGTGCCATTTCCAGTATGCACATTTTTGATAGATGAATTCTGTGCTCATTACATGCAGACATGAAGATTTTTACTCAACTGCAGTAAAAAGGCAATTTATTAGATTCCCTACTCATTTCTAAATAAATTTTATTAACTTTGCTGTGCTTTCTCCTGCCTTTAATTATCAAATCCTGAATCAGATAATTATAGCATCCTTCTCTAGGCTTCTCATTAGAGTACACCCTTGAAGCTCACTTCCAAGACAGCCTGCAACACACTGATGGTGGGGAGAGCCCCAGCTTGGGGCTTTTTGACAATGTGCAGAGTATGTTAGCAAGGTGTGAAGAGTGAAGAGTCATAAGTCTACACAAACAAACAGTGGTGGATCAGTGATTAAACAGACATACCTGGCACGTTATTTGCCAGAGCTGCGGTTTTGTTATCTCGGTAAATTTAATTGCTTGATTTTATGGAGGATGAGACAAGTTTTTTTCCCTGTAAATTCTCCCCAAACACTAAATATCCTACCTGTCTGTAACAAATACAGAATTTATCCAAATAAATATGTCTGAAAGATGTGTCTAAATTAACTAGAAAGCAAAAGACTGATTTGCATTCATCAACTGAGGCAATAGCAGCTAAGCACACAGTGGATAACCCTAAGCAAACAAACTTCCTGAGACAGACCCTCTAACAGCAAGAGATTGTCCTAGATATATGATATTTTAAAATAATAGGGTTTGAGTTCTACTACTTGTTTTCAGATATTTGCTTTTGTGTTTCCTGCTCTCTACACTAACTTTCTTTTTTTCTACAGTTGTGAGGATTGGAAACTTCATAAATTTATGAAGTTTTTTTGAGATTCTCCTTTCTATCTCCTGCTCAGACTACACTAGCATTAATTCCTGCGTTAAAACTAAATCGAACACTGTCCTACAATAGCAACAGTGCCTCTTATTAATCTTGCCATACTTGGCACTTATTTTTCAGCTTTCTGAACATTCACTAGAAAATGAGATATAGTCGTATTTTTCTATCAAATCTTCTGTGGGGATGAAAGGGTTAAAAAGGAAGATTGGCAAGGAGAGAGGAAAATAAGCTGGTTTTAGAATTGTTTTTGCTCCAAGATCAACCTTTCACCTGGGAGATATTTCTCTCAGTGTGAAAAAATTCATGCGTTTATGGTTCACTTTTGGTTGTTTTCTGTCTGCTAAAGAAGAGCTTTCTCACCCAGATAACAAAGTGTTGTTAACAAACATACCGGCATTCCTCAGCCAGGCTGGAGGCCTTTTTGTAAGGGGGAAGGGAGATAAGAAGTTTGGAGGCTGTACAACACAGCCTGGGGAAGATTTGTGCATGCCCAAGACCCATTTTTTTTTTCTGTAACACAGGACTCAGGCCTAGCCACATTTTGCCCCTGCTAAAATAATCTTAGCAGCATATATGTCTCCGTTTGTTTGTGGAATCCTCCAGCCAGTGAGATGATGGAATAGATGTACTTTTTGCGCTCCAGCTGTGTGTTGTGGTCATCTTGGTGTCACCTGCATGTATTTGGTTCACGCACCTGCCACTAACTGAGCTGTAAATCCAAACCACTCTTCCCCATTACCATAGCCCTCAGCTCACAACAGTGCTGCACCCTGGCATTGACAGCCAGATCCTGTATTTTCACAGAGCAGTGGGCAGTATTTGCCAAAGTGTTCCCCAAAAGGCTCAGCTGTTCTTGGCTCAGCACTGGCCCCTTTGTTCCTCACTCAGTCTGTCTCATTCAGTGCCTGGGGATGCTCAGCTTGCTCCAGCCTCCTCTGAACTTGCATTGCCAACCCTCCAGACAGTACTTATACACCACTTGTGAACACTAGGGGTTTTCTCACATTAAGTTTAGATTTGAAAAGCCTTTTGCTGTTCCTAGGTTTGTTATTGGTCCCTTCAGAATGGCAGAAGGACTTCAAAGCTCTCCTGGCACAGCTTATCCAGCAGCTTTCATCTTCTTGGCTACCATAAAAATACATTCTGTGTTTTTCCCAACATACCTGATCCCACGGGGGGGTTCTTTGCTCCTTCATTCCTTCAGAGCCCTGCTTTTAAGAGTATTTGCTCTTTAGACTGCTATCACTGGAATAATTTGATTTTGAATTGCTGAGGTCCCTTGCTCATTAGCTGGGTACCATTTCCTCACACCTTAGCTGAGAGGGCAGGTTCTAGGGCAGGTTCTCTGGCCATTGGTACAGTGATACAGGTAATAACATTCCCATTAGTGCCAGACTTTCAATTAACTTTCAAAGCACTTTCAATTATCATACAGAGACAGCACTGACCCCCTGATTTTGTAGCTCATTTTCTCCCTTATCTGCTCCTGGGGGAAGATTGTAGGTAACAGTGTAAGGCTGTTTCAGCAGTTTGATTTCTGCGTGAGGCTCCTTGTTTATTTTATTTAAAAAGGTGAGTTGAGTGTGCAGAAAGTTAATGCTGGGTCATATTTTCCATGGTACTTGGTTTCAGAATATCATCTGAGGGAACCAAGCCTGCTGCACAGAGAACTGTTTACCCTCCCTGGACATAAACATTGAAATCCTTATTCTAAAGAGCATAGAACATACAGAACTAAACACATGTTGAAATTTCTCTGAAAATTATCACTCATTATCACTAATCTTCAAATCTACAGTCCTGATAAAATGACTCCAATGACATTATTGGAGAGAGTATTTTTAACGCTAGGGTGTTTTGTGGGTTTTTTTTCCTGGTCTACCTATAATAATACTCCCACAAATAAATCTCTTGATGTTTGAAAGACTATTTGTGATTGTCTTTGCTTTTTCACAGAAGAAAACATTTCAGTAGGAATGAACGAGTTTCTGAACTATCACTGTCATAAAAGATGAAAGATGCATCAAGGTACAGAGGAATTCAAGACAGGAGTCTTACAGCAATATAAATTTAGGACAATTGTAGTGATAGTGGTATTTAACCTGTAGAACTATGGTGAAATGTAAGTACCTAATTTGAAAATGAAGTAACCATAATTAACTTGAATTTTTTTGAACGGTGGTGCTTATTTTCTTTTAATGAGAAATTTTTACCATTGTAACTTGCCTCCATAAGTTTCATATTTGGAAGAAAATAAATTTTATTTCTACTACTTGGACACATTTTAAAAAACTGCCTTCAATAAAATTAAATACATTTGATATTTATAAATGTGCCTGATGTCAGTAATATTTTTTCCATAAATTTCAGAGCAATAATAATTATAGTAGAATAGTAAAGGATTTGGTGCTGATTCTACTGTGAGCTGCTTCTTTAAATACAGAACAATACGCTTTGCAATAGACAATATAGATGTGTTATAACATAAATTCATTACCTTTTCTTTCTGAACCTTAGTGGAACACTTGCTTAAGCTGCACTGGAAGAAAAGGCCGGAAGTGTTGGGGGTTTTTTTTAATGCAACAATGGGACTTGGCCAAAGCGAGTCCACCCCCCACGCAGGGTAACCCGGGTGTCCCCGAGCCGCGACCTGGGCATTTCTGCCTCCCCAGGGCGCACACCGCCACCTGGGGACGGCAGAGCTCAGCCCCGCTCCCATTTCCAAGAGGAAAAGCTCATTCCCTTGAGTGAAGTTTCTCCTGAATTTCTAGAGTGTATCAGAGAGAGGAACCAAATGCTGGAATCAGATGCTGCATGTTAATAATCCGGAACACATATTGCTCAAGAGCATTGCCCAAGCAGGCTTAATAACACTGAAGTTATCACTGTGTTTTGAATAAACAAACCATTTACAAGCTAATTATAGATAGCATTTTGCCTTGAGCATTTACTGAGCATTTGATATTTTACAGGTTGTTTCTGAGCAGAAGAGAAATTGAAAGCAGGTATTTCTTTAACATAATCCTTCTAAGAAAGACAGCTGATTAATTCTTGTGTTCTTGAACACAGACGTAACAGACTTCTTGTTCATAATTCTACAGCTGTTCTGATTCTAAAGAAAAAAAAAAAATAATAGTGTCCTTCCTCTCAGCTCCTGTCTCCAGTGAATCCATCTCCCAGACTTTACTGAGGTATCTAAGTTAGGAGTGTGGACACCATAAATTCTTTCTATCATCGTTTTTGATTTCTTCAATTGTATAGATCCTCCCTTTCTACCAATGTGCACTTAAAATCTGAATCTACCATGCAGACTGCCTTCTTCCTCTGCTGACTTTAAGAGTGGCTGTGCTCCTAACAAAGACAGCTTGGTTAAGGAGTAACATTTGATGGGATGAGTCGGTGCCTGACTCCTCCCAGGCTCAGAAAATCAAACAAGATTTTCACAACTGGTGTAGGCTCTCTGCATGGATCTATCAATATCCATACTAATCAATGAGAATGGGTATTTCTAAATACTTAGGAATTTCCTGGAAAGAATGGCTGGTACATTTTATTACTGCAAGTATTGCTTCAACATTTAATAAGCCTGCTCTGCATAGTGTGTATAAAAAAATAAGAAAGCGTATTCTTGAATTTGTCATGTATTACCCTAAGTACAATAGACATAATATCACTGACATAAGAAAACAATGGATCTAAGTGCAAAGACATATAAATACTGAGGAGGAATACACGCAAAGAGGAAAGGAGAGAGAAGGGAGCAGTGAGGAAGGTTGTGAGGGACCTTGAGATCAGAGCCTACTTCTTCAGTTCCTATTCTCAAATCCATTTGATTTTAGAAATATCAGTAGTGGCAAATGGAGAAGTCAATCTCTATCGGTGTCTCTCAGAGATCATTGTTAGAGGTTCCACTTAGGCACTGGGGTACTGCAGAAATTGGGAAGCTGTTCTTACTTTCAGAACCTGATTGCCAGTTTGTGTAAGAGTTTAGGATAACTCCTCATCCAGTTGTCAGAAACTCATTCTCCATCCCAGATTGTATTTACGGCACATAAAGGCTGAAGAGCAGTTGGGTTCAGCCCTCTTGCTGTGAGAGTGTACAAGGGGAGAAAGCAGTGAATCATTCAGTTTCTCATCATAAAATCCCCCCTTTTGATTTACTGCCTGAATAGAGCACATAAGAGATAATGGAGAGAATTTCCTAGATTAATAGGTAAAACCCAATCAAATGTTCATGTGCTTTGGTCAAGAGCACAGCACTTCAAAAGGGCAACATGTTCTTAGGTTTTGATTAACTGCATTAACAAGGAAAACTACACAATATGGAATTTACTCAACTGAGTTCAGATTCTCTCCTCCTGAAGTCTAGGTAAGTAATACCAATGACACCAGAAGACCCAGAGCAGGTTTGATATGCTATTACATAAAGCTTATTAAGAAGGGCACCAGGTGACATTTTGTCATTTACTTCAAGTTCAGTTAGATCAACAATAGCAAAAATAAACAAGCCAAGAAAAAAAATTCTGTAACATATGACTACATCTATCTGTGTTGGAATCAAGCATACTCAAAAGCAAAACTTTTATTAAATGATGTTATATTTTGTACTGCTATTTTAATCCATAGCAAGCTTTTAATTTAATCTCTTCTGGCTTTTAATCATGTCTTTATTTGTTTTTAGATCATAAGGTAATCTTTTGTGCATGCTGTTTTGCTTTGTGTGCAGTTTAAACCTCTGACAGCTTTCTGTCTTCAAGACCCATTTCACACTGTAGATGGCACTAATTCATTGTGCAACACCAAGCAGGCTCAGCTACCTACAGCTGGTTGGGTGAACAACGACTTTGCTCTGGTTTTGTTCTCCTGAAGGATAAGATTTTTATCCACTTAACTAAGTAGCATGAAAAACAACTTAAAACTTGCTTGAAACCTGGGACAAAAGATATTCTCTGCTGTGCTTTTGGCTGATGTATGCAGTATACAACATTTTTGTTCTGTAAGCTCAAACAATAGTCAATGGTGTAAGAGCTGGAATACAGGGATTACTTAACATGACTAGGCTAAGATTTCTCCCACAGTTCTGGCACAGCTAAATGCCAGCAAAGTCCCAGCTCAAAGTCTGAGCCTCTGAACGGTATAGTGCTGTATGACTGGCTGCTCCTGGGTGTGCTGGGGGGCTGACAGGCAGTCTGACACTGAAACAGGCTTCCTGGGAAGTGCAGGGACAATAAGGATGATGCTGCTTTCTGCTTCAGATTCTGTTTCACATTCAGTACAAAGCAACTGCATTGAAAAAAACTGAGCATTTTGCAGGGTCTTCTGACAGGTATTTCTCTGTCTGGTAAAGACCCAAACTGGCTGCTGCCCTTATTTGCAATCACAAAAATAATCAATATATTGCTAACGCTGGTAGAAGCAATGAAATGCTGAATTTCTCTGAAAGCTATTTGACTTTCCTAAAGGACCTTTATGACAATCTGAAGATTTATCCTACATTCACCAGTCAGTAATAGTATTTCTATCCATTTTAGTAGGACAATATCAGATTTTTGCCCTTTTCCTTGAGACACCAAAATTTCAGTATTTTACCTTGAACAGTATTTAGCTTTTCTCTTCTGTTTAAATGTAGATGAGACTCCTTTTTTGTTGTTGTTGTTGTTGTTGTGGGGGTTTTTTGTAGAGAGCAGCAAGAGACCTAAGTACTATTTATATTTTCCCCTTGGAACCTGATGAATAAGCAAATCATAGTCAGGAGTCCCAGCTGGTATAAACTGGCACTGTACAACTGAGGACAGTGGCACTGGGCCAACCCAGACAGAGGGAGGAGACAACCCATGGTATGATTGTTCAACACCCTGGATTTTGGACAAGACAATAAAAAATTTATCCCAACAGCTGATTGTTATCAGCTGGAGGCTTGCAAAAGCCTGTCAGTACCCCCATTCATCCAATTTGCATAAATGTACTGTGCCTACTTTTAAAATCACCAGAGGTATTGTATCTTTTTTCATCAGGTCTCAAGAACACATAATCTTTTGGGTTTTTCTTCTGTTGTGGGTAGGCATCACAAAGTAATTGCCATGTTCAGCTCTGGAGGATACTGTAATCCTGGGTCCACTCCAGAGCCAGGTCATGTTTCAGTCGGTGGTCTTTGACATTTCTGTCTTCTGCCTGCAACACCCATTTTACCTCCAAAGTTTGCTCGCAGAGAATTACAGACTGAAGGTGAATGCTACCTGTAGGAATCTAAAGGGGCATCTCTAGTGTGCAGCAGAGAAATGCCCAACACCTTGCTAAATATCTGTACTACTCTTGGAATGAAGTTAATATCCCCAAGCAGTGATGTAACAGCTCGGCTGCATTAGTTCCATTGCTCTAAGAAAAGACTTGCTAACCACACCTAATCCTGGATTGGTCTCTCCAGAGCATAGGTGTAATTCAGCAGGGTATAGACTGCCAGTAGATGTTATGCCACAAGGCTGGATGCTATCCATATAGCAACATACAAACTACTGTAGGAGCTATGCCAGAGTCTAAACAGGTCAAATAAAACAACTCTTTAGAAAGTGAAGTAGGAGGAGAATCAGACACCAAGGGGAAAAATTATCAGGATCTGACATTAATTCTTTTTTTTCTTCCAATATCATAAAAGGAATTTGTGGATTCACTGTCCCAAGAAAGCCTCAGAGGCCTATCTTTACTCTAAAATACCACTTTCACAGCCAGATTATGCTTTCACATCCTCAGACATCTGCAAAGGTCTACAGAAGCAGAACTGGTCTTACCAAGGTAATACATTAGGCTTCTTTATTTTGAAAGGGCAGAGCTTGAGCCAAAAATAAACGTACATGCGGTGGGAAAAGTGGTGAGTAATGAGGTGAACACCATATGCAGCACAGCAAACAGTAGCAGCTTATCACTGCTTATAAGATTCATAGCAGAAATTAATTTTAAGGAGGGATTTGAAAAAACCTTTCACACAGATCTCCTCCCATGTACATGGGATGGCCTAAGGCAGAGGATGAAAGTGCTTGGGAGAAAACAAAGATCACTCTGCAGTGAATGTTAACTTCAAAGGTAAAAAGGGAGGCAGAGTCAAAATCTTGAAACGTAAGCAAAACCAGACTTTCAGCACATTATTAATTTAAATCACTGTGATGTGCTATCAATTTCAGTTTACTGCATTCAGGACTCACTTTATCTGTTAGGATCTGAACCTACACTGCATCCAAAAACCCTTGAATCATCAGTCAACACAGAACTACATCTGACACAGCTTAAACCTACTTCATTTTAAAAGGGGCTTCCAAAGCCATCATCTCATTCAGGCAATTGCTCTAACTCCTTCTGTTGGCTCAAATGCTTTTCATGGGATATATGAGTATTACCCATTCCATATATATTGTGGGCTGGTACAGCAGATTCTAATCCTTGGTTGTGTTGTTCTAGGGATATAGTCCCTCATCTCCAGCAGTTATCCCATGAATATAATAGGATCCCCACTATGTTCATACAGGACCTCTTCATCTTACCTTCATATTTAAAAGACTCATCAGAATCTTAGCGTCAGTATTTATGTGATTTTCCATGCACTTTTTCTCTCCTAACAAGACACTGCTAACACTTAATGTCATCTCAGATCTCACAATAGGAGACATAGGTTTTCATTAACTGTTACTTCTTAACTAAAACCTGTCAATAACACTTCATTTATCTCTGAAATGCTTTGTGGCTTGGTATGGAATTGCAAATCCCCCTGGCACCATCAGCAGTACTACTGTCAGGAAGTAAAACAGGTCAGTCCCACCTGTGGAACAGCCAACACTGCTCTCTTATGCACCTCTCAGTCTGAAAAGGCAAAATATCTTCAGTCAATGCTTCATAGCTTCTTTCTTTCCAGGACTTGGGTCCTCTTGCATAGTGTGAGAAAACCTCAGGACAAGAGCTTCTAATTAACTTACTTTGCTTCTCAAACCCTTTATTAAGGTCAGGATGCAGAAAAGGAAGCTGGCAAGCTGAAGCAGTCTATAGAAGCATCAGCAGCCGGGGGTGAAGAAGCCACTCTTCCAAGAAGGCATTTCTTTTGAAGTCAAGGAGCCAGGGTCCAGGCAGCAAACAATGATTTAGCACTGAAAATGAAAGAAGGAAAGTCACATTCTCCGAAAGACACACAACCTCCATGGAGGAGACAAAAAGTGGCATCAACCTGTCCTGAAATGGGCAGGCCCCCACAGTACTCTGTACTGCTGAAGAATCGTGCACTCAAACTCCTGGAACGAGATGAGGAAGCCCCACCAGTTTAGGGATTATTTCCTCATGCTCTTCATCCAGGTGAGTGCCATGGATACTGCCAGAAGAGAGACTGAAGGGACAGGTAGTAACTGCAAGATGCAAAGAGCGAGGGTGAGGCAGCAGGGGAGTCAACTTGAACTCTTTTTTATTTTTCCAGATTTAAGGGCAAGATGGTGAGAAAGACATCTTGAAAATGAGCATTTGTCTGCGTAAATGGTAGCAGCAGAAGGGCTTGGGTTACCTGAAACACTGTTCTACAAATTACTGGATAGATGTTCAGTCCCCTTGTCAAGAAGTGGGGATCAGTATCTTTGCTTTGTATTCATAAGGGTCATAAGAAGGCCGTGAAGGACAGTGAGTCAGTTCCCTGAACATCTCAGATATTTGTTTATTAATGCAAGAAACACAGGAGATAAGCAAGGAACCTAGGAATATTAAATACAATAAACCAGTTACTATTGAAGTCACACAACTGAGAGTGGAATAATCTATGTTCCCATAATATTAATATATGTATAATGATAAAGAAGGAAATGCACAAGGGTGGTGTCACAGAAACACTAAACAGGGCAGATAATGCAGACAAGGTTTTTGAGAGCAGCTAGCAGAATCAGCCAAAGGTACAGATTTGTAAGCCATGGAGATTTAGCATCTGCAAATTTATTAAGGGGGAAAAAAAAAAAAAGATACAGAACAGACTGTCCAGAAAACTCTTTGATGATGTTTGGTGATGTGTTTCTTCTCAATAGAGGTAGACGAGAGCTCAATTTCCATTTCATTGCAAGCAGTAGAAAGAAACTGGTTAAGAATGTAGAGAAAAGGTAGCTGAGACTAGGAAGTAAGTGTTCCTCATTTTTGTGAAGGGAATGAGGAAGAATAGCAAAATAAAGACCATTAAGTCTGCTTTCTATGAAAGTTAGTGAACTCACAGATCCTAAGGAAAATATGACCAAGAGGAAAAGAAGTCTCAGAAAATTTGTCCTTCCTTAGAAAAACACAGACGGCATAGTTGCAGGGTAATGCAAGGCGGAGAAAGGAGATGTGTGTAATGAAGCCAACTTGTCTCAGTCACAATTCATGCAATTTAACATGAACAAGGAAAAATTTATACAATTAACAAAGGACAGGATATTCTGCACCCAGGATAGCTGATAGTACAAAATACAAGAAGGTAAAATATTGGGAGATATACACAAAAGCATTATCTGTGAAGCATCTGAAGGAGTCCCGTACAGCACATGCTACTGGTATAACCTGTACTGCAATCTGGCATCTAGTTTGGGACCTGGACTTCAAGAAAGTTGCGAACTAATCACAAAACAACAAAGAAGTGTAAGGAGAACAGCCACGAACCACAACATACCCACAGGGAAAAGCTGAAGAATTTTGAATTATTTAGTTTAAGTACAGAAGTAGGGGAGAAGGTGACTGTCTTCCAGACTTGTACAATAAAAGTAATTGAAAAGACTAAGAGAATAACCTGTTTCCCATGTCTGCTGTTGACAGAACAAAAAGTAGTGAACTTAAATTGTAGTAAGGAGTATTTAGATTTGACACTAGGAAAATTTTGCTGATTGAGAGCAGTCCATTACCATGCTCTGCTCTCTTTAGAGAGCTTAGATCTCCATCATGTTGACTACTTCTTTCAAGGCTGCCTCCCCCTCTGACCACTGGCTACTCTGCCTGTTGCTCTTACTTGGCACTCCAAAAACTTCCAGCATCTGAAGATATTGTTAGCATTTCTCTTTCACCAACAATGATTGATTGCTTCAGTTTGTTCCTAGCCCTACCTCTTTCAGAAATCAGACTAACTCAGTCTGATCCAGACACTACTCAGGTTGACAACAGGTTCATAATCCAGGTTTCTTTGTTGAGACAGTAGAACAAGGAGCAGTAATAACATTACGAGATTTGTCCACTGTTGAGCAAGCAGCTTCTCAGGAGGATTACCAGTTCAACTTGAGTACAAAGAACCAGGGAAGTGGTCACAGCCCCGAGACTGCCAGAGTTCAGGAAGCATTTGGACAACATTCTCAGGCACATGGTGTGATTCTGAGGGCTGTTCTGTGCAGGGCCAGGACTTGGGCTTAGACGATCTGTGTGGATCCCTTCCAGCTCAGGATATTTCAGGAAAAATTTCTTCACAGAGAGGGTTGCTAAGCATTGGAATGGGCTGCCCAGGAAGGTAATGGAGTCACCATCTCTGGAGGTGTTCAAGAAATGACTGGATGTGTCACTTAGTGCTATGGTCTAGTTGACAGAGCAGAGATCAGTCAAAGGTCGGATTCCATCATCTTAGACATCTTTTCCAACTTAAATGATCTTGTATGTGATTCTGTGTGTGAATTTCTTCACTGAAATAGTCATCCAGCATTGGAACAGGCTACCCAGGGCAGTGGTGGAGTCACTGTCCCTGGAGGGATTTAAAAGATATCTAGATGTGGTGCTTAGGAACATGGTTTATTGTGAACTTGGCAGTGCTGAGTTAATAGTTGGACTCAATGATCTTAAAGGTCTTTTCCAACCTAATTGATTCTATGATTCTATGAATAGGCTTTATATGCATGTCATCAGTTCTTTTACCTCCCACTGATCATCTACTATCATCTTCCTAGCAAGAACTTCCCAATCAGTTAGTTATTTTATCAATACATTAAGTATATAGACAAATCCCAGTCGGTGCTACAAATTCAGCTGATGCTATGTAATCAAAAGCTGTATCTAGGTTCCAGTGGATAAGTATTTTTAACATCAGTAACTGCACTTTATGACATTCAGATCCAACTGGGTCATAGCAGGTTCTAAACAGATAGATGATTTATAGGATGAACCTATTCTGGGTATAAATCAGGGATGAAAAAAAAAAAAAAAATGTTGTCCATATGTTGATCTTTGGTCAGCATGCTGCAGAACTGGGAAGGCACAGATGGCACGAGGCAGGAAATTTTAGGAAGAAAAATTACTGTCTCCTAGCTAAGTGCTCTCCTGGGAATCCAACCTGGCCTCTGCCAAAGAATAACAGTGTAATAATCAGTTATTACCTAAACTTTTCATAAATCGTGGTTATCTGTTTGCTCTTCATATTCTGAGTGCTTGATTTAAAATCCTGGTGCCAAGTTTGCAGGAGAGCAGGCTCACAGCTGCAACTGAACTGGACAGGATACATGCCCTGAGCACGGCAGGTGCCACAGTGCTGCCCAGTGCCCATAAGGGCCTGGGTACCCAACTGAGCCCCCACAACAAGCAGATTCTCCATCTGAATAATTCCGTGCCTCACATCATAATCTATAGGGTGGATATAGCAACTGCTTTTTGGAAGTTCATTAGCATTTGTGAAGCACTCAGATGCCACAGAAATGGCTTTAGGAAGTCACCAACTTGGCATTTAGGTTGAAGTGTGCTGCAAAGTAGGCATAGCATCACACTGAACTGTGAGGAGAGATCAATGTATTGAGTAACTGCTCATTCCACAAACATCCTGCATTGTGCACACTGCACACACAAATGGGAGAAAAAGCACCATTTGGTAAGTACTGCATGGTAGGAAAAGACCAGCAGTGCAAGTTTACACAGCCAAGGCAAGCAATTGCCATCATCATCAGCGGTTTGGTTTTGGCATCTTTCTCTGTACTGACAAATTACAAAGAGCATTTACCAAGGAATGCAGCCACAGGATGAGGGATTATACCCTCACCAAGACCATCAGTGACACTGTAGCATCAATAACAACAAACAACCCCCTTATGTGCAGATAACAACCTCCTTTTAAGGACCCAACTAAAGGTTAGTCCAAACGAAATTTGATTTACCATAAGGTAACATTCCTTTTAGGAAATGCTTTGGTGATCAGAGTGAGAGATATTCCCTGTGACTGGGCAAAAGTTAGCTACATAAAGGTCACGCAGGCAAGCCAATTAATTTTGTGTGCTTAAATTTGAGATCTTGATTGTACCTCCCAGTGTAGGTTTGTCTAAATGCAATGACCATGGGCTGCCCAGCATTGTTAGCCCACGGACTTCACAGGCCATCAGTTCTGTAAGGTTTAACCTCCTGGCATAAGTCACCATCAACCTTATCCTCATTTCTTAAGGTGCCGGGTTGTTCCACAGACAGACACTTATTTCCAGGCTTCCCCATTTAACATGGAGTTTGATGTCCCTTCTTTCCTTTGTGCTTCTTCAAAGGAAATATATTATTAATAAATATGTTATTAATAATTACAAACAGTACACATTTGGAATGAAAATCAAATGAAACATCTAAAAATCTAAAAAATGAATTGCGGACAAAAAATGAAGCAATGGAAGTGAACTGGTTGGGTTTTTTTTTCCGAGTGTATTTTCTCTTCAATAAACTCTGATAAATATCATCCAAAGGGCATTCCAAAGCTTGATCTTCCTAGTACAAATGAAGGGTAAGTGAACTACAACAGACATTGGGCTTGGTTTTATTTTTAATAAGTCATGGCACATAATCAATTTTTCCTACTAACACTCTTGAGTTTGTAGATAAAATGCAATGTATATGTACAGTGATTATCATCAGTAAGTATTTTATAGAAGTCCCTGCAAAAACATGAATAAAGCACTGAATCATTCTGTATGAGCAGAGGTACTGAGAACCACCGTGCAGCTCAGACAGATTCTCACTCTGCTCTTTGTTCTAAAGACAAGATGACATTTTACAATATTTAAGGCGTATATGAGATTTTACTCATTGGGACATCAAGACATTATTTTAAATTGATCAAACCAAACATCTCAATCCTGATAAAAATGGAAGATCAATTTATTTCTCAGAACGTGGGGTGAGGATTATAATTAAATTATCAGGGAAGTGATGTGAGTGCACATACTCTGGGGGTGTTTGTCAGACGGTGTGAATCTCCTATCCTCTCATCTCAGAAAACACATTACCTGCATGTAAATGCAATTAGCTTCCATTTCCCACTCCTCCACAGCAAGGTTTGTAACTCAGTGTTTTATAACCTGTCTTCTGCACCGAGATCCCAGGTGGCAGAAGGAGTTAGTCAGCTTACTGTGGTGCGCTTCCCAGCTGTCTAGTCCATGAGACAATCCTCAAAAATCCTCAAAGACACAATCCTCAAAGACAATGACAGTGTGCTGCAGTCACCGGGTGATCTCTATGCTTTAAAAAGTCTAAAGTAAAAGAAAGCACATGGTAGCCATCCTCACTTTCAACCTGCCAGATGTCTCCCATAAGTTGTTACCCAACACACTGTTTGTCTTTGAGTCATAAGAAAGAAGGTTTATTTTAGCCACTAAGAGGATGGCTATTGCAGAGGAAGATCTTTTAATCTAACCATCCATTTTGACTACATTCCAGTTAATGGTATTAGAATACTAAAAAAGACCACTAACAAACCAAGCATTCAGCCTGCAAGACTTCTTTTCCTTTCTCATTTTCATTACCTGTAACATTATGAGCCAGGTTTGCTGGAGAATTGAC
Organism: Gymnorhina tibicen; assembly: GCA_013399875.1. Lineage (NCBI taxonomy): Eukaryota > Metazoa > Chordata > Aves > Passeriformes > Artamidae > Gymnorhina > Gymnorhina tibicen. The sequence goes on from VXAZ01009672.1 coordinate 399,517, forward strand.
TGGACTTTTTCACCTACCTACAGAACTTTGGAACAAATTCATAACTGGTTCCTGTCACCTGAAAACCAAGCTGGTGTACTATTTCCCTTCAGTCTAAGAGCTCTGTGACCTGAACCTTACTTACTTAACTTCAATTCGTTCTTACTTCTATGCTGCTCTCAGCAAGCCACTGCTATAATTGTAACAATATTATAAATCATGAATGGCATAGAGAGGCTGGGGTTGTCTCACAATGTTCATATTTAAGAACCTCGTCTGCAACAATTTCTCCTAACAGATACATTTAAAGTAACAGTTCCATGTGTTTTAAAACTACTGCAGTTTAATTATCAATAGTTTCTGTCTGTTGGTTGCCTGACTTTGGTGGCTCAGGCAAATGAAGCTTTTCCTGTAGCTGCAGTGTCCATAAGGACCCAAATGAGAAATGGATCAACGAGTTAAAAATATTTTAGCACAGAGGTCATAGACCTAAATCTTTATATGTCCAGGCAAGCAATATGAACATATATAACACAATTCTACAGAAAAACAGGGTAAAATAAAACTAAGGTGAACACTGTGTATATGGTATTCCATATCAGGGTTCCTAATAGCAGGAAATGGAAAGCAGGCTAGGGCAGGCACAAGAAAAGAGACAGAAATAGAAGGTGGGAAGGCTCTAGCAGGCAATAGCTCAAAGAGACTGAGCTCTGCCTGCCAGTCAATTTTATGACCTCTCATGACAACAGCAACGACAGCAACAACAGCTTGCAAAGACATCCCATTTACAAGAAATAGCCCCCCTTGAACAGATACAAGCATAACCCTGACAGCATGAACTTCATCAGTTAAATTGCCATGAAAAGAATTCCCTCATCTCTGGTACTGTGCAGATGTGGAAGTCAAAGGTTGTGATGCTCTCGTATACTACAGTATCAGAGAACGTATAAATAACTACGATGGCTAAAACCTCAAGGAGCACATAATACTGTCTATAAACCCAACTGCGTTTCTGCTCTGTTTTTAGGCTGAAACCAGTAAGAAAACGGTCTACAGCATGGGCAAATATATTAGAGGTTGTTTTTTCCCTAGCTTCTTGGTAAGCTGCTGAGCACTATAGGATGCTATGCCAAGCGGTAGTTAGGGAGGTCTGCTGCATTCAGGCAAGTTAATTACAGAGATGGAGGCCAGCGGGGTGGCAAGTGGGAGGAAGGCTTCCCTGCAGAAATGGACTGTCAGCAGAATCAGGAAGGGATGTAATCAGCAATAGCTTGCTTTTACCAACCAGGAATGATCATAGATGTGGCTTTCAGCTTGCTGAGTATTTTCTAGCATGTGATTTATTCCGATTTTTGGTCCATGCATGAAACTTTTCTCAGACCTTCTCGTATATAGATACATGGTGCTTCATTCTTTTCGAAGGCACAGGTTGTTTGGTTCACTTAAGGGTTTTTATTGTTCTAATAAAATGCTGACATGTATTTTTGGTCACTCTCAGACTTAGAAAACAGTGATCTTACAGACATAGTGTCAGATATGTGCTCATCCTGACTGTATCAACACGCACCTTTCTTTGAAGAAAATGTAGCAGGAGTAGTACCAGCAAGGGTGGGAAAAAGCTAGAAGCATTTTTACTGCTGGCACCTACTGTCACCTAGGCGAGTGAAATACTAATTCCTCATGCTGAGAGAGGTTATCAGAAGTGGGAAGGGTGGTGGGAGTTTATTTCCAGGTGAGCAGTATATATTCCTAGTGCGAACAATAAAACTGGACTCTGTCTGTAGCCTGATTGTAACAAGCTCATAGCAGTTTGGCAAAGCAAGGAGACAGACAGACATAGGCTTAATATAAGCAGCTTACGTTAGTCTCAAGGACAAAGAACATGTGCTGACACACCACTTACACTGCAGACACCTCTGCATCTGGGCATGGCAACAATCTTGGGAGATGTGTCACACAGAGCAGGCAGTGCACACGACGTTGGAACCGGGATCGCGGCAGGGGCACACACGCCGGCCTGGGCTTTTCCCCACGGCCCCAGACCAGCTGTGCGGGGAAAAGCACTGAGGTCTCCGAGCCCCCCGGCCCCGCCGCTGCCCGCCCCGCGCCGCGCCGCGCCGGGACCCCTCAGCCCCGGCCCAGCCATAGGTAATCTC
>VXAZ01009672.1:401829-469049 GCA_013399875.1 Gymnorhina tibicen
GCTCCGTGGGGCCACGGGGCCCCGCCGCGGGAAGGAGCCTGGCTCTCCGTGCCGCTTCCGGCCCGCAGGGTCCGCGGTCCGGAGCGCTGGCAGCGGCCTCGGCTGTGCCTGTCCGCTCTGTCGGGTCCTGCCTCGCCGCCCCTTCCCTCTCTCCTTCTCACCCTCCTTCTCTCCCTTCCGCCCCGGCGCAGCTCCCCGCGGAGCCCGGGAGAGGTGCTTGAAGCCGTCTCCCGCAGGAGCCGGTGCGGGGCTCGTGCTCCCGCAGCTGCGGAGCTCCGCCCGTGTCGGGCCGGTGCGAGAGCGGTCGCGCTCGCCCGCCGTGGCTCCCGCCGGTGCCGGTCAGCCCGTCCCTGACAGTGCCCGTGGCCCGGAGATGGCTGCTGCCCCGGGACAGGTGGGGTTTTGTCCCGCTCCTCTCTGTACAGGTGTTACCGCGGTGTTCCTGGAGAAACTTGGAGAGCTTTGTAGGTGATGTGTTCGCTTGTGCCTCTGGAATATTCCTGCTGCCAGTGGGATAAGTGCTTTTCTGTTGGTTCGTGTTTCTACTTGCTCTTCTCCGCCATCCCATTTGAGGCCGTTGGGTGAAAGATGACACACGTCGAGTGCTAACATAAAATACGATGGTAGGATAATAAAATACGTGTTGATGCAAGGATAGTTTGTGTGAGAATTTACCTTAGGCAGTGTAGCATCGCTTAAGGCTTTGCTTCAAACCAGTGTAATATAATAACAAATTTAAAGTGTTTGGCAGATATACCATTGCATGGGATCACCTCAGGTTTTACCACATACTGCATGCTCTGTTTTCATTTAGAAATAAAGAAAATAAAAACAGAAGCTCAAATAAAAAATTTTTAAACCTCGTAACTCATGTTGAGGCACTGAAAAGCTTGAGGACTTAAAGCTTTACCCTCTTTGAAAGATCTTAGGGAAGAGGATGAGTCTTCTAAGCTTCTCCTTTATTGTTTCAAGTATTTCATCCTAGTTCTGTATTAGTATCCTTCTTCACACAGGGTGGTGCAGGGAGGGGAATTCCTTCTTAGATCCTTCTCCATTTGAACCTTTTGCTTAAGAATTCAATGAAAATATTTTTTCCTCTACCCCTTATTGACTAAGAGTCTGCTACCAATGTAACAAAAATAATTCTGTAGATATTAGTTATGAGGAGGTGGAATAGAAGTCTTTTAGTAATGTACAGATTATGTGGACTGTGATGTTTACAAGGCAAGGTCTGAGTGCTTATTATGTAGAATACTTGGATGAAGATAATGTATTGAGAAGATATGGATTGGGATGTTTTCTCCCATTTTGGAGTAATTTATCAACTAGATAACTAGTCTTAGTTGACTGACCAAAGCATAATTGAGTGATTTAAGAACTTGCTACTTTGCTGTGTCAAATAATGTCCTGTAAACAGTACTATCTGTTCGTGCTTATATGTAAACATGTGATGAATATCTTAGTAAATCAAGCTTGTATCTTAAGTTACAACACAAAGCTGCCAATTGTTCGCTGGTTTTTATTCAGATCTGAAGTTAGACTTGCATAGTTGGCCTGCACACAGGTAATCTTGAAAATGGAGTTCAGTGTTTTGTGTCAGATGTACAGCCAGTGTTTGTTTTTGTTCATTGGAGATGAAAACAGCTGTTGAACCCTTTGTATTTCAGCTCAGCTGCACTAAGCATTGTTTTACTTGCTTTCAAACTTTAGGCAATGTATAAATGGGTTTGACATTCTAATCTAGTTTGTATGCTTAAACACACAAGGAGCACGGTCACAAGTTGTCTTGGTTCATTTGCTGTGGCATTGTTGTAATTGTTGCAGTTTTGAAAATCCTTACCTCTTACACTAGTGAATTTTCTTCATGTGTCCAGATTCCCTTGCTGAGTCATAGATGCAATGGTGGTATAATGCTTATAGCTGGCATGGACTGATTTGCAAAGACTCATACATGAAAGAATAGAATTACTTTTATAAGCTCTCCCAGAAGACTTGCATGGATTTGTCATAGTGATTTTTTAATTTTTTTTTCCCCTCTTAGTTTTCAAGCTTGTCTGAGAAGCTCCAAACTTTGTGTTGTGAAGCTATGTTGCTTATTGTTAAATTAGAGTAGAATGTGCTGCCCTTGCAGCCTGCTCTTTGAATGTAATTCAGTGGAACTGCCAGAGCTTGATGAATTAACAACAAAATATTGAGTGTTCATTTTGAAAGTGTCCTTTCAAAGTTGCTGCATACATGGTGTCAGGTTTACAGATTGATTGTCACTGATGACAATCTCAAGGTTTGTTGGGGATGAATTTTAGGCTGGGACAATGTCTTCCTCTGTCTTGTTAGCAAGCTGCATTGGTGGTGTGGTGTCTTGGGGTCCTGCACGTGGCCATAGGAAGAGGTAACACTAACCCTGCTTGCTCCTCTGCCACCCTGATGCTTGTTTGGTCTTGATATACCAGACCACATGCAGGAAAAGGGAGTTTATTCTGATGTCTTGGGTATACTGTGGTGACCAAGATACTTGTGGCTGACTGCTTTTCAGAGGCAAACAGTAAGATGAATGAAAACATCCTATGGACATATTGATGGGCTGCATGTAGTTCACATTAATCAATAAATAGTTCTATAGGGAAACTGAGATTGCACTTAGGAAGAAAAAACTATGTTCTTAATGAGACTGATGAGAATCTACTCTTGCAGCAAATCTTGATAGAGAACTGGAAGTTTGAATATTAACTCTAAATTTCTTTTTGTTTGTTTGCTTTTTCTTAACGTATTTACATGGCTTTTGATTTCTGTTACCAGATCAATGGCTTTTCCCATTTTTTCACACTAGTCTGGAAACCCGATGCACAACTTTATTGTACGTGCAGTGGGGACCAGGAATCCTAGTTCAGATGTGTTGGTGAGCTTCCAGTGAGTCATCTAGTTATTGCTTTGTTTCATTTCCCAGGTTCTTTGAAGGATAAGTCTTGTCAGTGTATCCTTAAATCTTTGGACAGAAGCTACTGTGGATTTTTAGAATGCTTTTTCCTATGCTGGCTTACCAGTATGCCTGAACTATAAGAAGGCACTGCAGATGCAACGTTTGATTCTAGTCTTGCCTTTTACACCCATCCAGTCTGTCCTGCATGTCTCCCAAGAAGGATACTCTCAGTAATGATGCTTTCTGTGTAATGAATGGATGCTAGGAGATCTGAAATTGTTATTATGATAATTATATTTTGGTTTATTTCAGTTATTAAACTGTCCTTATCTCAACTCACGAGTTTTGCTTCATTGTTTTTTCTTCACCTTCTGATTCTGTTTCCCTATCCCACTGGCAGGGGGAACCCACAACAATAAGGATGCCTATGAGGTTCTGTTCTTGATAGATGTTTAGTGGCGAAATTGGTTTAAACACTTTCAGTCCACGGCTGCTTTTCCTTACTTCCTGCACAGTCCCCTCAGCTGTGTTGGTAGGGCTGTTTACATGGCTTCACTCTGAAACATTCAGGAAATTGATCTGTCTGAAAAATAAACTAATAAAGCACAAAATAACTTTAAGATCAGATCCTTCATCTGGGTCATCACATTGCTGTGGAAAGTCTGTTTGCTAGCACAGTGTAGAGGCAAGGTCAGGGAGGTAGAGGGGATCGGGGTGGAACTGTGTTACCTGATGTGTTGGATTCAAGTACATACTTAACTATATACTTAGTTAAATTTAAAACTGATTTGTTTGCTCTATTGTGTACAGGTGTTGTGCAAGCTTACACCAAACACTACTGAGTGTGTGCTTTGAACTACTGGTGGCCTTACAGACAAGTCCAGCCTGTGGGGGATTTTCTATCATCAGTGGGTTTAAACTGGTTATTTAGATGTTTGAGTGCTAAAACATGCAAGAAAAAATTTAACAGCAGTCAAAACTGATTCAGAAGAAGAAACTTGCAGTAAAGTGTGAAGGTGTAGAGTTTAGGGCAACATCTTCCTAAATCAGTTTATGTTTCAGAAGTATCTTCTAGTGATCTTATTTTGGTTTTCGATCTTGGCATTCTTGTGTGAGCTGTTGCCTGTATAACTGACTGATCAGTTTCTACATCCTATTTGATCTTTGTCCTCAAATTTTATCTGAATTCAGTGGTCATTCATACTGTATATTGTTTATGGCACTCAAGTGTCATTGTATGTTCAGTTCTTCCTGTATTAAAGAGACTGGAGTTTTTGTATTCATCCTTGCTTTTCTTTCATATCATATCCTGTTTCCAACCCACTGTAGTAAATTGTAAAGGGTAGAATTTAATTTTTTAAAATCCCTTTTAAAGAATATCTTTCTAGTGCTGCTATTACTGTGATTGCCCATATTGTTAAAGAGCCTTTTTATTTCTACTCTGTCCTCTTTTTTACAGGATCATTTCAGTATGGTAACTTGTAGCTTTTTAATCTCTTTTTCCTGTCATTCTTCTTCACTTCTGATCTTCAGTGTTATCTAGTGGGAAGAGCTTTGGAGAGAGATCAAGCTAGTTAATGGTATGCAAGATTCCTCTAATTTGGAAACTTTGTCCAAGATCTGTTAAAACCCAGTTTCAGGATAACTATTAGGACACTTTACCATTCTGCTGATGGTAACGATGGCAAAACTCGAAGGAGTTGATGGAAACAGTAATGTAATAAGTGACTGCTGCTTGGTTCTTTAGTTGGGTGTGTTATTTTGTGACCCAGAACTTGCAGAAGCTCTGTGTGATCAGTAGAGCTGCAAAATGTATCTGTGTGCTTGCCTGTGTATTTTAAACTGCAGTTTGGGTGAGAGAAGACTGTTCTCATAGTCTGCTGCTGAGATTTTCATCAGGGTTTCATATACAAAGAGCAAGAATACCAGTGTCTTGTGAAGGTATCCAACATGAGTCAAATTTTATACCTATTTATATGAAAATTGAAGTATTTTTTGAGTCACCAAGTAGATCATGTTGCATTAGTGAGAAATTGAAATGCTGCTTTGCTTATTCATCTGCTACTCCAGATCTCTCTACTGCAATGAAGTATATAAAACACTTCTGTAAATGGGTAGGTTATTTTAAGTGCTTTAAAAATAATCAGTATGAGTGACAAAAGTTCCTTTTCATACTTTTTTTTTCTCCTGACCCCAATATTGGAAATACTGCTTGAGAGCTGATTAAAAGCATTTTAACATGACAAATACAATCAGAATGCAACAAGACAGTATTTTGTTGACTGGTGCTCCCTTATTCTTTGATCTCTTTTGATCTTCTGCTTTAGCTTTTTTCAAATGATGATTCTTGATGTAAAGGTGGGGGGGAAGTGGTTTGTTGACTATTAGAACTGGGTTTGCTGTGGATTTGGTGATTTTTTTGACTTTGTCTAGGAAGATATTTTATTTAAAGCCTTCCTGCTGCTGTAATTATATTGCTTATCCACTTAAATTCTGCAGTGTATAAGATGAGGTTGTGCTGTAGTATTTTTTACATGTGAGGCCATTTAGAGGGTTTTTCTCATGTACCCAGATGTCTGTCTTAAAATACATAAATGGCTAACAACCTCTGAAGTTGCTTGTGTTACTTAACTGAATGACCAGAAGATTTCATCTTGAAGAAGGAAGGAGTGTAGGCCTATACACAGTGGAATTTTGTATTACCCATTTAAAAAAAGAACAGACTAATGAAGCATGCGAATACATTAAAGGCTGATGTCCTGTACCTTGGCTCATCCGATACTGGGCATCTCAATTTTCAGACATCTTGAGAGGTGAAATGAAATACATATAAAATGTCTAGAGTGCAGGTAGAGAAGATAATGTTAATAGGTTCATGGATTTCCTTAAAGTCATTCTAGTAGTGACTGCTGCTCTCTGAAATAGATCAAATTGCTTATACCATCATTTTAAGTTGAAAATACCTTTGCCAGTCTATAATGAGGTACTTGTAGGAAGTCTTTGAAATTGTTTTTTTATTATACTACAGCGACAAGCAGGGTAGAAGGATGCTGAGTCGACAAAATGCACGCTGGAGACAGGAAGCTTTGTGTTAATGAGCATAGTGATGGCCGTGGTACTGAAGGAGGGATAATCTAAGATGTGTCTGTACTGAGAGGCAACAGTTGTTACTGGTGAGCTGGATGTAAGCGCCATAATTTCTACAGAGGAATGTGTATGACAGCATGAGGAGCCACTCAGTGTCCTTGTGAGCCCCCCCCCCACTCCCAGTGTATCAAGTATCTCCATCTTCTCTGCAGTTTATTTTCATGATTAGCTTATCTAATTTTTGGATAAGCATGTGTGTTTACTGCTTTAAATTCTCAAGTCCCAGCTTGGGTGATTGTTTTGGTTTTTGGAGGTTTTTCATACAGCCAAAGATAATATTTAAGAGAATAATTTGATGTATCTTTTTTAAAAAATACATTAAAAGGTACATTATTTGGGTCAAAAAGTACCTCCTGCGTCTTATTTGGTCATTAAAATCTATGTAGGGTTTAGTCTTCCATTAAGCACTTCTGGAAATGTGCAGTTGGACTTGAAATGCCAAAATACCCTTCTTACATAGCAGGGTTAACATATAGTCTAAGACCTGTCTAATAGTATTTTGTAGTTCTAGGCACAGATCTGAAGACCTGGTAGCCTCTGGTAAAGTGACTCTTACGTGTATTTCTGCACTGCATCAAAGCTGCTTATCTTTAACTGCATTTGACCACAGTTTTTGATGTTATAACCTGGACAGTTACTACTTGAAGTTGGTTTTAAAGCTCAAATTGTCTTCTGAAAATGATGTTAATCAGAAGTACAGTCTTTATACAAACTTTCTAAAATAACTGTTCATACTACTCAGGGCTTTTCCACTGCAAGTAAAGACTGTCTTGTCTTGTTCTAAGTTTCTCAAGACATTTGAATTCCTCTGCTGAGAATATCTGAAATAATTTTGTTACTGCATAATTTCTCAGTTAATTATTGGCTCAAAGTTTCCCATTTGGATTAACAGACTTGGAAGAATCAAAGGAGGTTTGGGAAGTAGAGCACAGGCTGGCAAAGTTTCTGCATTGTGCCCTTTCTTTGAACGTGAAGGAACAGTGGTATCAAGGACAGTTGTGGATAAGAGAGAAAGATTAACAAAATTTGGTCTAAAATTACATTAGGAGCAATGGGTTTCTTTAATGGAGTAGCTCCTGTAATTAGTGCAATGCAACAGACTTTTGCTTTCCTTCTAAAGGTTTTGTTTGATTTCTTTGAAAAATCTATTTATTTTTTTAATACTCTAGGGCATCTGAAAAGCTTCAAATCTTGTGGGGAGAGAAGGAAGAGTTAAGTCATATCAACAGTCTGCTCAAAGGGCAGATCTGCCTTAGCAAATAGTTAAACAAAAAACCATCCCATAAGCTTTTCTAGCTCAGCAGCCTTTAAAAGTCTATGTTCATGAGTTACGTGTAGATGTTGCTGAATTAATTAAATTAAATGTGTACATGATTGGTGCCTCTGTTTTCAGAAACAACATGTCAACATGTGTGATGCTCTTTTGACTGCTCTGTAAAACTTGCATATTCATGTTACAGGACAAAAAAATGCTTTGGAAGTGCAGAGAGCTTGTTGCAGGAAATGTGGAAGACATAACTTCCTTTTCTTGCCAAGGGGAAAATGTAAACAAAGCTCCAACTTAATTGTAGGCTGAGTACTAGTCTGGTTTTCTGACTAAGCCTTTCCTTCCTTAATTGATTTTTTTTATCATTGAGAAAGTTTTTTTTCTGAAATGAATTCCTGTAGTTTTGGGCAGGACACACCTTAAAGTTTGTGAGCATTTAGTTCTTGCCGCACTTTTATGGAATCTTAATTGTAGGTATTAATGAAGGTAACTACTGAAACTGAAGTTACTGGTGTAACTTTTGAGGGTTTTGAGGGGGAAGTATTGCAATATTAATGTATTTTGCTACTTTCTTCAAAATGTCTGAAATCTTTGAAGTATACGGCATGAAAAGATTTCTTGGCATCAGATATTATGATATAAATGTTAGTTGTTGAAGTCAGTGTGGCTCTTAAAATTTTCTGCTGGAGTTAATGAGTTTAAACTAACCATGCAGAAGAGTCCAACTAAAGGAGACATCTTTCAAATGTGTTTTAAAGTAACTGTTAAAATCTTAGTATATACAGATATAATTGATTAATATGAACAAGTATAAGATCATTCTTGTTGTGAGGGGGGGTGTCTTAAAAGCATCTAAATACAAGGAAAATGTTCTGTGGGTTTGATCAGGAATTTCTCCCTTGCTCAGCGAGGCAGCAGTGCATAACCAGTTTACATGGCCTCAGATAAGTCAATTGTTGTATAAATGCCATGTGCAATGAATTTTACAATTTGATTTTGTATTGCTTCCTGCAACAGTGAACAGAATAGACTTGGGAGTGACTGCGGATTTTAGGAGAAAAGGGGAAGATGTGAGTGTCAACACTGGGGCCAGGCCAGAGTGACTTGAATAGTCACTCCGGAAGAACAGAAAGGATGACTACAAGGCTATAGTTTTGTGGAGTTGTGAGGCAGTCTAATAGGAATACTCTGCTCTCTTCATATTGAGAGCTGTGGGATCCTGTTCCAGTTTTAGCTGCCTGTCAGACAAGCGTGCTAGAGTTCCCTCTCCCTGTCTGTTACCTGCCTCTCTCTCCAGCAGTGGGGTGATGGATAAGCCATTTGAAATGATTTGGTTTGTGATCATATAATCTCTGTATGTATTGTGAGGGGAAGCAAGAAAACCCCTTGGGAGGATGGAGTGTGAGGGGAAAGTACAGTTCCCTGTTAGTTTGACTTCAATGGTGGTGTCGGATCACCCTGATGTACCTGTGATGAGCTGACAGGCAGTGAGTCCTGCATGCACAGTTAGCTTTTCCCTGTCAGAGGAGGAGTTCACTGGATTGAGGGGAATATATTAAAATTCACATAGGCTTGGCCTTATATGTTTTCCCTATATGAGTAATACCTAGATGCACATATTCTGGCACTGCAAATTTAAAATTGTCCAAGCATTCAAAAAAGCAACAACTCCCATAGACCTCTTTAGCGGTGATGACTGCTATGCGAAGCGTTGTTAACTGAAGGAGGAACAAACTGCACAAATACAGAGGAAAATAAGTAAAATAAGTACAGGCCAAAGAAGCAGCAGTCAGCCTGCTAGATCCAGGGAGCACTATCATGTGAATCCTAGCAGTAGCTACTGCTGTCTAAACTGCCTTTTTCTGCTAGGACTGCCCTTGCTTTGCAGATGATTTTTCCTACTGTTAATTTTTTAAGAGCTATGGAGAAGAAAAATCGTACTGCAAAAGTGGTCTTACAGCTGCCCACTTAAAGTAAGATGTTTTCATTGAAGGTGGTAGTTGGCTGAATGAAGATAGAGGCAGTGCTGTACTCGGGCAGCAGCTGGAGCAGCCCACACCAAAGGATCAACTGAAAACAAACACGGTCCAGTCAGGATTTACATGGCTTTCCAAATGTCTGCTACAATGAAGAGGTACAGCTCTGCTGCAGGAATGGGTGCGTGGGGACTGGAAATGTTTATTTTTTGAAGACCGTGTCAACTGAGTATTAGCCAAACTGCATGTTGTGTTTGATTGTGGGGAGCAAAGTAACCTTTTGCTGTTCTTCCTTCTTCATGGCATCCTTTGGGTTCCTTGAGCCATTTGGTAAACTGGTGCAGGGAGCTAACGACACTGGAGAGAGAAAAATCTCACAGAAGAGAATACCTGTGTTTAGTCGCTGACACGGTGGAGGAGCTTTGGGGAGATGCTGGTGTTAGTTGCAAGTGAGCACTGGAGCTGAGGAAATGTGCGTGGGACCACAGTATTGGTCCAATAATACACCAAATAATGCATTTTGAATCCAGATTGCAACTGTGTTTTGGTTGGATGCAAGACTTGTGGCTTCTGGCTTACTGTCGAAAGTATTCAAACTGTAGCGTTTTATGGCTGTGACTTAATGCTTTCTTCAGTGAGGAAAATCAGTGTTTCTTTAATAAAATTCCTGATGTCTCATGAAATGACTGGACTAGATTGCCTGTTGAGTTCTTTACCACACCTTTTCATGTTTCACCTTCCAGTTTTTCTCTTGTATATAGATGTACCTATTAGTGTTAAATGTGTAAGAAATGATGCTAGCAACCAATACTTCAGACTTGTTATATCGAAGAAGAAAGGCTGAATGGGTGAAATTGCTGTTGTGTGATGACAAAAGGACCCACAGAGAGGATGGTATACAGAAGAAAAGGAATGGTGGTGTATTAAGAGTGTAGAGAAAACACACTGGAGTGTAGAGAAAATTGTTTTGGCTATACGGCAATATTGGCATTTTTTAGCCACAGACAGGGATTTCAGTGGAAATAGATGAGCTGTGTATTGTTACCGAGCATCTTGGAAGCTTGTGTATAAAGGAAGAGTATTGTACAGAAACACTGTAGTCATGAGGAATGATGTTCCAAGCAACAGAAATACCACAAGATGTTACTGATACAGCTGGCTGGCAGGATGAGGAGTTGATTGCAGCCAAATTAAGATAGAAGTAATTTTTCATCTGATCTATTAAAAGAGGCCACCCATATGGGAAGGCTGATCAGTATGTGGATCCAAGACTTTTTAGTCTGCTTTGATGTTGGAGCTATTGTTGTGAAAACCCCAAGCAGTGTCATCACCAGAGATGATTCAGAGCGTGGAAGTTAATAAGGGAACTAAAGCCAAATGATCAAAAGGTTGCTTTTTTGAAGATAAGTTGGAAATAGTAAGTCATAAGATAGGATGGGTGCTGCTTGCCTACTTATGTAGGTACAGAGCACAGTGTCTGGGATTGTCCTATTGGTGACTCTAATGCAGTCTCAGGGGAAGCATGTTCTGAGAGGAAGTGTGACTGCAACTGTGCAGTGAATTTACAAGCACTGTTGTGTACAGGAAGCTCCCACGTCCTCATTCAGAGTAAATGGCTTTCTGTGAAATAATTGGGCCTGGAAAAAGAGGGACAATGTCTCCAGTACAAGGAAACTGTAGGGTATATGAATCTTCCGTATGATTGGGGTTTGAGCCAGGATTTTCCCCTTTTAGTAGATTTGTTAATTGAAAGTAGGATTTTGTGTTGTGGTTGGGTCACAGCTTGAGCAAGAGGAGGGATTCCCTTTCTTAATGAGGCAGGGATCTTTAGGGGACACTCTCAGACTAAATGGAATAAAATTCCATGGGGAGGGAAGACTGCAGAGATGAAAGACTGCTTGCCCTGTTACAGAAGAAGCAGCAATCCTATTGACAGATAAAGGGTACTGGGATAAGAAGCCCATGAACTAAGCTGTATAAAGGTAGTGGAGCTTCATGTGGAAGATTTTTACTTCTGCTCCACTTCTGCCTTTTCCAGAGAGGGAAGAGGAACAGGTGACTAAGGATATTGCTGCAATAATGGGCAGTCTGGAGGCACCCTGAGGAGGGCAGTGGTCTTACCAGACTGGTATTTGACCTCAGTATCCGAAGCTGAATGTAGCTGAAATCTCCATGAGTTAGGTCACTGCCTGACAAGACAATTTGTCTTGTGTCAAAGTATTGGCCTGAACTTTGATGGAAAGAAAAAAAGCAGACTACTTAAAAAAAAGAAAAAGTCTGATCCTTTATCTGAGGTACTTTTCATGTAATTTGGAAGTTCCTTTTTCTGTCTTAACCAACTGATGTGCTCATATATCTAAACCAAAGAATATTTGCCGTTCTTAAGAAACAGAAGCATGTGGGTGCTGTTTGCTTAGAAGAGGCCTTTTGAAGCACATTTAGGCTCCTCAAAATTTATCACAGTATGTCAGACTATGTTGCAATTATTCTAGATTGGCTAAAATTAATTATCCTCATTTTCCTGTAAATGGATATATTCATACCTAATTACTCTGTTCAGTGATATTGATAAAGATTTGGTGGATAGGATTTCTCTGATTTTCTTACAAAGTAGATTTAATGATGTTTTGCATCTAAATCAGATAATGTTCCTTTCAAGTTAACTTATGAAAAAATGGAAAGTCATTGAAGAATACAAGCTGTCATTTCACTTCAAGAGTCCTAGAGGGCAATAAATGAGTTCTTGCTCATTTGGCTGAAAGAAGTGTTTTGAATTCATCTTCAGGAACATTAGTTAAGCCTTTCATGTGAATGTTATCAATCAGAATAGACTTTTGGTAAATTAGTGTGTTTTTGCAACCAGCTGGAAGAATCACTGATGTAGAGAGATGAAAGTTTGTTTGCCGGTATATGAAGATATTTAAGTTGCTTGGGAGGATCAGCCTATTCCATGCAGGATTGTACTGCTGTAATTCACTTAGTCTCTGCGTGCTTTGTGTGTTTGAATTTTTTAGCTGCTGGAATTTTTTATATTTAGAGGAATGTAAGTATGTTGATGTCCCCAGCCTCCACACTGCTGTTAGTGATTTGACCTGTCACTCCCTGTTAATGACATCATTTAATTACTTCTAGGATGTGACATGTTCACATTATACTTGGAATTGCTTTGCTGATCATCAGAAATCCTGCTTGGAGCGCTATTTGCAAAGACAGCATTGAAAAGAGGTTATTTTCCTGTAAGTTCTGTGGGGTTTTTTTAACTGTTAAAATGCTGCTCAGTGTTTTCAATTTCTGAAGTGTGCATATCTTCAAGACTACCTTTGTGCTCTATTTGAGTATAGTTCTTTTAACTTTCACTCTGATTCCTCAGAGACAAGGTTGAAAATCAGTACAGGTTGTTTCTTGGTGCGTTTTCCCCACTAAAACTTAGTCCTGTGATTCTCAACAAATCTAGAAATAAAAAGCTAGGACTACTGTGGTGTTTTTATCACCTCCATTTTTGAAAGAACTTCTTCATGAAGAAGCATTCTAGTTCATGGAAGAGAAAATGCTGTAAATTTCATGCTTAACTATAAGAAAGGGTTCTTTGTGATAGCTGGAACACATGATTCTCAGCAAAGCACTGAGTAATGCAGTCACTTTCATAATCTAGTTATATCTGCTTTTCCTTGCCCTCTTGAGCTGGTAACTGCTGATGTGGCTTAAGTTCTAGTGTTTTGCTTACTGGATTTTTTCTTTCTTTCCAATGCAGTAAATAATGAAATAACACAGATTTATTAGCCCATGTCATAAAGAACATTTTCCATTCCTTATTTTTGTATGGAACTAATCCAAACCACAACCTTTCAGCTGTTTCAGTTGCATCTCTAGTATTGTATCATCCAGTTAATTTTGAATAATGATAAAGGTTGATTGCTTGACTGGATTATAAAAAGGAGTCAGAATAGGCTTTGCATGGATTTGCATGTGTGTCAGGCTGCGTAATCAGCTGAGCCTTCATATTTCAGTTGTTTCCTTTGAACACAAAATTACTTGCCAGTTACACAATTTCTTTCAGATACGCTGTCCCATACGCATTCAGTCCTTTAGCATGTACACTTCCGAGACTGGAGACTCTACCTCCACAAAATCTGAGACTGTGCCAGTGCCTCTGAGTGTCTCATCCACAGAAAAAGAGGAAGGTCAGGACAGATAGTACTCAGTTCCTGTCAACTCCTCTTACTTGGAGAACCACCGTCCAGTAGCACAGTAAGAAAAATGAGGTAGGTACTAAATGCACATCTGAACAAGCAGTTGAAACTCCAGCCACAAGCAACTTTGTCTTCATTTTTAAGCGCTTGTGCCTTTGATGTTGCTGCCTTGTAATTCCAGCAGTGTACTGTCTAACAACCAGCATGACCAGGGCTGGCTCTGGAAACTTCTCAGTGGAAGGGAGCTTACTTCTGTCCTTCTGAGCATGGGATTGTTCCTGAATCCCTTTGTGATGGCTCAGGACTCTGTATTGGTCACCAGACCACTGTTCTGCTAGAGGCAGGTTCAGGATGTTAAGGCAAGCTGCTGGGATGTGTTTTGGGGACAATAGCAATGGTCCATTCTCACAAGTTCTTTCCCTTTTAGTTATTGATCTGCCTAACTTCTATGGAAATAAGTTTGTCCTTGCTGAAATTTAGTTGATGTGTTTCCTTACTGGGGTTGGTGCTTTTTATTGCTGGATCTTGTCATCTCATCTTGCAGTACAGTTCTGCTTGTTACTTGAAATGAGCTGTTGGGGCAAAATAACATGGCATTTTTGGTCTGGATAAAAATCTAAACAAACATGAATAAGTTATTCTTATGATGATTGTGTTGTCTTTTACTCATAGTAAATTTAAAACGTGTTAGGTAAAATGAAAACCTGAAATACCATGTTGGTACAGGTACGTGCATGTACTTGATATAATTTCCTACTTTGGTTTTAGTATTATGCTATTGCATAATCCTATGGCAGCAGCTCCAAAAGAAATACAAAGTTCTTTAAATTTTACAGGGGAAAAGTCAAATGTTTTTGGTTGTAAAACATGTTGTAGCACTCCCTACCTCGCCCTTTATATTAATTGGATCCCAGTGAACTACAGGAAATTTTATGAAACGTTTGTATTGAGTGATGATATAAACAAAGTGTCACTGTTACCCAAAGTCCATTCTGTACAGAGACTTTTTGTTAAATCAAAATTCCCAGTCCAGGAATACCTGGCTGTCAGCCCAGATAGCTCAGATGCATGTCGTCTTAGGTTCTTAGGATTTTAAGTTCAGTGTGACAAGAATTGAGAAGACTGAGAAATTTGTTTCAGGTACTGAAACCTTTAACCAGACTCACTTATTTTAAATTCTTTTCTGAGTATCAGTATAATCTGAAAGTCACTTCTGTGCTGTTTTGTAGGATTTGGGAGGGTAATTTTGGTTTCTATAACTTCCTCGTTTCACATAACACACTCCATATACTCCTTCTGCAGTATAGGCTTTTTAAAACAAGCTTTGACATAGTTTAACTCTTTCTGTGTGTACGTTCATAATGCATCTGTGCGCGCGTCACCGCTCTCAACAACTGTTTCAGTTGGTCAGCAGGTGTTGAATTTAGTTTCGTTCTGGTAATGCTTACCAGGCAGGCTTTTAATAAAAAGGAAAGAAAAAGTTCACCTGATGGTAGTTTTTTAAACAAACAGAATTCCATGGCTGTATTCTGAGGCTAAAATACAGTTTAAAAATTCTTCAGATAAGCTGCAATAGGGAAGCTTTTGGTATGCAGGATAACTTCTGCAAGAAGAGATGAAATCTGTCTTTCCTTTTGCAGCTAAAGATCTAAAAGTGCGTGGTTTGGAGTTTTTTCTTCATTTTTATGTTCCTCTCTTTTTACAAGTGCCTTTCACTGTGGAGAAGGAGCATTCTTGACTTGGCATTTTTGCAGTAGCTGAGATACATTGACTAGACTCAGCTAGTTACATGCTAAACTAACTGCTGTTCAGATAGGCTAGGTTTAGTACAGAGGCTGAAGTGGACACTAGCAAAACAAACCAAACAAAAAAAAAGCATCTAAATACATGAGTGGTTCAAATACACTTTGCTGTCAAAAGATTCAATCTTACTCTGTTGCGTATTTTCAGGTTCTTTCTTTTTCCACCTGTGCTAGTGCAAGTATTCATGTGATGTCTTAACAAACAAATTGGGTGACTGATACTGTTTCAACTTTTTGTTTAGGTTGGCTTTAATGTGGGTCAGTTTATCTGGTTCACAAAATACTTGGGACAGAACAAACAAGGTAGGAAGAGTGGTTATGAGAATTAAGAGAGGAAGGCAGAGCTTCCTCCAGGATAGAGTTCATCACTGGTGCTTGCTTAATTTTTTGGGAAATGCAACGTGCGTTTTATAATATTACCTTGTAAAATTTAGTGATGTATTGAAAAATACAAGAAATGTACTTTCAGTTGATACATGAAGTTAAGGACAGTAGTGAAACTAAAACTATGATCGGTTTTGAGCTGTGGGGCCCAATACACTTTATGAACTACAACACATTTGAATTCAAGATGCAAAATACTCTCAAGAAGTCAGCCTGCACAGACATGACTTAGCAGTGTGTGGAAGTTACATATTCTGTATTTAGTGAGTGAATTCGTTCTGCTTGATACTCACTTGGGTTTAATGTGTAGCAATGTTATTGTGGTAAGGTTCAAATAAAATAATTTTATCTATTGTGTATTTTAGGAATCTTTTATCATGCTCCTTTTCCAGTTTATTTAAATCCTGGTTTGCAAATTCAAGCATTGACTACTAATGGTATTGAACAGTTGCATATATTCCTTGATTGCATTCCTTCCATCTTTTGGTGCATATTTATTGCCAAGTGGAAGGAGGTAGAAGGTATTAACTTCAAACCTGAGACTTGGTTCTAAATATTGAGTGCTTACTTATAAAAAAAAAAAAAGAAAAGCCCAACACTTTTTTTTCTTCCCTGTTTTACTTGTCTCCTGGGTTCTTTCTTGTGTCAGGCAGAACTGAAAACTATTAGTAGACATCTGATAGACAAGTTATCATGCCGCAGCTGAATGCAGAAGAGAAAAGTGAAATAACAATGGCATTATTCCAGGACTCAAGTCCAAATGAACCAAGTCCAATTTTAGCTGAGAAAAGGAAAGTTGTTGGGATATCTACTCAGGTTGCTGGCCTTTACCTATGAGCAAGTTAAGATTCAAACTGAAAGGTGACTCTTAACCTTCACAAAAATTGTCCTGGATGTAACTAATTCCATCTAGAAATTTACACCACATTGAAGCAACATATTCTTGGTGCATACAGAAATCACTTGGAGTGTCATTGTTTTAATGAAATTATTTCTAAGTGTTTTTTTCTTAAGTCAGTGAAGTTTTTCATAAATGAAGTAGAGATCTGCATCCATATAGGTTCAGTAATCTTTGAATAACTTACTTCTGCACAGGGAGAAAATGAGTGCATGCATTGGTAAGACTGAACTGATCCAACAGCTTGTGTTTGCTGAGAAGATTTACTGGTATTTGTTGGTGTGATGTTGCCTGTTTTGCGTGTGCTCTGGTTCTACCTTCATCCTGAGTAGGCTTCTGTTCATGTAGGAGGGTATTTTCTTTGTTTCCTGATGTGTAGCAAGCTGAATCTGCATGAAGACAAGTTCAAGATTCTATGCACTTGAGATGACCTGGCTATCTCACTAGGGAGGGCAGGCTTGGGAGCTCCCTTTTCTCATTTACAAGCTTGTGGGTTGGCTCAAGTTGGCTTGAAAGCTGCTGTGGTGGTTTGATGGTTGTGTCTCCTGCCCTAGCAGAATTCCACTAGTGCTCAGCAGGCTGCAGCTGTGTGAGGCCACCCTGGGGATATGCACAAGCTGGAGCAGCAATTCTGCCTGATAACCGCATCTGTAAAGCCAGGTAATCAAACCCTTCCCTGTTTTTCCTCCTCGTGTAGCCAGCCCTCAAATCCGGGAGCACTTGTTCCCCTCACCTCTGTGCCTACAGCACTTGGCAGCCTTTTCCTTCCTGGCCTGTCTCTCACTTTCTGCTCCCCAGCATCTGCACGGCATGTTTCCTTGAAACATGCACTTGCATGTCACTTTCCTGGCCAATTTAACATGCCAGAGACTACCAAGAAAGGAAAAAAATTCAGAAGCATATAGCAAATCTATATGTGTTCACAATATTCAAGGGAATCTAAAAGATTCTTAGTACAGACTTTACCTTTGTGTCACTCTTTATATGCATGTTTGTGTTTTGGAAGGGGGCACAAGTGTTCAGTTGACAGTAGCAGTTCTTCATGTGGTAACTTCCATTTCTCAGTATTAATATTTTAACACTGCTAATACTGGAATAAATTAGAATGTCTTTGTTGTAAGTTAGCAATGAATCCTTGTTCAAATTACCTCAGAACTGATTTCTAAGATGTTTTCAAATGCCTGAAAAAACATTCAATGAATCCTTAAATGCCTTATTTTTACTATTTTAAATGTACTTCTAGGTCTTTTCAAGTCTAAATTTGAAAAGCAGTACTGAATGAGAACTATGTAATGTTATGGATAAAAATGCAGCTGAAAGCAGTGATGATGGTAGAACCTCCAACAGGGCTGGCTTATTTGGCTTTCTCAATCAGTATAATTCAGTTTAAGATTTTTTAACAATGTGGGGATGGGTATAAACATGTATGAAAAGTCTTTCTTGGTATAGTCAAAGGAGAATACCTAGTCTAGACCAACTTCTCCTTGAAAATTTCGTAGCTAAAAGTTTGATGGCCATGCTGTTGCATGTTGCAATTTATCATATGATTTGTGAATGCTTTGGAAAATTACAGGTTATTGTGGGGGAAAAAAAGTGTTTCTGATCTTGGTTTAGTCATTCAAATAAAAAGCTATCTTGAAAGTGTTTGAGGTTGTGTTATATGAAAATACTGTGTGCTGGAAGCTGAATTTATTTTATCTAAATCACATAACAGTGACAATTAATGAAGTAACTTATTGGTGTTTTTGTTCTTCAGAAACGGAGAAACAGAACGCTGGACCTGGGATTGAAGATTTATAAAGGATTATGGGATTATACATTGAAGAGCCAGCAGGCGGAATGCCTGAGTGACTGAAGAAAATGGGTGCTAATGCATCTAACTACCCTCACTCGTGTTCCCCAAGGGTAGGGGGAAATTCACAGGCACAACAGACATTCATAGGTAACTCTTTTCCGTTATCTTGTCACTTACATAAATGACTTGGTGGATTGTGTATGCACTGGATTTGCTTTACTTGCAGGAATGTTATGTAGAGGTTCTATTTTCTAGGTCACCAGTTTGAATCCATTCAAGCTCAATCGTGCATGAAATTTGGTGCTGTCCATCTGTTTGGCCTATGTATGCAATGAGTTGATCTGCCTTTTGCTAGTAAACAGTTGCCAGGTTATTTAAATAAAATGAGTGGAGTTTTTTACAATTAAACCATGCATGCTAGTTTTCCCAGTTCAAGAGCCGTTGCTTTCTGTTAATACTCGTGCTGTTTTATACTCTTCCACAGAATTTCTGTGAAACTCTGTCAGAGCATGTAAAACTCTTGATCATCACTATTCATTGTAGTATTGACATCGTGTCCAAGTGAATTACCTCCTTACTGCTAGAAGGGATATGTCTGATAATAAACCTGTTAAGGTAATAAACAGGCTTGAAGACAGCTTCTCTTCCTTTTCCTGTGCCTGTAAATGGGGAATGGAGGTGCTTACTGTCCTAACAATATTATTTACAAGCCAGGACCTTGCTTAGCTGGACACATGTGTTGAAGTGCCCTTAAGAAAGTCTTTTCTCATCCCAGTCATAACTGGGGCAGGCATTACCTTTATGTGGTTTTCAGTCTAGTACAAAAAGACCTCAGTGTAGATCTAAGTACTGTCACACTATAAATAATAAACAGTTATGTTATGAATCTGAAAGAAGGCAGTCTCTGAGAAGATAAATATTCCTTAAAAAAACCCAACCCCGACAGCCTGAAGAATGATCTTAGCAGTAAATAACATCAATAGTTTATAGATGCTTTTCTCCTTTATGCCTCAGCTTGCAACACTGCATAAGTAGTTATTGATATTCAGTGTTACCTCTCTTTTTAATCACCATTGAAAGCAGAATGATATCCTTAGCAGGGGAAAAATTGACTCGCTTTGTAAATTTTCTCTTTTTTCTCAGCTTTTGTGGCATTCCTAGCTCTGAGGTCTCTGTTGAGGATAGACCACAAACTGTTATATTTAAGGATGTGTGCTCTTGGATAAAAATTCTGTGTGTGCTGTCACAGCATGTCAAGGAAGAACTTTTAGTCCTAACATAATGCATATCTGTGCTGTAAAGTTCCCCTCGAGGGTTTAAATATTTTCAGTGTATTATAGCTAACTAGTAAAAGATTTGCTCCGGTTTGCATATACGCTTTCTAAAATGCAGCTAAAATGCTTTTCTTACATGTCATGGTGTTTTTTAATCTGCCACTATATTGAGTGAAGAGAAACCCCTAGAGGCCTTGAAACAGGCAGATTTGCAGGCTGAAACACCTTTTGAGCAGATTTGAAGAGAGTTCCAAAGACTTCGTTAAATTCCCAAGAAACTTTCTACGTGATATGTGGAAAGTTTAGTTGATGCTCTTCATTATTAAACTCAAAATAGAAACCCATTATGTAGTATGTCACAATAAATTTACTGACCCCCGTTACCTATGGGAAATTGTGGCTGAGACTCTTTTTGAGGAAAGCCTAAAAGCATGTGCTTGTCTCATCTTAGGCAAGGCAGATGAATGTTCTAGGTAAAATTCTTGCTGAAATATCCTGATATTATGGGGTTCCATGAGTGTGCTATCTACATCACACGTGTACATCTCTTCTTCCCACTTTGTGGTGTTTGGCTCTTTCTCATTTTGATTTTTTTTGCATGGTTGGTTTTTGTAGCTGTCTCAGTAGAAAATGGATGTATCCTAGAATTGATAGCTGAGGTTTTCATCAGTTGCCGGAGTAATGACATTTTAATGTTGTATCAGCTTTTACGTGTTTGGGGGTTTGGGTGTTGTGGGGTTTTATTCATTTGTTGGGGGGGGATTGTCTGTTTTTATGGTATTGTGGGGATTTTTTTATGTAGAAGGCATTGGATATATTTACTGCCCCAAAGCAGAACTGGGGGATAGAGTTATAATAGCTGCATAATATGTATTAGTTGCCTTATTCCTAGAAACTGGATTCAGGCCTATGGGTTTGTTTAAGACATGCTGCTTTACCATTAAAGCACTGCACCATGTTTCCTGCTAAATGTAGGATGAATGCTAAGGTCTGAGAACTGATAGGGCAAAGCACAGTAGTTTCATGGTATGAGCTCCTATTGTTAGTTGACTTCATCCTAGTTTGCTTATGGTTTATGAAGAGGAGATAAATCAGTGAAAATAGTGTAGTGCACTTACTGGAAAATAATACTTTTGTTTTAGCAAAAGCTTAACTAGTCATCTCCTTGCTGTTTTGTCTGCAGCATTCAGGAGGAGGATTTCACACCATTTCCTAGGGTGGTACATCTGTTCAAGTTGTTCGCTTTTTTAAATAGAGCTCTATAATTAGAAAATAAAATGTGTGGGCATGCAAGGGACTAAACAGATCCCATTTTTCATCGTTGAGTTCCCAAGTAGCTCCTCTTGGCAGTCATCTGTTTCTGTAAATATTTGTCTGTCCAAAGCTGGACATGGTCTAGGGGCATGAAGTAGCAATTGCTTTTGAACAGCATTTAATAGTTTGGTGTCTTTTAGTGTAGTGCTGGGGAATAATTTTTTTTTTTCCTGCTTTTAATGCTGCTGCCTTATGAAGGAATACAGGCAGCCCAAAAACATTCTCTTCCAGATTCTTTCTTTGAGGGATATGGAGCCACGAGCTGTTGGGAACCCAGAGAGTCTGTGATGGTGCATCTCTATTTTTAACAAAAAGCAGTTGTGTGGTGTTGCTTTTGTAAGTGCTTTATCTGTTTGTAAGGGTTAATAGCACTGTTTGCAGTACTTCCAAAGTTAAATCTTGTAAGTAGCTCAGGGTACACAAAGGTTTGAATGGCGTTTTAGTATTTTGTGGTGATTCATGTGCAAGTAATACCTCACAGCAGCCTTCAGGAAAGAAAGAAATTGAGACTTGCGGTGTCCTAGTTTTTCTTTAGTGGAATGTTAGAGAATGTTCTGCACTCAAATTTGCCATTAGAATCCAACGTACTTCAAATAGAAATGAGCTGGCATGTTCTGTGGAAACAGAATCTGTCATTATAGGGTGACCAAAGTGTAGTTATACTTTTATTGTGGAATGTACCACTTTAAATGAAGCAGAAATTCTGCACTTGTCTCTATCAGCAGGAGGCTGAATCTCTACTTTTCCATTGCCATGTCTAGTATAGCATGTGGCAGGAATTTTTGTGGTGGATTTTGCAGCACAACCTCTTTGTTGAAGTTGTCTTGAGTTACTCCTGTTCTTTTCATTTAAATTGATACTCTTTTCACTTCTTGAAATTTCAATATGATTAATAACACGTTGCCTGATCAAGCAAATTTTAACTTGGATAAAAAGATGTCTTTCCTCAAATAAAGCAAAGTTTCTTCTCAAAGTTTTCACTAATAGAAAAATCATAAAACCACTGCATTGCATGATTTGTGGGAGTTTTAATTAGCTTGACATAAAAGCCACTGTATAAGTTTATTTAGTTATTGAGACTTAAACAATAGAACAATTTACAGAACTGTTAGATTGCTACAGCTGCCTTAGTCTCAAATACCGCTTTGAATTACTCCAGTGTCTTTCAGAGTTCAAGAAATACTTACTTGAAATCATGTGGTAACTGAAAGCACTGTGTTTTGACAGACTGGCCCATAACATCACTATCAAAAGAGCATCACAGTGAATCTGCCTGAAACAGGTCGAGCTGTGAGACTGCAGTGATAGAACAAGTTGTAAAAGGCCCCAAAAGCTCTGGTTCTTGAAAGGGCTTTGAAAGATTAAAAAAAAAAGGCAACAAGTGCTGAAGCTGCACAAGTGTACTAATGGAAACATATTAACTATTCCTGACAGAAAATGGACAAAAACTATTTCGATGAACCTGTGATTGTTACTGATCTATGTAGCATTTGCAAGTATTTTCTTCTTATTCTTCTTTGGTCCAGAAGTGGGAGTTGGGTTTGTGTATTTCCTTTTCTCGTTTCTTGTCATGTCTGAGGTTCTTCACCATCTGGCTTAGAGTGAAAGCCCTGTAAATAAACTTAAATTAGAAAATAACCATTAAACAGAAGCATGACTCTCATATTAAAGCTATGGTTTTTTAACTCCTGTTTTTTTTTTAAGAACACTACTTTGGTTTTCCACTACTTGTCAAAATGCAGAGTCTAATTCCTTTTTTTCCTCACTGAATTGCTATTAGTGTTAGTTCATAGTATAATTTCCCTATAAATTATTTTTGAGGAGAAAAATAATTATATGTATACTTCAATTGTATAATGCTCTGTTCAAAGGAAATCTTTAATAATACAGTATAACTTCCTTTCTCCATATTCTTTTTGATGGTGTGTATGCACAAATTAGTATTTGTAGTTCTGTGGAAAGGAGCCCATTTTATGTGTTTGACTTTGGCGTTACTTGATTATCATGACAGGATTTTTACTTTTCTTGCTAAATTTGTACTGAAAATAATTCATTGTCCTCAGTTTGCCTGAGTGTTTTGGTACTGTGTTCTCTTGCTTTTTTTTCTTGTGACTATAACTGTCTGATGCCAGGTACCCTTCTATTGTTTTAATGACACTTAATGCTAGAACAGAATTTGAAAAACACTTTGAAGGGGGGATTGCCAGTATTTCACTGTGATATTAGGCTTAAAAAAGTTAATATAATTACACTTTTAATGTTACAACTGCAGTATTCTCTTCCTGCTTAGGTAAGTGTACCGCATGCTATAGAGCTACATCAACTGGCACTGCTTGGTTCTTAAAATTGAATATACTTTAAAAAAACCCCAACCAAACAAAAAAACCCAAACCCCCAAACATTCCGAAATCCAGCAAACTATAAACGTTGTAGATGCAAATAAAAAGCTTTGTTCTGAACAGCCAGAAAAGGCTTCAGTCAGGTTTTCAGTTGTCACATTATCTGACGTGAGGAGAAGGAAAAACTGTGTAACTTGCAGAATCATTGATGGAGTATTTAGGTGTTATGGACCTTCCTTTTAAATTTAAAGAATAAATGTGTTCAATTTTCCTTTTGCTTTTAGGGACATCATCCTACTCTCATCAAGGTTTTGGCTGTGAATCAAAGCTGTATAGCCTTGACCATGGCCATGAGAAACCTCAAGACAAGAAAAAGAAAACCTCTGGCCTTGCCACCCTCAAAAAGAAATTCATTAAGCGTCGGAAATCGAGCCGATCTGCTGACCATGCCAAGCAGATGCGCGAGCTCCTCTCAGGCTGGGATGTCAGAGATGTTAATGCGTTAGTAGAAGAATACGAAGGAACGTCAGCCTTAAAGGAACTTTATCTACAAGCTAATTTGGCAAGACCAGAAGCCAGGACGCTACAAAAAGACATGGCTGAACTTTATCAATACAAATATTGTACTGATGTAGACTTAATATTTCAAGAAACTTGTTTTCCTGTGCATCGTGCGATACTGGCAGCAAGATGTCCATTTTTTAAGACGCTGCTTTCTTCCTCACCGGAGTATGGGGCAGAAATAATAATGGATATTAACACAGCTGGCATAGATATGCCTATGTTTTCTGCTTTGTTACACTACCTTTATACGGGCGAGTTTGGAATGGAAGATTCGAGATTCCAAAATGTTGATATTCTTGTGCAGCTTAGTGAAGAATTTGGAACACCAAATTCCTTAGATGTTGATATGCGCACACTGTTTGATTATATGTGCTACTACGATGTGGTTCTTAGCTTTTCATCCAACTCTGACTTAGTTGAAACTTTTGGTGGGAGTCAGAACTGTCTAGATGAAGAGCTCAGAGCTCACAAAGCTATTATTTCGTCACGATCTCCGTTTTTCCGTCACTTGCTGCAGAGGAGGATACGAACTGGTGAAGAAATCACAGACCGAACTCTACGAACTCCAACTAGAATTATATTGGATGAATCTATCATACCAAAAAAATACGCTAAGGTCATTTTGAACTGTATGTATACAGATGTGGTGGACCTCTCTGTTTTGCACTCCAGTCCTTCGGTGGGCAGTTTAAGTGAAGTTCAGGCTCTTGTAGCAGGAAAACTAAACATGACTAGGGCTGAAGAAGCTATGGAGCTTTATCACATAGCACTGTTCTTGGAGTTTAACATGCTTGCACAAGGTATGTAATACTGTCCTCGCTGTAGTATATATGACCTTATTAGAACAAGTTTTAGCAATTTTGCAGTGTAAGTAACTTATTGTCAGCTATTAGTGGCTGACAGTTCCTTTAGAAATGGAATTTGTTTTCCATCTGTAAGTTGTCAATAATGCATTTGTTTCCTAGGGACAATAGAAATGCCATGCAAGAGATTTAGTTGTATGGTGCATCATTGTAGAAGCACGTTATTTATATCAAATATTTATAACTGGTCTTGATATTTCTAATGCTTATCTGCTTTCTGTTATCCATTTTTTGGGTGTAAACTACTGGGAGAAGATAGGAGAGATCCTTGTTGAGAGGAGGAAATATTTAGGTGTGTTAGAAAGTGTGCCAATAAATTAACAAGGCTGTAAACTTGAATAATTATTTTTGTAGTTCATGTCAAAGACACCAACCCTGCAATCTTGCTGTTGGAAGGTAAATTTAAATAGCTTAATTGCACTAGTCTTAGGTCTTTAATATCTGCCCCTCTGTGTACAGAACTGAAGGCAGGGTCAGTCAGTATTTTCAGACATAAAGTTTAGAAAGTGTTACTGCTTCCATTATTCTCAAAGATCACTCAAATCTTGATAACATACACCCTCCTGACCTGAATTATTGTAATCTCAGGTGATGTGTCCAAACACTGATCAGTGAACTAATTGTACTTCTTGTGGTGGTGGGAGCTTTGCCTGCAGATTTTTTGTCTGTTGGTGTTTGAGCTATTTAGTGGCAATATTATACATAATGAAGTATGGGAATTGCTTCAGGCCTTGCAGATGGGGGATAAGAATTTTGCTTTTGAGCTGAGAAAGGGAAAATGGAACTCACTGGTATGTCAACAACATAATTTGTTTAAGCTAGTTTAATTTTTTTTAACAAAGGTAACTGTTTACAGTAGATCTGTACATCCATAACTTCTGGCTGTCAAATTAAATTTGACAAGGTTGAAACCTTATATTATAAGGTATAAAGTAGTTCTAACTAAAATAGGAAACTTGATAAAGAGTGGACAGGAAAGAGCAGTTACAAGCACTGCAGGAAGAGATCATATTTTTAATGGGTTCTCCTTATAGTTACATAAAACTGAGAGTGGTAAGAATATGTGAAACTAATAGAACTACTGTAACTCATGTAGAGTTTGCCATTAGGAAACTAATTTTCAGATTTTGCTGAAAGTTGAAATAATTGTACTGTAATAAAACTGTCACAAATCAAAGGGGATGTCTTTCCTGAGGCAATGTGCTACAGGATGCAATTGGGCTGTTCTTAGGCTCAGAATCATCCAATCATAGAGTGGCCCAGATTAGAAGGGGCTTCCAAAAGATCATACTGTCCCATCTATCCAAGTGAGAAAGGGAGCCTAGGTGACATTATCTAGCATTCTGTCCAGTCACTTCTTGAAAACCACCAGTGATGGGGACTATACTGTGTCCCTGGGAGATTGTCCTGTTGAACGATTGTTCTCGTTGCAAAAACATCTTGTGTTGAGATATCTTCCAGTGCAATGCATACCTGTTGCCCCTTGTCATCTTCGTGTGGCTTCTTGTGAGAAGAGAACCTCTGTCCTCTTTATAGCTTCCCTACAGTACCTAAAGGTACTGGGACAAGAATACTGACTGGGAATACTGTGACAAGGTCCCTCGAGCCTTCTGTTCACAAGGGAGAAGAGACCTAACTTCCTTCAGTCTTTCCTCGTAGGCTAGGTTCTCCAGTACTTTGATCATCATCATGGCACTCCTTCGGACCCTCTCTTGTCTATCTGCACCTTTCTTATCTTTGTTGCTTCCTTCTCAGTACACCAGAAACTTAATGTTTCAGGAGGGACAAGAAGTTTTATCATGGTTGAACTATGGTATTCAGTTAATTTCTGTATGATATGCACAAGCTAATTGAACTTGAGAACAACTCTGTAGATCAGCTGAAAGCAAAAAAGGAAAATGGGTTGAAATTAAAGAGGTGATGGAGTTTCTCAGTTTTGGTGCATGCACATATATACAAGTGCTAAAAGGATTTAACATGCTCAGGGAATACTAATGAGAGAATTAAATGGTGAATGAAACCCTCAGTGAGACATTGAATAATTATGCACTGTTTCATAAATGAAAAGGGTGCAATTCTTTTCCTCAGACTGGAAACCTAAATTGGAACAACTGTGATCTGGAGGTGTTCTGATGAAGTGGTGTCAGTTATATCAAAGCAGAAAAGCAATGACAGATAGAGAACTTCAAAGAAAAACTTAGGTAAACTTATAGATAGGAAAATGGCTTTTATTTTCTGTGTTAGTAAATACTGAAAAACAAGCTGATGTTTTATTTGGTGCTGAGTTTGTTTCTGCTCTCTTTAAGTTGAGCATGTTTGGATCAGCATGTCCTAAACTGGCACCCTTTTCAGTAATGCACTACAGAGAAGTGCTGCTCTGGAATATATATTCCATGAGTCAGTGGTAACAAGATCTTTACTTTTTCCTGGAAGTATTCCCTAGTATTACCTCTAGGAGAGTAAAAGAAAGGCAGCAGCAGGAGCTGCACTGGGCTTGCACCTCAGCAGCACACTTGGGTGGCTGAAGCCAATGAGTGCAGCAGTGCAGGCTCAGTCTTGGTGAACTCTGGATGAACTGGAGCTGTAGTGTTTTCAGGATGGTCATAGGGAGGAGGTAGAGGGATGTAGTGATATTCGGAGGTTTTCTTCTTTCCGTAGTAAATCCCTTTCTGACCACAAAAGTAGTGAGGTTTGAGGGGTGAGTCTGTTGTTACACATAGGGGAGAAATGCAGTAAAATCAGCAAGTGTCGAAATCTATTAAAATATCAAATACTAGAAAATGTAGATTTGGCACCCCTTCAGATATTGAAATTCTAGATGCTAACTTCACCTAATTAGGATTTTACAAATTGGTGCTGCATTCCCTAGCTCCAGGAGAAAGTAGTGAGCACTCTGTAGAGCTGTATATGCCAGTGGAGTCAGACTCTTAATAGTTTCATACTTAATTTACAGAGTTCATGTTTAGGTCACTGGTACTGTGCAGACATGAAAGAACTGTTCTGGTTTAATCTTATAATCAAAATTAAATCTTATAATCAAAAATTATTTGGTCAAGGAAAATTATATGCCTGCATGTGACTGAGATCACTTAAAGATGTGCTTTAGTTGTGACCACCATTCTTGTTTCCAACTTAATTGTAGCACCTTGTCCTCACTTATTATAATACTTAACATGAGGAAGATGGGAGATCTTAATTTCAGTAGTGTCCATCCCATTCCTTGATTTCTCAGCTAGCAGACTTCTATGCTCTAAGCTGTCACTCAAACATCTGACTTAGAGATGTTATGCAGAGTGATGCTGGAAGAGACAGCATTGTGTAGGTGTTAGAGCAGGCAGTTCTCCTGAAATCTCTTAGCTTGGACCTCTGACAGTGTTTTTCCACTCTGTGGTGCAGCAGGTGTCCAGTTCTGCCTAAGTACTGACTGATCCCATCAGCTGGCTTTCGCAGTAGCTGATGTCTTAAGTTTCTTCTCTAGATTTCCACACCCTTGTCTGAAGTTTTTTGTTTCAGTTCACTCCTGCTAGCCAATTGCAAACTTGCTAAGGCTTGTCTCCCTGGTTTCCTGGAAAATATTTTGGGCTTACTATGTTAAGTCTGGATACTCTTTCCAGTTCATTTTTCTCACTTGTACTCAGTTTTGCCTGGGTGTTTGTAACTGAGTGTCAAGTGAAGTTGATGTATTTTACAGCTTCTGATCAGCTGTTTTTATTTTCAACAGATTTTAGTTTGATTTGTCTTCTGGGACCTTTCTAAGTATCCAGATGTTGTAATTTTTCTTCAGTTTCAGCAGATGATTCAGCTTTGACTATTTCCATGGAAATTTTGCCTTTCCTAACACAGTGATACTCCTTTTTCTGACTCTTGTAATTTAATAGATAGTTTCCCTATGAAGACAGTAATAGTATGAGTATGTGTAATGAATCCTTACTGTCCAAGTAAAGCAGGACAACCTTTATCTAGAATTTCCTCTGCCTTCATCTTGGATTTGTTTCAGCTAAGGATTGTCACTTACAAGAGAAACTGAAATGGATCTTTGAATTAAGTTATTTGAGTAAATGAGCTAATCAGCAAGCATATCTGGTCAACAGAGCTGATCATACTGAAACCCATTGGTACCTAATAGGACTGACGCTGCTCTTAGGGGTGCTCTGGTAGTTGTTAGTGTCAAAAGTGAAGCTCTTCAGGGCTTTCACAGAGGCTGTGAGGATTAGAGCCCTCTCCAGGAGGTTGGAGCACATTCCTTAGTGGAACATTTCTGTGCTCTGCCTGCCTGTTTCTGTCCCCTGCTGCAGTTTTTCTGTCTTCATGCTACCTTGCTTCTGTCAACTGTACTGGTGCAATCATTTTAACACATTGATTCACAAAGATTGGGTTTAATATCACTTATCCCTTGCTCTTCTGTAGCACAGTTACTAAAACCAGATCAGTTCCCTAGTCCTGTTCATCACACCTTGTTAAAATAATCCCCACTTCCAATCTGCCCTGCTGTTGCAGGGAAGTTTGACTTCAGGCATATTAATTTTATCAGATAGCTATATTACATATGTGAATCCTCTACTGCATCTTGGCCCTGTTGCTCACTGCAATGAATAGTCCTACTAAGGTTGTAGTACAGCATGTTTTTCTGTGATAGGCTTTTGGATACTGGGACCTTATGAAATAGTTTTGCCTGAGAACCTTTTCTGTCATCTGATTCAGAAAAGTTTTCTAAAGTGAGACTGACAAAAACTAACTCAATTTCAGACTTTTTGTTTTCCTTTGCTTTTATTTTAGGTGTTGAGTTTACTCTTGACAAGTATAAGAACTTAGAAGCTTTGTTTTAAAGCCATATTCAGTAGCACAGCCTTTGATCTAGAAGCAGATATTGCCTGACATCAAAAGTACTCTTGATCTTAGGAGGGCTGAAATACTGAAATGCCAGGAATCCCATGGTAGCAGTATTAAATACACATAAATGTATTGGGAGATTAGTGCAAGTCAGTTACGTATCAGTGCAGTAGGAATGCTCAAAGGAGTCTGGCACTTTTAGCTTTGAAATAAATTGTGTACGATTAAGTAACTATTAATATAAATCATAGAATCAAAGAATGGTTTGGGTTGGAAGGGACCTTAAAGATCATCTTGTTCCAGCCTCCTTGCTGTAGGCAGGTGCCTTTCACTAGACCAGGTTTCTCAAAGCCCCATCCAGCCTGGTCTTGAACACTTCTGGGGATGAGGCATCCACAGCTTCTCTGGACAACCTATTTCAGTGCCTCTTCACCCTCACAGTAAAGAATTTCTTCCTAATATCTAATCTAAACCTGCCCTCTTTCAGTTTGAAGTCATTCCCTGATGTCCTTATCCCTACATGCCCTTGTAAATAGTCTCTCTCCAGCTTCCTTGAGCCCCTTTAGGTATATAGATTCTATAAGGTCTCTGGGCTGAAGTTCCCACTGCTGGGTCATGTCAAGCTTCTCATCCACCAAGACCCCTAAGCCCTTCTCCTCAGGGCTGCTCTCAATGCATTTTCTACCCAGCCTGTATTTGTGCTTGGGATTGCCCCAGCTCACATGTAGGACCTTGCATTTGGCCTTGATGAACTTCATGAGGGTCACAGAGGCCAACCTCTCAAGCCTGTCAAGGCACTTCTGGGTGGCATCCTGTCCCTCCAACATACTGACTACACCACACAGCTTGGTGGTATTGTTTCCAGAAGGATCTACTCCATGATCTTGCCTTGCACAGAAGTGAGACTGACTGGCCTGTAGTTCCCTGGGTTTTCCTTCTTTCTCTAAAAATGAGGGTTATGTTTCCCCTTTTCCAGTCAATGGGAACTTCGCTGGACTGCCACAACTTCTTGGATATGATGGATGGTGGTTTAACCACCTCATCCACCAGTTCCCTCAGCTCCCATGGACCTGTGCATCTTCAGGTTCTTTAGATGATCTTGAACCTGATCTTCTTCTACAGTGGGCAGTTCTTCATTCTCCCAGCCCCTGCTTTTGCCTTCTGTGACTGGGGTGGTATGTTTGCAGTACTTGTTGGTGAAGACTGAGGTAAAAAAGTTGTTGAACACCTCAGCCTCCTCCATGTTTCCATTAACTGAGTCTTCTGTTCCCTTCTGAAAAGGGCTCACATTTTCCCTAGTCTTCATTTTATCACCAGTGTGCCTGTAGAAGTTCATCTGACCTGTTGTCTCCTTGTAATGATTCACTTGTACTCAAGCCTGAAACTATTGCTTAGGTTTTATATTATGAAGACTGGTGAAAGCAACAAGTGGAAAGAATCTTCCAGTATAGCAGTTCCATTCCAAGGTTATATGCAAGGATAAAGAATTTGACTGAGTTGTGCAACGGAGCACATAAAACTTGTTTGCAGTGTCATAATTTATAGAGAAACAGTGCTGGTCACTGTTTTCAGGTTTTTCTTTTCAGCCAGGTTCTAGGAAGTACATGGCTTAAATACTGACCACTGGTGGTTGGTGGCAGTCCCTCTAACCATCAGCTCTTCCTCCCTCAGCTCTCTGTTGTTCCCATGTGAAGTTCTCCCTCTGGTTTGTTGTGGTTGTGTTGGCAGCATTGTGTTTCTGACCCATGGTGGTTTTCTGTTTAAGCTGGATCAGCTTTGCTGTCTGCCGGTGCTGCTGGATGTGCTGCTTAAGGAATGCTGAAGCCAGCCAAGAGCCATTACCAACTGAATGGCTGCAAGAAGCTAAAGGTTAGGATGCACATATGGGTGCAGATTTCAGGCTTCCTACATTCATGCATTTTACCTGTGGCAGGAGCAGAACAGTAAACTCATTTTCACCTTTGGGAGAGAAAACATTAAGAGAGTTTGTGCCACCAATATTGATTGCTTTAAACATGTAACGATTACCTTATTTTTCTGGCTAAACTTACAACTTAAAATATCCAGCTGTCAATATCTTAGAAGGTTGAACAGCTTTATAACTGTATCATAAATGAAAATATTTTTAAATAATGCGAGTTGCATAGTTGCTGTCTGCTCTCTAATTTATTATTTCAAATAACCAAATAATATGTTGTATTGGACTTGACATGACTCAAGAGTTTTCGCTGAGGAAGAGTGATTAAGAGTAGCACAAAATGCTGCCTGACCTTACCTTCAGACCATATTTTATTTTTGCTTTAACAGTTAATTGAATTGCTATGAAGTCATCAGCTTTGTATTTGAATAAAGCAAACTATAATACTATATACATTAACAATGCCATAATAGATGAACTTTGAATCCAGCCTTTCAAGGGTGGGTTTACATGCATGTTTTAAATTTTTGTGCTTGGAAAAATCAGCAGAGGGATTGAAAATAGCTCAAAAAACATCCCAAATTCAGCCATAGACTTCAGCAGTGTTTGACCCCTATGGCCCATTGAGCATTTCGTTATCTCCAGTGCTACTTAGGTCTTGTTTTCTTTTCTGCAAAACATTCACATAGTTTTACACCTTCACTAACCAGAACGTCTGCTTCAGAGTTCTAAAATGTGGGAAACAGTGCACCTGCAAATTCCAGCCTTGGCATCAGTTATCAATTAACTTAATCTGCTTTTAAAGATACTTTTTAAAAACAATTTCAGGAGGAGAAAAGAAAAGCACTAAAACTTTGAAAAGCTAGGGACCTATAGCATTCTGTGAAGATGGAGAATACAGTGCTGCCAGGAGGCAATAAACGTTAATAGACTGGGAAAGTGCCTGCATCCAAAAGGTGGAAGTTGAACAAGATCCCCTGTTCACAATACAGTTAGAGGAAGGTAGAGGTTGTTGGAGTTGCTGCTTCTGTAATAACTAGTTAAAAAGGTAGTTCCTGTTTGTACTGTGTAAGTCTCATGACTTGCTCATACTGGTTTTTTTACTGCTGCGGAGAACATAAATTCCAATTGCCATGTCTCTCAAGTGTATGAGGTCACTTGAATCTGACACTGATTGGTACTGCTGCCCTTCCTCCTGCAGTAGTCTCCTTGGTTATGTTCTGTGTGTTTATGTTAAGGGTTTGTGCTATTGTGGATCTGATGTTGCTGGAAGGAGAAGAGACAAAGGAGATGTGGTGTGTAAGAAGGAGAAAATCTAATTTTTTACCGCTGTGCGAGTGGTGTGTTTAGCTTCTATGACTGCTCCCACAGCCTGTGAGTATGGGCTGCCCTCTAAGGAATCCTTAGCAAGTACAGGGTATATTTGCAGCTTTGGGTCTATAAGATGTGAGAGAGAGACTGGACAAGTGATATCTTCAATTTTTCTTTCTCTTCCTTTGAGAATCTCGGTTTGAGCAGCAAGGATGCACATGAAAGGATGAGACAGGCATCTCTGGAACTTCCAAACGTGTTGCCGTCCAGGCTAACTGCAGGCCATACATCTGAACTGTTCTCTACATGCCAGTAAATTCAAAAACTATGGTTCCTGTGATTGCCAACATGGTCTCTCCTAGTGTGACAAACTTAAAAAACATTGAATAGCTTCTAGATTCCAGTTCAGCGTTAAGATGAATTCTTACTACTTTTTTTTTTCTTGGCTCCACTGGTGTGCACAAGTTTAGAGGGAAAGTCTTCACCACAGAATGAGTTAAATCAAGCTAACAGTTTTGTAGTAAAAGCTTTGCTTAATGCCACTTTTGCTGATTGTTGAAGGCACTTAACTTGTCTTCAGTTGGTCTGTCAACTGTCTGATCCCAAGCCACTACCTAGAATGCTAAACGTGGGCTCAAGCTATTTCTGTCTGGAAGGACTGTGGAACTGCATTTGAGACAGAACTCTGCAGAAGCAGAAAGGACTTGACTGTAGGCAGGGTCCATTGGCATCCCGCAAAAGGAGTGTGTGGAATAGCATAATTTGTGCAAAACGTGATAGTTATCTTTCCTTTTTGTAGATTCCAGGTTGAATCTCTGAAGGATAGTAATGGTCACAGAAGCCTGTGGGACACTGCAAATGGATCTTGGGAAGACTGTTGCTGCCTGAGTATTAAAAAATAGTATTCACAAGAAAAAAATGCTCTATTCCACTCTGAAGACAATACTGTGGCTATTAGATGACTACTTTTTGCCAAGTGGCTGATTGTTAAGGCAGAAAAAACTTCTGCCAAAGAAGAAAGGAAATTGGATTCCTTCCATAGCTAGAATTGGGTTGCCCCAGTTTATTTAGAAGTTAAAAAAACACTTTAATTATTACCTTATACTTACTTCAGAAGAAATACTTTTAATAATCCCACACATCTGACCCATTGCTAAAATAACTTGGGAAAAAGACTCTTTCATTTGCTAGTCATCCTTAATGAGCTTTTCACCTGATTTTGTATTATTGTTAGTTGTGCAATAGTTGAACTTGACAGAAGAATTGAGACTGAGCTGATGCACTGTTCCTATAAATTGGTGTTGCTCAGATCTTTGGAACTGCAGTTCTCATG
This sequence comes from Gymnorhina tibicen, assembly GCA_013399875.1. Lineage (NCBI taxonomy): Eukaryota > Metazoa > Chordata > Aves > Passeriformes > Artamidae > Gymnorhina > Gymnorhina tibicen. The sequence continues at coordinate 435,952 of VXAZ01009672.1, forward strand.
TCTTTTCAGGGGGAAGGCATCTTTATTTCAAAGATAAATGTCAGATTAAATACTAGGAATGGCATTAATTTTGAGATAAGTCTCTGCTCTTGCAGTTTGAGTTTCCTGGTGACTGATTTCAGTGTGTGAGTTTACTTACTGCCTTTCAAATGGAGCAGTCCTAACATGTGATGTTCAGAGGTCAGGGGGATGCATTTTCTGCTGAAGTCAGCTTGCATGCAAGCAGAATAATTACATGCAAAAAGTTGTGTTAAGATTCAGCAGGGGACCCTAAAGAATTGTTTGTAACGACAGCATTTCTTATTCATGGGAGTCAAACTCTGCTTTTAAGCAAATTGCAACTAGTTGCCATTAGCTTTCGTTCACGTGCCAGGTTTGCTGCTAACTTAATGTTTTCCTTTCTTGAGCCCCAAAAGGAAGGATGAGAGGGACTCGCATGGCAGTTAAATGCAATGTCAGCCCTTTGCTGTTTGACTAAAAATGGATCCCGAAGTGGAAAGCTTCAGACTCCATTTACTCATGTTTCTGACATATGCTGAAGTATTTTTGAGCTTTTTTTGATGATAGGTTGGGTTTTGGATGGTTTAGTTGTTTCTTGTTTGTTTGTTTAAGGCTCTTTCTCAGATTCTTGACCAGAACTGTTTAAGACTTAAGACTTTAGGAATCTGGGGAATTCCCCTACCTAGAGGGGGCAGTTTCACTAACCTGTACCTCAACCCATGGAGTGTATATTTCAGAACAGTTCTCATCCTCTGCTCTTACCTGTACCAGTGATGACTGGAGTAATGTTCCAAGTGCCTCCAACCCATCTTTGCTGCCTGTGCACTGCTCACTTGAGGCCAGTGCTTGCCATGCAGGTTAGAGGTCAATATCTATAATGAGGCATCTGTTCTTACTAGTAGTAGTAATGATAATATGTAACCTCATGGAAATAGGTAGCTCTGAGAAGTGCCATATTATTTCAGTCATGCTGAAGGACAAAGCAGTTGTCTTGAAACATGACTCAACACTCACCGCTTTGTCAGAAGCAAATGGAGAGTCTGTCTGGGGATGCAAAATGTAATGCTGCATGTGCTGCATTGTTCAGAAATGTATGTGCTTTGGGTAGCCCTTTCTGTCAATGGCTGCATTCAGTCTTCCTTTTCTCAGGTGAATCAGGCATGTGGAAAAAAAAATCATCCAGCTGCTTGTTGAGGGAAGTTTGGTTTAAATATGAACTGGTGTAAAATGCATTACTGTTGGGGGACAGACATTACTCTCATAAATTGCATTAGAAATTAAATAAAGCTTGTTTCCAAAACTATGTATACAATCAGACATATTCCTGAAAAGCTTAGAAAATTTTATTGGTAGAATATCGTTCTTACAATTGCCACATTGGGGTTGTTATAGTATTAGGTACAAATATGTGTGTCTAATAGGACAGGTAAATTCATAACCAGTCTCATGTTTAAAATGTTGCTTTCTACTGCTTTCTTAAACCTTTTAGTAACTTTACTTCTAAGTAGTAGCTCCTTTGACAAATTCTCTCCTACCTGAAGAAACATGTTCACTTGTTACTATCTACTCCTTAAAAACATATCTTTCACATTATTAGTTACAATGGAAATGGAATGAACACTGTATATTCTGTATGCTGTCCTATGTAGAAAAGTAAGATTTTTCTTTTATTTCTATTAATTGTTGCTAGTGTGTTTTAGCTGTATGCAGCCAGTGCAAAAATATGTAGCATCAGGAGACCTGTCTTTGTCTTGACTAGGGTTGAGATTACTGTGCTAAACACTTTTTTACTCAGCTTAGTTCAAGAGCTCAGTAATGTGATACACATCTCTAAACAAAGTTTAGTTTTTAGATATTTTTGAAACTGAGAGAAAAATGATGATGTATAAGAAGTAAAACTGCAGTGTAGACATGTAGCTCTGAACTGTGTGGGGACCTCTTACGGGCATAAGCATAGCTGTAATTTTGTGGCTGTAGTGTGTTGAGACTGGAATTTATAATTCTGAGGATCTTTTTCCTTAAATTGCTATCTTTGTGCTAAACCAGATGTACACATGAAATCAACAGAGTGCTGTTGGAGACTTCAAGTTATCAACATTGTGGTACCATCTGTCTTAACTCTGTAGCCCCAAGTACCCATGTTTTCAGCCCTCCCACAGTATGTCTTCCCTCATTTCTTCCAAATCTGCTCCATTTCCCTTCAGGAGTTTTAACTATACTCTCTCTCTCTCCCAGAGAAGATGTGTACCCTGTGAAAGAGTAGATCTTAATAAAGCAGTGGGTAGGAAGAAACTGTAGAAGACTCTCCATAAGTCTGCCTCCCTTCTGTTTCCCTGTCAGAGAAGGTGCTCCCTGTCCTGGCACCCTCTGTGACATGCTGGATACTGAGGCCGTCGTGGTGGCCTGGAGCAGCCATTCACTGCTTCCTGCCTTCCCTGTGAGTCAGAAAATGATGCTTTGCTGCCCTCATCCTGTACAGAGTAGCTGAGTACCAACACTGTGTCACAGCTTGTGTTTCTGCTCCTCTGCATGGTCTGTCTCAGGAGGGTCTGTGAGCAAGGTGATACTGGCAAAAATCCCACCTTTGTTACAGTTCGTAGGTTTCTGTGAATCTGCTGCAACCAATAGTGACTCAAATTCAATTTTGCAATGTTAAAATGTGTTAAACACTCAGATAACCAAAGGGGGGTTCTAGTTGGATTGAACTAGCTCTCCAGTTTTCATCCAGGCGTGCCAGCAGCCATGATGCTTCATGTGCCTTTAAAAGGTAAGTAACTGTGTAGTTGGAATCCTAAACCACTGTTAAAATTATTGTACCTTTAGTCAAAATATAACCTTGTTTTCAGCCTTGATCTGTAGGGCACTTCTGTCTTTACCCTCACTGGGAGTCATATGACCCCTTTATATTACAGATTTAGCCACATGTATTATTCCTTCAGGATCAAAGTGTCTCTGTAACAACATCATTGATTGTTGGCCTTGTTTTGTAGGCTGTGAAGATATTATTGCTGAGAGCATCTCACTGGACACCTTAATTGCCATTCTGAAGTGGAGCTCTCAGCCGTATGGTTCCAAGTGGGTACATCGCCAAGCACTACATTTCCTCTGTGAGGAGTTTACCCAGGTCATGACTTCAGAGGTCTTCTACGAACTCAGCAAGGACCACCTGCTCACAGCTATTCAGTCTGACTATTTACAGGTAACCTGCAGTGCAGAATACAGCTGGTCCTGCTAGAAGCAGGATGTATTATACTATTGCTAGAAATGCTTGAGAACAGTTGATTTTAAATTGTAGGCTGAAGCAGGCTTGTACACACTAAGCACTCCTTCTGTAATATGTAAAAAAATGAAATGGAAGTCGTGATTAAGAAAATTGTTTTGTTCTTGGCTTGTAACACAACCCAAATGTGGTATATGCTATTGCTTAGAAGTCTAATAATAGTTTATAAAGGGGTGCAAATTATTTTAAACAACACATTTCTGAACCTAACATTTGCCTTGCCTGTTTAAGAGATTTTTATAAAATTATGTGGTGCGAGTAGTTTTGCCGTAACAGCACACATACTAATTTAGGGCAGTGGGAGCTAATGAACTAGAAATGGTTCAATTTATTTTTGTGGAGAGAGAAAAATACCTTCTCTGACAAGTATTGCAGAATTTTCTTTTTTTTTGTGACTTGCCTTCAGTGATAGTGTGGTTTTGGGGAGAGAGAACAGTACTGGCCAATAGAAAGATTCAGGATTTTTGTTGCCATTTCTCTTCAGGGGAGATAGCTTTATAATGATGACCCCCCCCTTTTTTATAGCTTAAAGAATTTTTTTTAAAACTGCATTCATCTCAATCTTACTTTTTTATAAAGGATTAAGTGCTAGAGATTATTTTAAGTGGTTCTTTTAAAGATTTGTTTACTTGAAACATTTCAGAAGTTACAGTTAACAGTAGTGTTGATCTTCCACGAGAGTTTATATTATGACTAAATTTCCTACCCTACTCATTAAGAAATTACATAGATAAATTTTTCAGTACATGATTTTTTTTCTGTAAGAATGATGAGCGGTCAGCACATGTATATAGGTATGAATAAAGCAAAGTTGTTTTAATTATAGTATTACTGAAAATTTTTCTCTACACATAGATTATAATTTTATAGGGTTGATTATTTTAATCGTTTTCCAGGCTGGCAGATGCTGAATTTGTAATGTTAAACAAAAGCTCGAAGCACCCAGAGGTAGAACTGCCCCTTTTAATTAAATTGAGTTATTCAAACTTTATACCTGTAAGTTTCCATACTAAATAAAATTTTTCCTTCTGTAGAAAACTTCTTCCTCTTCCTAGGGATTCAGTAAGTAATATGACTCTAGAAATGATGGCAGTGATATACCAGTAGTACAGCTTAAAATATTAGGAGAAAATGGCAAGCAGATCATAAAGTGCAAATACTTCATGCTTTGGTACAGCTGTGTTTCTTTAGAGCTGCAAAAGACCTGGGATTTTTTTTTTTTTTCTTGTGTGTGTGTGTATGTGACATTGAACTAAGCGTATACAGATTACTGGCTTCCTGTTTCTACAGGCAAGTGAACAAGATATTCTTAAATATCTGATTAAATGGGGAGAACACCAGTTGATGAAGAGGATAGCAGATCGAGGTGAGGATCCTTTAAACCATGCAGTACTAAACCAAATAAATCAAAGTTTATGGCAGTTCTATTTTGTGAGTTGTCTGTAACTTAGGGAAATTCAATCTATTTTGTCCATAGTACAGTCAAAACAAAGCAAATGCTCTTCCTTTCTTTAAAGGTTTTGTTATCTAAAAAATGAGAACACAGCATTCTGAGGGAAATGGGATTGTTTAGCCTGAAGAAGAAAAGGCTTGGAGGGGATCTTAGCAAATATCTAATGGCAGGAAGCAAAGAAAATAGAGCAGCAGTCTTCTCTTGGCACCTGGGACAAGATGAGAGGCAGCAAGGCATTAACTGAAATACAAGAAACTGTGAAGATGGTCAGACACTGGCACAGGTTGCCCACATTAGTTGTCGGACCCCCACCCTTGGAGGTATTCACATCCCAACTGGATGCAGTGAAAGGCAATGTGCTGTACCTTATCTGGGGAGGTGTGGGAAGAGGGCATTGGTTGTAACTGAACTGAACTTCTAGAGGTCCTTTCAACTTCTATGATTGTCTGGTTGGTTTCCTGTTGTCTCAGAATTTTTTGTAACTAATTGATCAAATAAAAAAACCCTGCAGTATCGTCTTATGCAGGCTTCTCACAGTAGTCTTAGTTTACTCTGTCAGCAGTTCACTTCAGTTTGAGTGTGTTTCTCTCACAGGAATCCGGTAGTGAGAAAAGCCAACAAGTGGCACCAGTGTTTTCCCTAAAGTAGATGTAAATATATTTTTATGAGCCTAGATGCACATTATTGCTACAGTGGTAATTTCAAGGGCAGTCTCGCACGTGTTGGATATGGGAAGTAGGTTAAACATATTTCCCAAGTAACAAATGCAAGGATCTTGTAGTTCATCTGCACTACGAAGTGTCAATCACATAGTGCCACAAGAGGAACAGAAAGGGAAGAACCTGCCCAAGTAAAAACAGAGCAGTACTGGTGTGACTACTGTCTTGGGAGGGTTGGCCATGCTTTTGAAATCTTCTTTTGTTACTGCTTGCAATACAACTGCCTTGTCGTAGACATGTTTTATGAAATGCAACAAAAAATAGTTAAAGGATGTGCTTCTAGTGACTTGAGTATTAACCTATTTCCAAAACAAGATTTTCCAAGTGTTTTTCCTGGGGCACATAATGGAGCCAGTTAAACAGTAACAGACCTGGACTGGGGCAGAAGCTGCTCCTTTGGGATCTCTGCACAGCTTCTTTCTCTGGCATTCATTAAGTAAACAGCTCACTTCTCTTATCTGGGATCATCAGATAACACAATAAGCAAAAGCAGAAATAACAGTGACGCCAAATTCTGTCAGATTAGGGCCAGATTTAGTCTAGTAATTTCATCTAAATTCCTCAGTGGCACTCCTTCTATTGCAGCTCTGAATGTGTGATGTGTCACTAGTGCCACAAAGTATTGGAGAATGTAACGACCTGTGGCCAGAAGTTGAGCTGCATGTACTGAGGGAGGGGTGGGTATGTTTGACAGGTTCCCTCAAAGAGGGAAGCTAGTCAAATTCAGGTTGGTCACAATACTTAAAATACACATGTGGGTACATAGTCATCTTGCCATCTCCAGGAAGATACCCACTCCTGGCACAAATAGGTGTCCTGTGACCATGAGAGCAATTTGAGTGGGCTTGACCCCATGTTACTGAGGTGGGTTACGCAAGGAAGCTAGAATAATGTATCCCTGAGGACTCTTCAGACCTTAATTTGTAGAAGGTGTCTTTGAAAACTGCTGGGGAAAGGGAGTGGAGCTACAGGAGAGAGTCCTTGTGGGAATTGCTAGCAGGGAGGTATATGAAATACTTTCATAGCATATCTCTTAACAGGGCTTTCCAAGTGTTTATCCCAAATGTTATCTTTGTATTTTCTCCCTGGCTTAGACTTTGAAACTGGCAGCTGTGCAAATGACCTGTGCTGGTATGAACTGAACCTCTCTGTGGATGCTTGTTGGGTTGGGGGGTGTTCTGGTGGGGCGCTACGACCTCCTGAACCGACTTTAACAGAAAATCGCTCGGCAGCCACTGCATGCACACAGACACACGCATGCACCAGATAGCTTCTGCAACAAGCCAACGGCAAAGAGGCAGGAAGGGTCTTTGTGGGGAATTCCACGGTAGAGGTTTATTCCAGCTCCACTGTGAAAAGAGGCCAGGGACAAAAGACAAAGTTGGGGGATGGAGGTTTCTGGGTTATATATGGGGGTGGGGAAAGCATCAGGGACAGGGTGGGTACATAGGTAGGATCTTGACATATAAGGGAAAAAGGGGCAGGGAAATTAACGGGCCAGTCAGGGAAACAGAGCTGGGGTACATTTGCATGGTAGAACAAAGCATCCTAGGAAGCCTCACCCTAACCTGGGGAGATCTCTCAGGGTCTGTCCCTTTAGGGGACTTTCACTGGCTCCCAGAGATGCTTTGTATAAGATTTCAAGGCATGAAGTGGAGTCATAGAATCATTTAGGTTGGAAAAGACCTCCAGGATCATGGAGTCCAACCTTTGACCAATCACCACCATGTCAACTAGACCATAGCACAAAGTGCCACGTTCGGTTGTTAGTTTTGTGGAACAGTGCTGATGAGCACTGTTGATATAAAATGAGAATTTTCTTTCCTTTTCTATAACTTCCTGTAAACCCTGTACCTCCTGCTATCCTCTTTAAACTTTCTGATGTAAACGTAGCAAGTCTTGTTCCTTCCCACAGAGCCTAATTTACTCAGTGGTACAGCTCACAGTGTGAATAAAAGAGGTGTGAAGAGGAGAGATCTTGACATTGAAGAGCTGAGGGAGATCCTGTCTCCACTTCTACCTTTTGTCCGCATTGAGCACATCTTACCCATGAATAGTGAAGTACTGAGTGATGCAGTAAGTCAGTAGTCTCCTACAAATACCGTCTCTGGGTTCTTTGTACTTCACATGTTACCGTGTTCAGGTGTTGAGGGTGTTTTTGCTTTGGTGGGTGTCGGTTTTGTTTGTTTATTTTAAGGATTAACTTCTAAAATGTTATCATTGAGAGTAATAGAAGTATAGCACTTTTTCTGGTTAGATTTTTGTGTTCTTTAAATCTATCAGAAGGCTAAAGAAAAATCAGTGATGTAAGGATTCAGTGTAAAAAATGCATTTATTGCAAGTTTTTACCATACTAATATTTAAAAAACCATAAAACTCTTTCTTTATTCTTAAAGATGAAGAGAGGCCTGATTAGTACTCCTCCCTCAGACATGCTACCAACATCAGAAGGTGGAAAGTCAAATGCCTGGCTGCGGCAAAAAAATGCTGGAATATATGTGCGGCCAAGACTGTTCTCACCGTATGTGGAGGAGGCTAAGGTAATATCAGCAACACATGACTGTTCTCAGATTGGAGTCATCAGGGGGTTCTGTAAACAGGGAAAGATTTTGGTATGTTTTGTGTCTCTTTACATGTACTGGCCTAAAGTACTAACATTTTCAATTTAACAAGACTTACAAGATTGATCAGCAGGCTCAAGTCTCTAGAACTGGTCAGAAAAATTTCAACAAAATTTTTTTTTGTCGAAATTGAAATGTTTGCGAGACAGATCTTGATGAAATTCCACCGGAAACAAAGCAGCGTTCTGAGGGAAACCTCCCTGGTTTCCAGCCAGTTTGCCGGCCCAGCTCCTCGGCAGCCCTCCTGGCAGGCGGATGGCAAGGTGAGAGCCTGAGAGTCCCAGTCTGCAGCTAGTCAGCAACTTTGGTGCCAGCTCTTTCAGGCTCCCCAGCTCCCACCAGAGCTGGGTGGGGAACTGCTATTTCACTTGGCAGAGGACTGATATTTCATCTTCTTGTTTGAATCAGAACATACCCAAAAATCTTGTGATCCTCCGCAAAATGGAATAAATATCCTGTGTGCGATTTGAATGAAATCCTTGGTTTCCCTCTCAGGCAGTCGCTTCCCTATTTAATTTCTTGCATAAACACTGTCGAGCTGAAGATCTTGTAGCATCTCTGGTGGTGATGTTTGGTGTCAGGGTGGAGATGGTGCTGTGTGGGGCAGGAACGTGCCACGTTCTGTTTGACAGAATGGGAGCCTTTTGTGTCACTGACTAATGCCACCACTTCAGGGAGCTCTGACTTGAGAGCTTGTGACTCCCAGCAGTGCAGGTGGCAGCAGAACAAGAGGGTTAGGTGAAGCTGTGTACATCCACATCACCTACAGACTCTGACCTCTGCTCTGGTGAATTTGGAGCTTTTGCCCTGTGCCTAAGAGAGAAAATGTTTTCTAAAGGTATGAGTTGTTGATGTCCTCTGTGAGGGAAGGGAAGAAATAAAACTACTTCACATTTTGGGCACAGTGGTTAGAGAGCAACAAGTGGCACTAAAACAGCAAAGGAAGACTAGCTGGTTAACATGTTCTCTTTGTATCTTGGATTGCTAAAACTAACAAAAATGTGATAAATGTCTTAGTTTTCAGGTATATGCCATGGGAGTGCTTTAGTAGTTATCCAAAGTAAAAAGTGCATTTTAACACCCCCCATGCCCCTGTCAGGATTCCTACTTGTTAGTATTGTTTTCATATTATTCTGTCAATATTTTTTAAAGCATTATTGGCTTTTTAACCTTAGAGGGAGGACTCTCATACATAGTCTCTGGTAACTTTACTCCTTCTGTTGATAGTTTAATTATTGTAAAATGAAAAAATTGTGAATGAGTGATTTTTGATCTTTTTTTTTTTTACTCCCTTGCTGGTCTCCCATTTTAAATGAAAGAAATTCATTTAACATTAGGTAAGAATCTTCAAAGGGTAGGCATAAATACTTTTTTATTCTTTAAGATGTCTAAGGGAAAGATGTTTCATTTTCAGGCTAGTGCCTTCTACTCAGTGGCACAGAAAGTTGAGACTCATAGGCAGTAATTGTCTTAAGTCCAGAGGGTCTGCCCTCGAGAAGGTCAGTTCTAATCTGACAGGTTAAAATAAACAAAACATCCTTCCCAAACTGTTCTCCTGACTGCTCTTAGCTCTGAAACTCAACTATGATCATGACTGGAAAATGGAATAGAAAATGCTGAGGAAAAGCCAGGTGTTGTTTGTGACCTGGCAAAGTTACTATGGTGTAGATGTGGCTGGACTTGTGCTGCTGGGGCTGTGCTTGCAGCAGTGGCAGGGGGGTGTGTGCAGTGCCTTCATGAGGCTCTGGTGGCTGTCGTTGCAGTCTGTGCTGGATGAGATGATGGTGGAGCAGACCGACCTCGTGCGCTTGCGGATGGTGCGAATGTCCAACGTGCCTGACACGCTGTACATGGTGAACAACGCGGTGCCGCAGTGCTGCCACGTGATCACCCACCAGCAAGTCAGCACTAACCAGACCAGTCCTCCCTCAGTTATAGCCAACGAGATCCCAGGTAAGCAGCTGATGGCTTCCCGTGCCAAGTGATCTGCTAGGAGCGTGTGGGGGCTTGGGCCTGCGGGGAGTGAGTGTCAGTTATTGAACTTCATCATTTCCTCAGAGAGTAGTTCTGCACCAGGAATAGTCCTTTTGCTTTGGTCTATCCTAAAGACATTAACTGGTTTTGGATGGCAGAGTAACTAGTTAGAAAACAAAACCCTTGGACTGGTTAAACACGGTAGAACACTTGCTGGAACCTGGCTCTCTAGTCTCAGAATTTTCTTCAGGGTTCTCAGTTTTCTACAACCAGTTGTCCAATCTAGGTAAGATCTGTGAGTCTGGAAAATTTCTTTTAAAAATCAAAAGCCGGAGAACATAACTTGTAAGGAAATCAGCCGAACACAGTATGCCAGGAAAGTACTGGAAGTAGGCACTCAAAACACATTTACTTCAATTTACCAAATCCACTTTAGCTTTGAAGTCAAACCAACTTAATCCTTGTGGAAGAGTGTGTCAGAATACATTTTTATAGGCTCAAGTAAAGATGGCCTCTCTTGACTTCAGGATGATTCGTGTGACATTCCCCACAGGCAAGCCAGGAAAATATATACTAAATATATTTTGTCATTTATGCATATGATCTTTTGGTGTCAGACTGGAGGAATGTATCTAGTGGGGTTCCTAAAGCATCTAGCTCTTCCCACCTTTCCCCTGTACCATTAATACTCAGTGTGCATAGGGAATGCACTGTCAAAACTTGCAACTGATGACAAGTTGGAAGGGTCAGTGGATGTTTTGGAGGACAGGATTAGATAGCTAAATGACCAAGATTAAATTTTAATTCAGCGAAAGAAGTGGAAAACACTGTGCCTATGGCATTTCCCATTTTATAAGCTCTCTGTGTATCAGTTATGTCTCTCTTCAGTCAGCTGTGTTGAAAGGAAGTAGATAAACTATTCTTACAGATGCTAGAGCCAGTACAAAAGATATGGATTGAAATTGCTGCAAGAGAATTTAATTTGAGGTGTTAGAAAGATTTGAAACACTGTTTAGCTATAAGATTTCTAGGAAAATTTGTAGAATGGTTTTGATCTGTTTGCTTCTTGTGGTCTGGGAAGAAACTTGATAAAACCTAGAAAGAGTTTCTGAAAACTTACTGTTGGAGAAATTTGATAAAAGTACCAATTATTTCTTTAGAAATGTGGAACTCTCAGCAAAGCTGTGGCATCTCAGCAATGCATTATAGTACTTGGACTTCTCTCCCCAGAAAAGCATAAATATACTTACCATGAATTGAATATAAAGTATTTCATGTAAGATAGGACTTTGGTAACACTTTGCTCAATCTTAATTTCCAAAGAAGTTGAGAATGGCAACAGGTTCTCAGAGGTCTTCAGTGTTTTGCAAAAGTTCCCATGTTCTTAAAAAAAAACTGGCTCTGTTGGCAAGCATGAGACATCTTGACCAATCTGAAACTCCCCTGCAGCTTGGTTCTGTACAATTTAAAAGGTAGGAATTATTGCCGGTCCTTTGATTTGAACATAGATATGACTCTGAGCCTGGCCAGCAGTTGGAGTGCAGGAATTGTGCCCTAGCAACTGTCTGCTTTGCTTAGTCCTGTAATTAGGCAAAAGAATTGATTGTTTTGCCAATGCCTTTTTGCTAGAACAGGCAGATGGGGCCCAGTTCATTTGAGGAGATTAAAGCCTATCCCAAACTCCAGCTTGTACAGGAATCCATCCTGAAGCATTGATGGAGCACAGGGAGTATGGGGGGAGAGCTGGGCAGCATCGCCTCCATGGCGCTTGGGCCGGGCTCAGAACAGGGGGTGCTTCACAGCTCGGCTGTTCTCCATCTGTCCCTGGCTTCTCCCTGGACCTGCTGCCTGAGGCCTGCTGTATTTGCACAAATCTGCTGGCAACGTGTTTTAGTGCTCTTTCTGCAGCACTATTGTAAAATGAGTTCAGCTGAAGCCTGTTCTAATTTGAGGCCAGGTTCTGCAAGTGGTTGGGTTTCCTTACGTATTTTCCATTTCAGTTTGAATTAGAAATCTTGCAACTGAGAGAATTGTATTTTTTTTATATACATAATCTTTCTTGCATGTGTTTCACTTGAATAATAGTAAAAAAAAAAACAAAAACAGAAACAAACCAGGGTTTGAGAAGACAGCACTTTTTCATTAAAACCTTATATCATTTTTATGCTTACTAGTTTGGAGAACTGCTTCAAACTTCTCTTAAATCCTCTTCTTTACGTATTAGCAAAATACTGGCTACAGCTAAACATCTGGCTGCTAAACCAGGATTTCTCAGAAGAATTTAAGTGTGTGGAGGGTAGCATGGAAGACTTATTTACAAGCCTTGAAGGCTGGTTAGAATGGGTTCCTTCCCTCCCCTCCCAGTAAAGGAACTCCACTGAGGGGGGTAATATTTTGCACTACATATACTTCTCCTTCATGTACCAAAGTAAACTTTGTGAAACTGGGACCAGTTGTAGTTGTGTGGCGTTGGGTTTTCTCTTTCTCTGTAATGCAAATGTCTTTTCGCACCGTTCTTGCTGTCGGATCTGCTTAATTTTTATGAGCTTTCATTACGGACATCTGGTCATGGTAATACGTAACACTTATAAAGCTGGTGAAGGATCAGACGCCAGGACTTACACACTCAGAGATCTGGATTTGTCTTCTCTATTGTATGCACATTTTCCTTAGAACAGAAACACCACAGAGAAATATCATTAATCATCAAACAGCAGTAAGAAGTGGCATAAGAAAGTTTTGCAACAGGATACATACCCAAAATTATACATTACTTTCTTTTGGAATGGTTTTTAAAAAATTATTTCAATATGACTGCATAAAACAACATAATTTTAACAGGTTTTTGTTGGCTTACAGTTTGTATAACATTTGTAAAATGCTCTTTCTCTAGTTACATACTGGTGTTATGGTCTTGTGATTATTGAACTGCGTTAGAAGTATGAAGTGTATGCCAAAAAAATCAATGAATTCTTGGCCTGTACAATTCATGAGGGAACATTCAGTTGTTATTTAGGATATCCTGCCCCCACCTCAAATCGTGGAATTCCTGCATCATAAGGGGTTTACAAAGAAGGCTCTATTTGTGGCTCATTCTAGCAGAAGCTGGAGAAGTGGTGTATGTTTTTATCATTTGTATGGTGCGTGTTATCCCATGTGGCTTAACGATGCTCCATGAAACGTGTAAGTTGAACAGTTCCTGGCAGAATGCTTCTTAAAAAAAAAAAAAAAAAGCCAAGCCAGCCTGATGTTAGATTTTTCCTGCAGAATAAATCTAATCATTGCAATCAAACTTTCTGTCTCACAGTTGAAAAAAAGGAATCTCTCTTATCCCTACCCCATTCTCTGTTATCCCTCCAGTTCCCAATCTCCTGGTTGTGAAAGAGATGATCAAGCGGCTGCAGGAGCTGCGCCACACCGAGCAGGTGCAGAGAGCCTACGCTCTGAACTGTGGGGAAGGCGCCACCGTCAGCTACGAGATCCAGATCCGTGTGCTGCGGGAATTCGGGCTTTCTGATGCTGCTGCTGAGCTCCTGCAGGTAGGAAGAGTGGCTGTGCAAGACCTTGAAGGGACTTGATTGTGTACTCTGCAATAGGAGTACTTGCTGCATACACGTGCAGGCACACAAGTGCTTTGAAATGCCTGTGTTGACTATCCAGGTGCAAATGCCAGTTGCATTTGATGTATGTGATTTCATAAACCTGTAAGTGCCTTGTATAAATAGTTTTCTAAAGAGTCATTGCCATTCAGGAGGCTCTTATTGACACAGATTTTGGGGACAAAATAGAACTGCTAAAGAGAGAGTTGATGAGAGCAGTAGAACCATAACTTGAAACCTAGATTATTATTTATTCTTAAATCAAAGAGGAGAAAAAGTGGTAACTAATATTGTAGATCTGCACAATACATGTCAGGACTGGGAAACTGAAAATACCTCTTTGTTTATACACTGGTGCTAAAGTAAATGGATTCGTTGGTCAGCTTACAGTGAATCTGATGCTTCTTATTTGAAAAAAAAAATCTATTTTGCATGGTTGTTGTAGTCATCTTGAGTGTTGGCGAGCTTGTAGGTAGCACAACCAGGCAGTTGCAGTACTGGCACGTTTCTGAGAGTTGGTTTGGGAGATTTTTCTGGGTGGCTTCCTACTTTGTCTCATTACATGCTGGGTTTTTTACCTTTGCAGAATCCTCACAAATTCTTTCCTGATGAGCGCTTTGGGGATGAAAGCCCACTGCTGACAGTGAGACAGTCTGGACGATGTCGTGTCAACAGCACTCCCACTGCAGAAACCATGTTTACAGAACTGGACTCTTTCGTGGCCTTCCATCCACCATTGCCCCCTCCTCCACCTCCGTACCACCCACCAGCAACTCCTATTCATAACCAGTTCAAAGTGGGCTGGAAACAAAGGGTGCCAAGTCAACATCCCTCCCGTTCCTTTTCTTACCCGTGTAACCACTCGCTGTTCCACTCGCGGACGGCCCCCAAGGCTGCGCCGCCTGTGTACCTGCCCAGCGTGAAGGCAGCGCCTCCCGACTGCACCAACACTGCGGCCCTGGGCCGGCAAACGGTGGCGGCGGCAGCAGCAGTGATGGCAGCTGAGAAACAAGTAGTAAGTATTGGGATTTCTCCTCTTTCACCTATTTCTGGCCGCTCAAAGTACCTCATCAAAGGAGCTGGAGAGAATTATTGTGGTGAAGTAACCTGGCTTTGTTAAACAAAAAGAGCATCTTTATCAGTTAGGAGAAGGTTTTTCTACTGAACTGTCTGTCAGCATTCTTTATCCCAAAGGCATGCCCTAATCCCTGGGAGAATGAACATTCCAGGGGCAGGAGCACTGTTGGAGGGGCAAATGGCAAACTCAGGAATCTTCTGAAATCATAGAAGCACAGAATGTCCTGAGTTGGAAGGGACCCACAGGGTCTGTTCCAGTGCCCACCTACCCTCTGGGTGAAGAACCTTTTTCTAATATCCAACCTAAATCTCCCCTGACACAGCTTCAGGCCATTCCCTCAGTCCTGTCACTGGTCACAAGAGATCAGTGCCTGCCCCTCCTCTCCCCCTCACAGGAAGTTGTAACTGCAGTGGGGTCTCCCCTCAGTCTCCTCCAGGCTGAACCGACCAAGTGCCCTCAGCCACCCCTTGTGTGGCAAATGCAGTTTACACTAAATGTAGTTTACACAAATGTAGCTCTACACTAAAACAAAGCATAAGCCAACTTCAGTAGTGGACTGCACACTGTAATTCACAGGTAGAAGTAGCACGGATATTTTGGCTATTCACAGGTAAGTAGTCTGAAGTAAACAGGTTGCCTTTATACACATGTGAACAATGTGAAAACTTTACAGCTGAGAAATACTTCAAAAGGAATTGGCAAGCAGAAAATGGTAATTTCTGATACAAAGGGGTTTGTTACATCATTTTAAAGCAGTCATTATAGTTGCTGAACTACAATATGATGCAATAAAAACAGTGAAATCTAAGATACGCAGTAAAGACAGCTTTGTGAAGTACAGGAAGTGCTAAATGAAGAATTTGGTAATTTATTTCTGCAGTGAAAAAGTTGTCAGTGTATAGTTGTGGCACTTTAGATGCAGATTTGAGCATTGAGTTCTGATTGGAAAAATGGATTTTATTTTCTTCCCATTAGCAATTGTCTTAAATATATTGCACTTCTTTTTCTATTTTAGAATAAAATATATAACTTCACATTAGAAATGTGTGCCATTGTTTGTTCAAAGGTGGGGTTTGTAGCATGTCACTCTCCTTTGATCAATACTGACTTCCCTAAGGAAATTATATAGTAACCTTTTTCATATCAGAAATATTTCTGCTGGAATATGTCTATAAATAATGCAAGGGGGAGCATAGGCTTAATATAGGTGATATTTTTGTTCTGTATTCTTTCTGCAGTTTGTGAGTTACTGTTAATCAATGATTACTAAAGTTGCTTTCATGAGAAATGATAAATGTAAGTAGGAATTCTCACTCTTCTGTCTGGAAGGCTGTAATATGAGCAGTTCTGCACTGAAGCAAGCATGGGGTAGGTGGAGAAGAATGCCACCCAACAGCTTGCACGTACTCTGTAGATCTAGTCAGCCCTGTGACTGATGCTCCCCCAAGCCGTGAGGCTGTCCTGCACACATGTGGGTGCCTGGAGTTTACTTACGTTAAAATGGGGAATGCAAGCGGAAGGGTTTTGTCTGTAGTGATGACACGTGTGTGTCCTGGCTTCCCCGCACTGGAACTGTGTGCTGTGACAAACCATTTGCTGGGCTCTGCACCGAGTACCTTGTTTGGTTTGATAATTTTAAGTGGCTGAAAGCAGGCCTGCCTTTAAGAAGTTCAGCAGTACAGTGTCCTTTGCTGCATGTTCAAGGCAAGATGAATTTAAGAGGAGCTGTAATTGTGACACAGCAGCTTCATGAAGGAAAGAAGCAGGAAGGTGAAGGTTGCTGGATAGATGTGTTCTTTAAACAGTGCAGGAAACTTGCAGACTGAAGTTGGCAAGACAAAAGTAAATTAAGAAATTGCCATTTTGAGTTAAAAAACATCCTAAATACAGTTTGCGTTTAGCTTTTGTCTTTGTTTCCATGGACCAATTTCTTTTCTTTTCCAGTGTACTCAGCCCTTGCTAAATGAACTGATGCCAGACATCGCCATGGGTGTGTCAGCAATGTCTTTGAAAGACAGAAGATTACCAGAGCTCACGGTGGACACGGAGCTAAGCCAGGCAGTTACAGAGGGAGGGCCTGGCCCGCCCCAGCACATTTCATGCATGCAGAACAGACACATGCCTACTGCTCGGAAAAAACATGCAATAGAGCAAAAAATAGATGCTCGAGAAAATCCGCAGGAATATCCTGACTTCTATGACTTCTCCAATGCTGCATGCAGACCCTCTACTCCAGCACCCAACAGGCACAGTCCTTCACCTTCACAAGGCATTTATTTTGGCCCAGATTTGTACAGCCACAATAAGGCATCACCAAGTGGCTTAAAGTCAGCCTATCTACCTTCCCAGATATCTCCTAAAAAGCAAGAGGATTCTAGGAGGGAATACCTGCTCTCGCAAGATGGGCATCAACACAGGCAAAAGAATGAGCCAATACACCTCGATGTCTTAGAACAACCTCCCCAGCGACTGGACTTGGCCCTGGCTACCCAGGAAAATGCTGGCAATGGCCCTGTTCACGTCAGGGGAAGAACAAAAATGGAAACGGATTTAACCTATGGGCTAACCTCCAACAGACCTTCACTCTCTGCCTACAACTCTGACATGCCAGAAGAGAGACCCAGTAGGAGACTGGCAGATGATGAGCCATTGGAACATGGAGCACAGAGAAATGCAGATTTGGAAAGGGAAGATGGAGTAAGCAGAGGAAGGAGGTCTCCAAACAAACCAGACTTCCTGTACAAAAAATCTGCCCTATGAAAGCAACCTCCACTATTTCTCTGTGCCTAAGAGTTGTAAACATCCCATTCCTTGCAACTTTTGGCCTGACTTCTGTCAGAGAAATTCTTTCATGCCAGCAGAAAAATTCAGCTTTGCTCACTTCTTTTGTACATACATTGCTTCATTAGAGACAGCATGTTATCAGTTTGGTTTTAATGCTGCTTCTGGTTTTATTTTGTTGCAATTTTTTTTGGAGCAGATTTAATTAAGCCTTTTAAAAAAACAGAAACTGGTACCTTTTTTCTACAACCTGGTAGCCTTTTGCACCTGTACATCTATTTTAGTGTATTAGTTTTGTACTAATATGTTAAACTTTAATGTCACATTTAAAGGACTGTATTTTCATACTTTTGCATTTACCCTTTCACATGCTGATTCCCTATGTGCATTGGGTTGCACATTATGAAATGTATTTTCTTATGAGATAATAACAATGCATTTATTTTTTAATTATAGGAATTCCAAAGAACAGCACATCAGAAAAACCTACATTTTTAGTTAAATTTTTTTTTGTTTGTTTGGATCTGAAATCTTCCTGATTTTTACGACTATGGCAAGAATCCAGTCTAATATTTTGTTTGAAAAGTTCTGGCAGCTGGTCTTATGTTTATATAGATAGCAAACCCACTTCAAGAATTATATTTGGAATTTTAAGAATCCACAGGGATATTTAGGAATCCCAATTCCTGTGAAATTCACTGGAATATGACAGTTTGAGTCTGTTTAGTTCTGTTTTGGCTGTGACCATGGAGGACTCCATGATCACCTAGAAGCACTTACTAGACAGACTAGAATTGTTGATTTGCCCATTCAGAAATAAATACTGTAAAAATTATACTGATTACTTGTTCTTCCAGCTGCTCATCCGTGGGTAAGCGAAGACCAGATGAGCGGATTCCTGCTAACTCGTGGAGTGTCAGGAAGACGAGGCATAGAACCTTCGCTGTTGCCTGAACACGTGGGAGGGTCCCCTCCCCAGCGGTGCCGAGGTGACAGCCCATGGCCTTGCTTTCTCCTGCCTGTGGTTACAAAAGGGCTCCACTCTCAGTGATGTCGCTCAGTGTTCCTTACTGGCACCACGTGGCGCTGGCTCCACAGGTGCAGCTGTTCCGTGAGCAGAATCCAAGTGAAGAGTCACTGCTTGAGCACCACCACGTGTGAAGCTTTGGCACTCTGAAATTACGCCTCCATTGCCCGATTTTGCTTTTTGAAAGCACAGAAATGAGATTCCCCTGTTAACAGGATGTGAGGAGGGAAGGATGCTGATCTGGGCTGGCTGCTGCACTGGGGCGGGGTTCAGCAGAGCACCAGGGGAAGGGTTACAGTTATGAAGCGCATCCTTAATACTCATTGTGCAGTTTTAACAACAAATTCATTGCATTCAGGATAGGGGTCTGATGCCACTGCAGAGTAGTGATTGGTGGTAAAGTCCTGTTTGGGGGTGGTTAAATGCAGTTTCTATAATGAGTTTCCCTGTAGTAGAAAACTATAGTCCCGGGTGTGACCTAAGGACTGCTTTAAGGTTAGGTTGAATTGTTTCCTGCAGCTCAAAGTGCTTAATACTGTTTAACAGAAATCTTGCTGCAACTTTTGGTTTTAGTTGGTGGCAGATTCTTACCTAATGTGTTTCATTGAAGTGTGCAGGGCCTGGTAACAACACAGTGCTACTGAAATATATTGAATACTGCATTTCCAAACTACCAAATAGCTTCTAGATAAATGAAGATGTGGATCTTTGAACCAGTAAACCCTGTGTCTCCTGCAGACACATATATAGACCTGCTTCCGTGGTAGCTCTGCAGGTGCTCCTTTTGAGATGCAGCCATGGAAAGCATGGTGTAGGACTGGAGCAGAAACTTGGTTAAACTCCGCAGGTGATGTGTCTTGTGGGTGAGGGGAGGTTTGTTGTTTTTTTTTTTTCTTCTGTCAGCTTTTTGAATCTTGTTTTTTGCCCACAGTCAAGGCACTGGGTGGTCCTGGCTTCATCACCCATCTGTGGGATTTCCACGGGACTGCGGTGTAGAACATTGTTAAATGCAAGAAGGTGTCGGTGGGGGGATGGTGCTGCTGCAGGGTAGGGGGCTGAGGCTCACTGTGTTTCTTCTGAAGATTTGAGCATGGTGCTGTCTGACTGCATAGCTCTAACCGCACACGAGGGTCTCATCCTCACCAGCATGAGACCAGCTCACTAGAACCAGTAACTTCAGTCACACACAAGAACCCTGAAACTCCCTGGACTTGCATCATGTGTGTGTGGGCAGCTTAATTACTAAAAAGTTACAGCTGTTCTCAGAAGACTGATTATTCTCAGTATTTTTACCTAAAACTGATAGATGTACTTCAGGAAAACTATTTTACTTACCATAGTTTGATGTGGCACGGTGTACCTGGACAGAGGTGGGACTGAGATCTACAGATAGAACTTTAAACCTTGAAATTTAGGTGGGGTGTGGCTGATGAAGATGAGACGTTTTGAGGTTATGGTTTGAGGAAAATCATGAAGTGCTTTGCTTTGGAATAAGCTGGTGAGAAATGCCTCTGAGGAGGACATGTCTGCATTTTAGAATACAAAATTGCTTCTGAAGTCTTAGGAACTGAGCAGTATTAAAGAAAGAATGAATAAAGTGTTTAAAAGTAGATGCAGAATGAAAGACAAGTCCTTCTGAGGTCAAAAAGACAATCAGGCCATGTAGACAATCTGTGTTTTCACTTGTATACTTTGAATTGGGAAGAAAATGGCAGCTAATGGCAGCTGGTTTGAAGTGGAAAATAAGGATTCCTTGAATTACTGGAACTGTATTTTTGTACTCCAGAGCAGGATTTCCTACTTAGGATGTGCAGAGGGAGGGGCGAGACCATTTTTCATGGCAGCATTATTCAGAAGCCAGTGTTCATCCTACATCTCACTCGTGCACCACACGTACCTGTGCTACCTGCTACTCCTTCTTCTCTGTCTACTGAAACTTTGGTGCAGAAGCTCCTTGTTTACATGAAGCACTTTCTGATTAGGCTGGAAATTGACACCTTTTCCTCCTATAAATTTGATGGAGATGACAGATCATTGACTATTTTGCTTGAGGATAGAGGTATAAACATCGTTTTCTTGAATGGGGGAGACTCATGCTCCTTGTTCTTATCAAAGAGAGAGCTTAGACTTGCATTTTGTGAGCAACATGCAAAAAGGTCTTATTCCCCTTTCCCCAAACCCAACTCCTCTTTTCCTTAATATATGGATGAATAACTTAATTCCTGAAACACATTCTTCCTTTGAAATGTTTTGTTGTTCCATGGAATTACTGTAGTTGTGTATTAGTAACTGCTGTGTTGATTGGCAGTTTCTTGTTGTATTTTTCCTGTTCTTAAGGATTTTCACTTACGAAAACTAAGGCTGTGGCCACCCGTACTTGTAAGCCTTGGGGTTTGGTCCTGGAATGTCCCAAATGTACGTCTTAGGGGTTTCTTTGGTTTGGGTTTGGGGGGAGCCTAGGGGGTTGGGTGTTTTGTTTGGGTTTTTGGTTTGGTTGTTTTGGTTGTTTTTCTGGGTTTTTTTTTGAAAAAAAAGAACACTAATGCTGTTTGAGGCACTGTTCTTCTAAGAATTTTATGCTTCTATAGTAGAGGTGCTGAGCCCTGCTGGATGCAGGGAACAGCTTAGATGGAAACTTGTAAAACCGCATTTGGGGTTTCTGTAATTAACTGTACTGCCAGAAGGCAGCCCTGCCCTCGGCAGCGTTACGGATTTGTTTCTTGTCCTTGTATTGTTACTGGTATAAAGTCAAGTGCCTTCAATGCTAAAGGCTCAGAAAACTTTCTTAAACTGACTTCATGTCCTATGCAAGTGTTTTTTCTACAACCTGCATAACCAGTACTTTGTAAAACTTGTTTACGCTTCAATTGTACATAGTGTTTTTTAAAAAAAAAATAGAATTTTTATTTAGGTACCTCCAAACTTGAATTCTAGTCTTGTGTGATGCATTGTAAAACAATACATTTCTCTTTTGAGTACCATTACAGTTGTAAAAAGGTTTTCACTGGTTCTATTTTTCTACTGTTGCTGAGAAGCATGTAACACTGACTTTATCCTACGTATAGTTGGCATTTCAAATAAATGGCTTGTATAGAATGTGGTTGTGTGGCTGCTTCCCCTGAGCTGCTGCTGCCTGGCTGCACCCATCCCCCTGCCCTGCTCACTCCTGTAGTGACCGGGGCTGGGGAAAGGCGCCCTTTAAGTGTAAGGACTCCTCAAACTGACAAGGTTTGTTCCTGCTGGGGAAAAAAGGTGCACAAAAATGCTGTGTGAACACCAAAGATCTGATATAAACCCATGTAAAGGAGGGATTTGAAATTAGTCACTCTGATCAGGCAGTTATTAAAACTGAAAAGCATTTCGGTAAAGTAGTTCTGCGAGTTCTGGCTGGAGGCTAACTGACTTGAGGCCATGCCCTGTGAAAGGCAACAGGGCTGCTCAGAGCCGGGGGGTAGGGTGCAGCCCTGGGTCCCTGTTCATTTTCTCATCAGAGCAGCTGGACAGATGTGTTCAGTACCCAGCATTCCCAGGTTGCAGTTTTCCTGCTGACTATTCCAGCTGACTGTTCAGTACATCTCTTTGACAGAAACCAGTGCCTCACTGCTTCAGAGCAATGACTGAAGTTCAGAAGTGTCATCCAGCCACTCGCCTGGTCTCACTTTGATGTACGAGAGCAAAGTACTGCATGTTCCATCCTGACACAGAACTGTGTGGTCCTACATGTTAATTACTGACACCTTCCCTCCCACACCCAGGAAGATGAGTTCTAGGAGCTTCCTAAATTAGACAATTTTAACATTTTTTGTTACAGGCTTTCTGTCACTTTGCAACAGTGCTTCTAAGCCTGCTATCCTCAGAGGAGAGGATGTCTGATGTCTCTGCTAAGGCCAGGGTTAGGCATTGGAAAGGGGGACTGTTGGGGCTGCGTCCCTTGGGGTGAACCCTGCTTCAGTACAGGCTGATGCCAAGAATGGATAGTGCTCATGGTCAGTGCTGGCCCTGTGCTGTGCAACTGGAGCCACAGGAATTCCACATTTGAACTCTTCGCTCCTTCCACCACGCTGTATTTTCTCAAGCACAGCAAGGCTTGCGCTGGGCCATAAAGCATTTCTGTGTGCACTGGGGCCTTTCACTGCTTTTTTATTTCCTGGGGAAGACACAATTGCCCCCCCTCCCCCTTCAGTGAATTACAGAAACTGCAATACCGAGGAACCATGACCCCATCCTGCTCTAAACTGTACTTGCCAGCAGGCTGCAATCCCTTGTTTCACACCTGCGTCAGGTAGAAACAAAGGTCTAGGAATCCTGGGCGTGACTGGGCCCCCACTATACACATTGGTGGCTTGGCTAACAGGTCATCACTGGGTTCCCTGTGTCAGCCTGGATCGTGGATGGAAACAAAACACTGCAGCAGCACTGAGAAAAAACAAGACAGTACACGGTGACAGTTCTTTTAATTTTTTTATATTGTAGTTAGATGTGCAGTTACAACTCCTGTAACAGTTGCTACCAGAAAAAAGAGCATGTACAATACCCAGAGTTAAATTTAAAAGCAACTAGGAAAGGAACCTGGGGGTCGATGGCAAGTTGAACATGAGTCTGCAGTGCCCTGGCAGCCAGGAGGGCCAAGTGTGTCCTGGGGGCATCAGGCACACATCGCCAGCTGGGCAAGGGAGGGGATTGTCCCCTCTGCTCTGCACTGGGGTGGCCTCACCTCGAGTCCTGGGGGCAGTTCTGGGTGCCACAATATAAAATAGATACAGAACTGTTGGAGAGTGTCCAAAGGAGGGCCAGGAGGATGTTGAAAGGCCTTGAGGGGAAGCCATGAGGAGCAGCTGAGGTCACTTGGTCAGTTCAGCCTGGAGAAGAGGAGACTGAGGGGAGACCGCATTGCAGTTACAACTTACTGTGAGGGGAAGAGGAGGGGCAGATCCTGATCTCTTCACTCTCAAGACCAATGACAGGACTCGAGGAAAGGTATGAAACTGAGTCAGAGGAGGTTGAGGTTGGCTATCAGGGAAAGGTTTTTCACCCAGAGAGTGGTTGGGCATTGGAACAGGCTTACCAGGGAAGTGGTCACAGTTCCAAGCCTGCCTAAGTTCAAGAAGTGTTTGGACAACGCTTTCAGGCACATGGTGTGACTCTTGGAGTGTCCTGTGCAGGGCAAGGAGTTGGATTCAATGATCCTGATGGGTCCCTTCCAACTCAGCATATTCTATGTTCTATGAAACTGCTGAGCTGAGCATCTATGCTAAACTACTGTTTGTAAGTAAAGTGGTCAGAAACAGTTAATAGTGAGAATGATAAAGGCCTACCTTTGCTTTTCAAAAACCATTAACATGGAAGCAGAGTGGTACCCCATGATATAGAAATCGTCAAAAACTAGAACTGTAATGTATTTTTTAGGATCTAACTACATTAGGCTCCAAACTTTAAAAATCTTAACTGCAGCTAAGTGTAGTCTTAAAAGTCAGTGAAACACCTCCTCTTCCATGATTATCACAGTGGTTATAAAAAGAACATTCCATACTGTAGCAAAATACCAGGATGCTGCAGTGTTTTCAGCAACATTTATAAAGTAGAAGAATTTGCTGTAGGCTAGTTTTTAAAATCAAAGCATATAACAAACCCCCCCCATGCTTAGTTTGTAATTTAATACCTCCTCCTAGCTGTTGTTTATGTTCTAATGACTGAATTAAGATCATGTGACAATTTTTTTCCACGTAAACCATCCCTGTCCAATACTAGAAATAAGCTTTTTGATGTGTAAAACCAGATAGAACATGCTGTTGCATCAAGCCTAAGCTCTGTTTTCCCATTTGTGAGCAGCCCAGGGAGCGCTTCCCCAGTGGCGAGCGGGCAGGCAGCAGTGCTGGGTTCAGCCACAGCCAGGCCGCTCCAGCCCCTGAGGAGCCGCGAGCCCTCGGGCAGGGACAGGCACCTCCTCGGTGCTGGGAGCCCTCACCAGAATCGCTACAGCCCGAAGGGAGGAGACAGAGCCGTTCAAGCAGGAAAGCCGGGAGCGGGTTCCCTGCCGCCGAGGGCAGGGCAGGGCGGAGCCCGGGCGGGTTTAGCACAGCCACGGCTCCGGCCCCGGCAGTAACCAGGTGAGAGGCTACAGGGAAGCAGCAGGACGCAGCTCTGGCAACAGCCCTCCTCCCCTGGAGACACGGCCGGCTTTCAGGGGAATGCCAAGTCGATCGGTACTGAAATCCCTCTAACTGCAGTGTAAGGATTTGTTAAGAACATGTTTTAGGTGCTACAAATAAAGGAAGTGTAAGACAAAATGATGATGTTTCTCAGACAGCTGGATTTTGATGAGAAGCCAAAAACTGAAGATGCCTTTTCTGTTTGCCAGTGAACATTGTTTTCCCAGTTGTCCTTTCAGACCCAAACCCTCTCAGTCTAACTACAGTAGTACTGCATCCTGTTAGTCCGTCGCCTTTTCCGAGACTGAAATTCTTCAAAGAAATGCTGGATGTCTTCTCTTTTAACCACCTAGGAGAAGCAGTATGAAACCCAAGTTGTGGTGCAAAAGCTTAATTAAAGGATCCTGTTTTATCCCCACACGCACAGGAAAGCAAAGACCCTGAAATTTCTTTGGTACAGCTTTCCTGTTGCACCCAAAGGAGAGGATTAATACCCAAATTCTATTGTAGATAATACAAACAGGGAAACGAGTCCCTCAAAGGCCGAACAAACACAAATCCCAATGGTATATTAATTACTTTGACCTCTTGCTTTTACCATCAGAAAATTTAACACAAAGCAAGGTTTTCACTAGCTCACTTCAGGGTCATTCCAGTGTAATTAAGAATGGCAATACAGCAAGGCAGCCAACAAAATACAAGTGTTACTTAATAACAGCATGCAAATTCCTGCAGGAAAACAGCTGACAAGACTGACAATCATCATCAGTCCTTATTCTTCTAAGGGTTTAGACTCAATCTAAGAAAAACAGAAGTTAAGAGCTTTTTTTCCTGAATATTTTACCTAGAGCAACAGAACTTTCATTTAAATCTAAGGACTGCTCTCAGTACCTTGCAGACAGATTTCTGTGAAGTCCCTGTTACCTCTCAACAATGTCATTAAGGAATTGTTAGACTCAAATGAAATCAGGGATTTCTAATTTCTACTGCAGTACCAGCAAGGCCAAGAGACGGGGAAAAACATTACAACAGAGCGTCATGGTATTTACCACCCAGCCCTACACAGTTCTTTAAAACACATTTTCTGGCAAACAAATTCTGGAAGTTGCACCTTACCGTTCCCTCATCTGCAAACCTCCTGAGATAGTCAGTCAGTTCTGTCTTTAAATCATTGTATTCTGGATGGCAAAGCAAAGGCAAAGAAAACAAAAAAAACCCCAGTAAGATACCCAGTTTTAGTTTAACACTGGCTCAAGAACACAACTTGTTCTACTTCCTCTTAACATTTGTTAGGTCTACTTCAGACAAATCTAGGTTTGAATTAGATTATAGATAAGAATAATAATGTAAACATGAGAAGCCTAATAATTTATGAGACTAACCTATGTAGTGTGAGTAGCCATCTGGGTTGATTTCAGAGAAAGGTTTAGAGACCAGTGAGTGAATTAGTACAATTAACTAAAAGACTACCCCTGCTCCCAGCTTCCCACTGCAAAAGCACGTGTGGGTGGTAGTGGAAAGCCCCAGCCTGTAACTCGGGACTGGGACACTGTCTTTGCCAGAGTGCAGAGCCCCGAATGGAAGGGAGAAACACAGCCCTGCCTTGTCACTATGCTCTGCAGCAGAGCTACAGGGGACGCCTGGCTGGCACTCCCGAGACAACAGGAGATTGCCAAACAACAGAACAGGGTAAATCAGCCAGACAGCAGAAGTTCAAATTAATGTTTAAATATTCACATTACAATAAATTACTATTAATACAGTATCTAAGATGTTAAAAAGGGTGAAAGTTCCCACACCATCTAGTGTCTCACTGTAAATTGAAGTTGTAATGATGGGCCAGAAAGGGCCAATCCTGACTGAGGTGTGCAACCTGCCATACAGCTGTCTGCATGTTACTTCAAAAATAGTTTGACACCACACTGCAAGGCCTGATATCAGTCTCTTGTGGCAAACTGTTCAGTTAAAGTTTGTTAAGGCAGATTCTAAAAATGAAGTTATATTTACCACAGATGAGTTCCACTTGCTGGACTCTGTTCATGCTGTTAAGGGTGTCCATTAAAGGATCTCTCCTGTCTGTCTCTTGGTCACTGGTACCCTTATTTTCATAAGCCAAGACAGTGTCACATTCGTCTGTCAGGAACTGGACTTCAAGCTCTGAATACATTTTCTGGAGAATAAAGTCAAATTTACTTTTATGTGACAAAACTTCTCAAATGGAGGTGCTCTCCTCCCCCATCTCCCCCAATCAGTATCACAAATAACAACAATAAAAATAATAAGGTAAATTTGTACCAGTATTTCAGAATCTCCTCATAACAACTTCCAAAGCAATTCTGGATTTAAGCAGCAAAGAAAATCCAAACATTCAGAAGCCCTTTCATATTAATTCCATAGGATTCAGTGTAAATCTTTATGTGGAGTGAAGGGGGGTTTCAGCGTTTATATGCAGCGTTACGATTTACACAGATTTTACCTAAAGCTTCTCCTCAGTGATTGTCTGGGAGCTCCTCCCTGCCTCTCCCACATCTGTGATGGTAATGAAGAGAACATACATACCAAACAGTCTTTACAGGTGCATAATTTGCTCCTCCAGTTCGATGGCCAAAAGGTGGCAGTATCTTTTTTTACAAATGGCTTGTTTTGGAGCTCTTTCAGCTTGCAGACTGGCTCCTCACTCTTAGTAACTACCTGAATTAAAATGAGAGTGTTCAGCACTTTATAACGTCACTTCAAAGACATCCTGTTCTTTTTGGCATGTCCTTTTCCTTAGGCAAGATTTTTCTTTTGTCTCAAACACATTTATTTTTATAAACAACCTATATTACCATCCACATGAGAATTCTGATCTGGTTCCAGCAATTTCCACTGGAAATTTTCTGTGGAAATTTACTGCGATAACCGTTAAATATTTAAGAACTCAAAGCTGGACCATCATGCAAGTGCAGCTACAACACGTGTCAGAACAAACAGAAGTCACCTCAGTGTAGTGGCCAGGTGGCTACAAGAAGGGACAGGTGTAGCCCATCTGCGAACAGACATTACACCTCTCGACAGCCCTGTTCCACAGCCTACGCTGTGCTCCACAGAGACTGCACGTCACAAGGGTCAGCGACTGAAGAGGAATGTGGGAACAGACTGAACACAGCACCCCTCCCCTGAGCCTGTACAGAGCGAGGTGGGCTTTACTTCAACTATCAGCAGTGTGAAGATTTGCAGGTCAGAAAAGAAGGTACATTTTACCTCAGGACAGGCAGACCCAGAGCTAGTGGATGGTTCATTAAATTGTTCCGATTGCTTTTCCTCCTTTGTGTCTTGGTGTTCCGCTCCACTTCCTTTTTTTATTTCTTTCTTCTGCTCTTCACTTTCCTCTACCTTCAGGACAATCCCTTCATCCTCAAGGGAGTTTGCTTTGGCCAAAGGAGGAACTGGAAGATACATACCCACGTAAGTGAAAATACTGTGCCAGAAAAGGTACAGGTCACTACAGATGTTCTCTCTACTTCTCCTATTCTAAAACACTCTGCTTCCCAAAATCTAAGCCCTAGGAGAGGGAAGAGGGTATCACAATTTGAGAGAGTTCTTTACTAAGTTGCTTGTCCTTTTTGACACCTCTTGCCAGCTATCACAGTTTCAGTAACTTGTCACATGCTTTTTTGCTGACTCTGGCAGAGTTTTTAATTTTCTCCAAACATACCCCAAAAACACTATCACAGATTAACTACGCTAATCTCTTGTTTATTTAAAACAAGCTTTTGCTTTGGTGCCAATTCAAGCATGTGCCCTGTGACAAATCTGGTTAGAAGGAGGAAAACCAAACCCAGATAAACACCCTGTTCTATACTATTTACATTAGAAGGAAGAGAACTCCAAGTAGCCATCCTTGAAAATGCCATTGAAATTTTGGGTGCACAAGAGATCAATCAGCAGTTGATACAAGCAGTCTTTTTTAGGAGACTATGAGAAACCAGCTCTTTCCACAGAAATCAAGTTATCTACTCTTTTAAGTTCACAGAGCTGAGGGAGGCCTGGTGTGACCACAGGGAATGCGTGTCCTGAGCACAGCCCCAGCCCTACTCAGATTAATGTTAAACACATTCATTTCAGGTCACTCTATCATTCACTCTTTGCTGCTCAGAGCCTCTGTAAGAACTGTTTGTCTCACTGCTTCCCTTAGGATGGCTCTTCAGTTCTTTGATGCAGTTTAGAAATTAAGTTCCTTGAGTCAAGTATTAAATCTTCATCCATTTTGTGCTAGACATCTTTGATAAAATAAATAAAAGTGAGCACCACAGAATTAAGATTTAAGAATGAAAACTGCTTTTTTTTTTTTTACACAAGCTACTGCCACCCCACATGTTCCACCACTGAAGGTGATTGTCCAATATAATTAATGAGTATCATTTCCCCAACCACTTAATATCAGTATTATATCATTAACCAACCACGTATGAGAAATACATGCTAGCAAAATACTGGCTCAGATCTCTTAACTTTCTTTACCTGCTAACTGTGATGCGTAAGCCCACAGGAAATGGCAATGATTCATGCAGGCCTGGCACACCATTTCGTGGAAGTCTCCGCTTTCGGGGGGAACTGCACCAAGATGCTGTCAGAAAGAAGCAAGCACACAGTAGTGAAGCATCCACCGCCAACTAACAGACTCCACATTTAGAGGAAGGAAACCTCAGCTGCCATCACGTTTTCAGCACAAGCACTCACTCTTGCAACAATTACCAGAATAATTGAAGACCGGAAAGAGCTGATAAAAATTCCACGGAAAAACCCAAATAATTCTCTGTTTGTCTACAGCCTTTTATGTCTTCCACATACCCATAAATCTCATTTCTAAACAATATTCTGCTAAACTGTTCCAAACATAGGACAGATGAAGATACCTCTTGTATGCTGCACATTTCAACTCCTAAGTAACTTTTTATCATTACTTCTTTTGATTCCTTCCTTACATGTAAGAGATTGTAAAGTCTTCATAGTGATCACATACTGAACTTGAGAAGAATTAAGTCTCAAAGCTGTCCATAAATTGATGAGAACTATTTGGGCAATTAAAAGCACTTAGTGGCTTTCTTCTGAAAAAGCATTCCTGCAAAGCTCACAGTATGCAGCACAACACTCTTCATTCATACACTTATACAAAAGAAGTTTATCTACAAGAACCCATAATTGAAGCCAGTCATCTTTTTTTTACCCTTTGATCCTGCAACTTCAAACAGAATTTCACTTGTGCCCTTCAAGGCACAAGAGGCTGAATCCTTAATGCTTACCCATTAAGTAGGGCACTCACTACAGAGCTTGGCTGCTTTCAAAAGACTTCCCCAAAGTTCAATATCAAGAATGAACAGCACAGTCTGTTCCTTGCTACTTAAAGGAATTAAGCGTTTAAAAGGCATTCTTTTGAAGGAAGAACTATTCGGGTAGTTGATAATGATGTGCCTCAGTAAGAATCTTTTCCTCACCGACTATCCTGATTTGAGTTTTCCAATTACAGAGACAATTACAAAGTTATTACTTTATTCTGCAGTGGTAACCTTCAAAAAGGTACGACTCTTCCCAGTATTTTTGAACTGGAGTGGACAGCAGTGCAAGATTAGACTTTCAATGCTCCTTTGCATAAGCTGAAAACAAATACCTTGGAACTCCTGTAATAATCTCTTTAAAGAACTACAGCAAACTTCCCAAGTAAGAATTACCATACAAACCTAACCAACGCCAACTCGTTCCTGTGCAAACGGCACTTCTGCTACTTATAATTTCCTTACCCTTCCATGGAACCAGTCTTCACAAACTATGCATTGGATCATCTCATCTGGAATCTAGATGAACAATCATATTATTAGCATTAATAGCAACCTCCAGAATCTTTCACAAGTCTCAAACTGCAGTATCATGCAAATCCTGCTCAGTGAATTGCATTTCCCTCTTCACACCTCACAGGGAGCTGCCATTAATAAGTAGTCAGTGCTTCATCAGGCAGTTTGCTTCCCTCAGGTCCAACAACACATGCCATTTGTCATATGACTGAGGCTGTGGAAATCCCACTTTTTACTACAAAACCAGTTTTCCCAGCAGGGCAAGACTTTCTCACAGAAACCTGACAAAAGTTAATACACTATTGGTATCCTCCTTTCTATAAACAGAAATGCAGAAGAGACAGCTCAGCAGAAGAAAGATACTAATATTCACACTGTCATCAGGTCTGTGAAAGATGCCAGAACCGAAATCAACTGGTCACCATACAGTACAGTATGAAGTGCTTTCTTATGAAACAATTATTAATGATTTCCTCAGAAATGTTTAGCTGTCTCTGAACTTCAGAGAGGGGAGTTTATAAAATGCTGGGTTTTGTATTTGAAAGACTTGTGCCTTCCCTGTTCTTTACAACGCCTGACTTCTGTGACTGCAAACAACAGCATACACGTGCAAAACACGTGCTGTGTTTTAGTATTTCGGAGAGAGAAAAAGTGTTCTGGCTACCATCAAGGACTGTAGCTAGTGCTGCTGGACAGGAGATACAGATGATAACCCCATCCCCTAGGGGAACTCTGTAACTTTAGAGAACTGCAGCACCATTTTGTCCAAATGATGAGTTGTCCTCCTCATCTGTCTTTAAGGCATAAACATATTTTACCATTAAAAAAAAATTATAAAGTAATTACTTCATACAACACATGACAACCAATATAGAACATAAGATTTCTAGAAGTGGGATCTTCCTTGCAAAGCAGCTCAGTGACCACCCTTTACACAGTATCTAGCATAAACACCATCTATATATGATTACTACTGGATTTTGTATTTCTTACCTCATCTTCAGGATCAGGATAAGGTCTTTTACACGTACAATACAATCCGTAGAAATTATCATTGTATTTATTTCCTGAATTCACCTTGCTCTTTTCCTATGAGAAAAGGGAAAAATGTCCCAATAGACAACAGTAAAAACCAAAAGACAGTAAAAACACCGTTCCTGTTCCCCTTTAATTCCTAAAAGCAATCATTATTTTCATCAGCCTGAATATACAAAAAGAAATATATTCTCCAGACACCTCTGCATGAGCAGCAGATAGGGCACGTGAGGAATGCTAAAGTTCAAAAGCAAAGACGAAAAACAGTCTGCTCACCTTTGTAACAAATGGCAACTGTGGTGTCAGACAGATTCAATGGATAGATGCTGAAGCTCACTTAACCTGTACAATTGATTTTTCACTGAACTGAAGCAGAAGGAACAACCACGTGATCCATTTCATTGACTCAAATGAGAAACAGTAACATCTTAAAATTGTCACAGGTAGGGATCACTGCACCGTGACTTGGCTGACTAGCTCTGGATCCATCTCAATTCTCCCAGAACAAAACAGGCATATACAAAACCACTGTCTGTTTCGATGTTTGGACTGTTATTATCCTGGGAGCACCACTGCAAGCAAGCCAAGTAGTGGCTTTCCTGTTGCTACTTCGCAGAAGATTACCGGCTACTTGACAAGTCCAAAATGCCCACCAAGTGTGAAAGTACAGGCAGCTCAATAAAGTAAAAAACTATCCCATCAATAGGCTCCAGTGACAACCTGTCAAAAAATATTAGTTGGTGGTGGCACTAATGCCACCACAAAGAAGGAAAGGGAACTGTCCCTCTGACAGTGGCACAGCCCTAAATTTTCTTAATGCAACTGCAAAATTGCAGCCCAAAAGGTTATTCTGAATCAGCTTAAATAATGAGATGTATTAGTGCAGAAATGCCACAAAACACACTTCTGGAAGTGTGCTGACCATTGATGCAGAACTGCTGCACTCATGGATGACAAGGATCAAATGTTCCTTTTCCTCCCAGCATTTCCCTTTGGTCCCTCAACAGTTTTATCTCCTGCCATAATACTCCCACCTTTTTTAACTTGCTGGGAAGATTGGAGGTGTCGCATGAGTCAGCACTGGCTGAGGCAAGGCACCAACCTCCCAAGACTGTTATTTTGACTCTGAACGTCTGAAACCTGTCTGAACGTACCGGGAGTAACTTGCACTGCAGATTTTTGAACTTGCTATTCCCACAGTCACAGCGGAAATTCCTGGAAAGAAAAAGGTAAGGTTTCAGGGTTTATATTAAGTGAGAACACGCTGGGTTTTATATTCTTAACAACTCCCAGCAGTTTAGCGGGAGCCACGGGAGCTGTGAGGGTCCTACCCGGCCGTTCCCGCCGCCCCGCCCGTACCTCTTGGTGTAGAGCTCGAAGAGGCGGTGGGTGCCGTGGCACTCGTAGCTGCAGGCCAGGCAGATCCCCGCGGGCTCGGCGCCGGGCGGCGTACAGGTGCTGCAGGCGTACAGCGCCTGCCGCTTCACCGCGCCCTGCGGAGACACCGACCGGCCGCGGCATGAGGGGCGCCGGGGGAAACGGGGTCTGCCC
>VXAZ01009672.1:469616-491803 GCA_013399875.1 Gymnorhina tibicen
GGAGATGCTGGCCCCGCTGGTGCAGGAGGAGCGGGCGGCGGCGGGCGGCGGGCGGCGCGGTGAGTTGGGGGGGCTCGCCTAGGGGGTTCCGCCGGGCCCGGGGCGCCGCCCGCGCCTCGCACCGTTCACCCGCGCCCGCCCGAACTCTGGCAGGTGGTGGCGGAGATGACGACGACTACGATGACGACGAGGAGGATGAAGGCGAAGACGAAAACAACGTGGACACGGCGGCGAGCGGCGATGACCCTCCCCTGAAGCGGACGAAGGTGCAGCAGCCGTGAGGACGGCGCTGGAGGCCGGGTCTGCGCTCGGACAGTCCCGTTCGGCTGTACCGACTGTAAGTGTCCCGGGCCCGCTGCACGGGCCGGCTCCTGCGGCGCTGCTGCTCCTGTTTAAATGCGAAATGTCCATCCCGACACTTTTTTAATACGGAAACCT
This sequence comes from Gymnorhina tibicen, assembly GCA_013399875.1. Lineage (NCBI taxonomy): Eukaryota > Metazoa > Chordata > Aves > Passeriformes > Artamidae > Gymnorhina > Gymnorhina tibicen. The sequence continues at coordinate 470,055 of VXAZ01009672.1, forward strand.
TACCGAAAGGATGCGCCTGGGTGCGAGGAACGTGTTGCTTACAGGGTGCCAGCGTTATGCTGACAACAGTTTTTTGGTAAACTAGTTGACAAATATAAAACTTTTTTCACAAATCTTCTGATTAGTATGTTTTTTAATAACTTATTCCGAGTCACAGTATTTTTTCATGTGACACCACTTTTAAAATAAAGCAATAAAATCTGAAAGGAGTTATTTTGTCAAATATGATCTTTAAAAGTACAAGACAACTTGTATTTGTATGACGAAAAAGCAGTATAAGACCACTACAAGTAGCAAAATTAACAAGCATGTGTAGGACTGTGTCCTTTCCTGTACAATCCTACAGTGGAAGATTATTTTTGCCTATCATCTACAAGGTTTAGTCACCTATCAATCAAGAATGCCTCTGTGAACAGATGTAAAACACTCTTGGTAGTCTATAGAGCCTAAGAGTCTTCTCCAGCAGAATTTAACTGCCTGAATGGTGTGAAAAGCATTTTGGGGGGTTTTCATTTTCTTGTGTTCTGCTGGCATAAGTTTGTTTATATATTATGGAAACTGAGCAAATCTTTAGACTTACGTATGGAGGACAAAGTGTGGAAATAAACGAATTTTTATAAGGACAAAATTGTCTGCATTCATTTGAAGTGCAGGGAGAAGAGGAGTCAGAAGTGAGGTGCAGTATATGTATCCTTGACATTTATGTACTCAGAAACTCTTAAGATATTCTGGCAGCAGATGGGATAGAGGCATAACTGAAGAGAAAAGACCAACTCAGAAGACCAAGGAGGTTTAGTTGCTGAGGGTGAAAGAAAATTACACGCATTCTGATCTCTTGTCAGACTGCAACATCTTAAATTAATAAAATGCTTTAAGTGTTCTAGGGTAGATAATTTATTGCAGGAAGTCTCTTACCAAAATGACAAAGGCAACACTTAGTACAAAATAGTAGTCTGATAAATGTATTAGAAGAGCTTTTTCACATGATCTGTGTTAAAGTGATGACATCTTCTATGAGCTTTGTTCTGCAGCTTTGGAAGCTTGTTGTACACCTACATCTGAGAGCAGTGTTTTCCCTTTTCCTCCAAACAAAACACTCCAGAAATGGTATGAACTGTCTGATGGCTGAAAAGCAACATTTAACGTTAGGCAAGAGTTTGTGGCCTTTGCATATAAACTGTGTAAACAGTCCACTGGCATGTCATGGGCTGAAGACCTTTGGTCTAAAGCAACAGACCCTAACTTTCTTAGCACAGGACTAAGTGCAGGTAACATTCCAGTAATGGGATACTTCTTTTTTTTCTGTCAGCCTGGACATGGGAATATGCTGCACCTGAGCTCCAGAAAATACCAGTGAGCACTGAGTCAAAAACAACCACTCAAATTCCTGCCTTTCAAGAATCTTTGCTAGTCCTTACTGTAACCACAAAAATGTTCAAATGACAAAAAAGACCACTGGAGCTTCAGGGGACCTTATGCAATTCTGAATTGCAGGTTTGCTTGTGACAAAGGTACCCTAACTCAATACACTTAAATTTTTCTGAGTTTGCTGCAAGGTTACCAGGCACAGGAAGCGTTAGTGTGATGTAGTTCCCTACCCTCCCAATCCCTACAGCTGTGTTCTGAACCCCATCTGGGGATCTTTTAAGTCAACTGTGGCCCCTGAATTTTAGGCAGAGGAGGTGAGCCTCGATGGAAGAAAAGATGCTGTATTCTTCACCTCAGAGAGATGTAGTGCTTTTGTACTTAACCAACCTTCAAATGGGCAAAGAACAAGCTAAGTTCACCAAATCTGCACTGTTTAGTGCAGTTTGTATGTGTTAGTAATAGAACTTGGTTTTACTGGCCCAAGGGGGCTCAATGGATTTCCTCACTAAAGGGGAGAATGCTGGTATGTTTGTATGGAATTAAAAGAGCTGATGTGATACTAAATTCTTGGTAGTATTTAGATGAGAACCAACTACTTTTACTAGTTCCAAAACAGAACAACAAAAATGTCAAAGCATGTCTCCTTCACAAAGACTGGAATTATATGACATACTCTATTGTTACTGTTTCGAAATAGTGAATTTGCTGGTTCAAACAAGTTTGAGGCTAAATTCATGAAGGAACTTAACAGGTTGCAGTGTTCTGTGTTAAAAAAATAGCTTAAGGTCTCGAGTATGCGAGGCACTCAGTTCTGTGAGGGAGAGGACGCAATCCCATTATGCCCAGTAATTGGGGCATTGTCTAAAAGTGCAGGACCTTTCCTAGCTCTCAGGAGAGAGCTCCACAGTCATCATTTTCACTAAAGGATTTGAATGCCGTTCAGCCACTGCAGCCCGTTCCCACTTACTCCATCTTAAAAGGTAATTTATACACAAGCTATTATGAATGCCAGATTCTCTGTTAAATACCCAGTAGTCTGGCAGTTGGGACATCATGGGGCATAATTTGTGGTGACTAGGTTAGCACTCAGCAGTGTGAACACCTGAGCAGTGGTTCTAGGCACATGCACCAGCCAATTGGACTAGACATGGGTTTTGAGGACTGAGTTGAGCAGAAGTACCTTTTTATGGCTTGTAGCTTGTTCTTTCTTCCCAGAAGAAAGCTGCACCATAGTGGTATCTTTAAGAAGAGCTAAAATAAGTCAATTCTTAAAATATAACTACGCAATAAAGTTACCAAACTGCTTTTGTGCATTAGGACATTTGTAGAAAACTGGTTCTCATCAAAGACTGTGACATAAAAAGCAGGATTTTTTAAAAACTACTAAGAGTAATAAACTAAAGAGCATCCTTTTAAGAGAACAATGGACCAGGCAAGAGAAAATAAGGAGAGTTAACGCGTATTCTGCACCAACTGGAAAGTTTTGTTCCAAGGATAAGTCAATCCTCATTTTTTTAATTTAAAAAAGAAATCAAACTTGCAGTCCTACTTTGCTGCTGGAAGAAACGTGTCATTACGAACACATTTTATTGCAACTTACTTTTGCCCAAGTTTGAAGGGCTGCATGTTACGCTCTTCATGGGACTTGATCTCCCATGGCAGGAAGTGAAGAACAGGCTAAGTAGCACTTACAAATATGTGGCAGACACATTCCTGAGATGGGAAGGGACTGTCAGGTGAAGGCCAAGCAGCTAAAGAAACTAACACTGAGACTGCTCAAGTGATGTTCAAGCAGTCTTACAATGCTTTATCCTGTGACACAAATGAATAAAAAGAAATCCAGGGCAGGTGGCATACAGATGATTCATAATCACCCTTGTGTTACAGCTATTCACTTTGTTGGCAGAAAATTAAAGCTCAAAACGTTGCAAAACTTCAAGCTTGATTATCCCAGAAGTTTGTAGATGATGTCACTTTCTGTTACAGGCAGTTCTTTGGTGACTCAGATAATCAGCCTTGACAATACCTAAAAATTTTCAGAATAATCAAGCTAAAAGTTATTTCACTACTTCTTTTCTTAAAAAACTACAGTAAGTAAAAACCATTTAATCATTAATTTTTATCATCTTTCCTTTACTTACCCTGTGGGTAAGATTTCACCTGTTGATGTTGCCCTGGTGCCAAAATGCTGGAAGCACCAGCAGAGCTAACTTTCCTCTTCTCCTACTCCTATTGTCTAGTATTTGTATACACTATGTTAATAGTTAAAACTAATTCTCTCCACTGCTGCTTTCCACTTCCCACTCAAATCCTTACACACATAGCATTTTTGATTGAATTAGACTGTGTTTTTCTGTAGTTAGTCGCAAAGCACACGCTTGTCAACAGCTGTAATCCAAAACTAGGCTTCTCACAGAGAAGTCTACAAACACAAGCCTCCGTTTTGCAAGTCCCCGCCATGCTCAGCACGTGCTCCATATCCAGACAGCTTGATTCATCCCACCAGGCCTGCTGGTGAATTTGCTAAGGGTCACATGCTTGCACAACAGAAAATTAGGCAGTTCTTCCTATCATTTTCTATTTCTGATGCTTCCTCTTATGCTCTTGGCTTTTAAATAATTCCATCTGGACACAATGTAACTGCTCAGTTTAACTTAAAGCATCAAGTTAAAAACAATCCAGCCAGAGGTATCTCTCTTAAAGGTAAAGAACAACAAAGGGATTCAGTTTCATCCAGCAAGCCCCAAAATTTCAGGCTACAAACAAGTAATTAGGCCACAGAGCATAAAAGGACAAAAAAAGATGAACTAAACACATACACACTGAGGGAAGGACAGGAGAGCAGCAACTCATGGCCAGCACTGCTATCTGGCCCCAAACACCACTAAAACCCCACTAAACCAAAACCAACAAAAATGAAAAGCCATTGTTAAGTATCTGCATTAAGAGACTTCTGTTTATAAACATCGAAAAGTTTTTATTTTATAGATAAATAGCATGGTGATTTTAAAAGTTCAGAAACAACACAACTTAAAAGCTCTGACTCCCCAAGATACTAAATACTCGTCAGAGTTTATAATTTACTCCAGCACACTAAGATGGCAGCTTCCTCCTTTTCATATTGCACTTAGAATTCAAAACCTTGCAAAGGCTATATTGTTTTCAGGTCTTAGCACCTACGCTGACAATTGAAACCAGTGTCTCCAAGTATCTCCAAGTGCAAACAGAAATTTTAAGGTGTTGTAACTGCCATGCTTAAGCACAGCAACACTGAAAATAGTGTTCTCTTTCCAAAGCAAGAGAAAGACAACACTCTCCAGGATTCCCTTAAAGCAGTCAGAAATGGATTAGCATTTGGGACGATTAGGTATGGACAATCACATACAGTTAAAGTTATAGTCAAGGAGTTTAGCTCATAATTCTTTTGAGCCTACTGCTTCTGAAAAGTGTATTTTGCACTGTTTTCATATTTGTTACTTCCATCATGGCTGAGACAAAAATTTAGTTATTCTAAGAAGAAACAAAAACAGACAGAAAGAAAGAACAGATTCAGTCTTATTCAAAATACACAATACAGCAGTTAGACTTAAATGCTATTCCAAAATAGCACTGAAAAATAGAGGTTGAAACTATGGCAAAGAAATCTCAGTGGAATTTCAGTATGACTGAAGAAATTTGCATTCATTACAAGAATGAGAAGAAGGTATCTTACTTCTTTGAATTTCTGGAAGAAACATGATTATCTATCTTACAACCTGTTTGTAGCATTCCCCAACCAGTTAACTTTCTCAAATTCAAAGTTTTTCCTAATATATCAGTTCTCCTGGAACATGGTTTAGCATGATGTCTGGAATTAAATTAGAATGGTCATAAATTTCAGCAACTTGTAATTTTATCACGTGAAATGATAGAAGGAAACACAAAAGAATGTTTGTGCAGACTACAGGCCAATGCCAGCACAGGATGCTTTTGATGTCATAGGAACAGTTTAAAGCACTAAGCTCCAGGCCTCTGCCACTCCTCACTGCCTACCTACTACAGTGTAGGACTGTTGTGGTGACTGAAAACAAGTAGGCTACCACAGGAAAAAATGTACTTTTTCCCTTTAAAGGTTTGCACAAACTTTATTCTTTGCTTCCTGTTTTAATATCTAAACTTACTTTTTAAAAATTCATTAAAAACAGCACTGATGTAGATAATAAAAAGAAAAAGCAAAGAATTGTGTTAAGTGCAGCTTTTATAATCACATTCTCAATTTCTTTTTTCCATTTACCACAAAAGAAGTATCTTTTCATTGATTTCACTCCAAGGGAAAACATAGGAAATCACTTTTTTGCACAGAGGAGTAAAGTTGCAGACCAGAAACTTGTTTCCCCACAGGACATTTCAGATGGAGTGTTGCAATTTTGCATCATTAAGGCAAAATGAGGAATACTTCCATCACGTGTCACACAGGGCTCTCCCACTCTGGCCACTTGATAGATCCGTAATTAAAAACCTTTGTAGTTACTTGTTTTAAATAGAAAACAGTCACTCTCTTCATTGCTTATCAGTTTGAAAGAAAAGGCTCTTTCCGGCCTTCACTCAGAACTTCAGTCTTGCGATTAGATCAGGCATATGCAATTGCTTCAAATCAGCAACAGAAACTAGAACTTGAGCTAAGTGTCAATCAGTTGTAATCTACTGATCTGATTAGAGGCCTTCACAAATGTTTGGTGACGATTGCAAATAACAGCCAAGCAGATAGGAATGATGCAATACCCGACAGTTTTGGGGTCAGCTCTTGTACAGGAATAGAGGAACAAGAACATCTGTAAATATGGTATTAAAAATATGATAGTCCACAGCCAAAATGGCAAGGATAGCAGTCGTACTTTTAAGGAGTGTGTCCATGTGGTTCCTTCCTGTGGTTCCTTGGGGTGTTGCTGAATGTGCTCCAGTGCTAGTTTGTTGTAAGTCTCATTGATTTCAAAGACGTAATAAAATGCTGCAGCACTTGCTAACAAGTACAGCCCCACACCAATCCAGCCCATCCTCTGGCGGAAGTTCATCATTCTCCATGCTCTGCACCTGAAACAAAAGGTGACATAAATATTCAGTACAGCTTGAAAAAAGAGAGGACAGATGAACCTTGGTTTTTGTAAGTTAACTTTCTGTAACTTTTCATTAGACATTAGTTAAAACAGCACACACATCAATTTCTGAAGACCCGAGTATTCGCAACAATATAGAAAATCATTACTCTGCCAGCAACAGGTTAATGGCAACAACATAAGAAGCTCCATCGATGGCTCTGGATAGTTTAGGGCTTGCTGGCTGAAGTCGGATACTGAGGGAACAAAACAAAAGTCATCAACTGGGTAAGTTACTTACCCCATCTGCCCTCAATGTCTCTAGACATAGAGTGGGGATAATGTAAGATTTTCAATAAATATGTATATTTTGGAAAGTTCTTTGACATCTGCAAGACAAACATGCTGCTAGACAGCTAGTACAGGAACATCACTGCTTGTCTGGAGTGCAGCTGTATTAAGCTCTAGCTGAGTGCCCATCTATGAACCACAGAAAGGGATGTTTTCAATTTGAACACGAGGTTCAAGGGTTAGGTTGTACTAAAGGTATGTACTTGCACACAAGAAGGTGCTATAACCATGTTACTTGCACCTAACTGTATTCCTGCTGTCCCTGTGTGGACAGTTGCCACAGGCCTTCCAGAGGAACAGAGCTGCACACCTGCACTGGTCAACACCTCGCACAGAGCAAACCAGACACTCACCACCAGGTACTTTTCAGAAAAAGCACAAATTACTGGAGCTCCACAGACACTACTGGGCTCAATTTTAGCTGCTTCAAATCACCAGCTGGCTGCATGGGTCTAGGTGACTGGAAACACTCTTCAAACCAGTCACAAACACTCCAGCTGGAGTACCTCCACACAAATGAAGTCATCACCTCTTTCCCTCGAAGCAGCCCTTGCATGGGGCAGGGAAAACCACCGCTTCTCTGCGCCTGATCAGGGTTCTCCAAAAACAAAAGCTTTTTCAGACTTTTGGGCTTTTACCTTTCTTACCTTTTCCTAGAGAGGGGTAAAATCCATCTATTGGATGTTTTAAGTAGTGCTGTTTTAAGTAGTGCTGTTCTAAGAAAATAGAACAGGCCTTTAAAATACCAGGCAAAAATGCTTATTGAGAAATTAATTATGCATAGAAAACAGTAACAATTCATGAAAGCATTAGAGAATTTACCATAAATGATACAAAATCATTACACCGTTCTAAATCACCCTTTCTGAGCCAGACTAACCTGCCAGTTTGGTTAGCAATCCTGAAAGACTTCCTGGTTTTACATAACTGAGGGATATCCTCAATCCTGACATGACAGAATCTGATCAGGCAGCCCTGGAGAAATTGTTCTGGCCCTCAGACTCCTGCAGTCATGGTGGTTAAAAGAGTCAAACATATAGGCACAATAAATACCTGAGAAGGAACAGTAAATACCTGAAAAGGAACGGGAAATACTTGAGAAAGCTATTGCAGACTTAAGTAATGGCAACTTCTCATTCAGCTGATCCTTCTATAGAATTCAGCTGCACGTTTCCCTTTATCACCCCGAGTCAATACGTTTAGTAGGACAACTGAAAAATTCGTGTAAAGAGCTGTTAATCCACAGGGTAAAAGCTTGAACCCCAGGTCTGCGTCTACCCGCTAAAGAAGCCGCTGGCTGTTTTTTCCAGCAGTTCGGCATATCCGAGCTGGCTCACGAGTTGTCGCCTTCCAACAAAATAAACCGTCAGAAGGTATGTACGTGCTGAAAGCACAAACACTATCAAAACAGCAGTAGATTTAAGAAGGTAAACACCAGCGGGTTTTGATCCTGCCCTTGAGCAGTAGCCGGAACAGAAGCCTTTGCTCCCGGTTATATCGAAAGAGGCTGAGGTAACAAGAATTTTCTCATTGTTATTCTCCGTTTCCAGACTCCACTGCAACTTGCAGCTTTCGGGCCCACCCGCGATGGTCCTCGGACCCCTTCACCCCACTGGCGCTCTCCTCCCGCGACCGCCCGCACACACCACCCGCCAGACCCGCGCTCCGGGCGAGACGCGCCTCTCCACTACGCGTCCTTCCCGGCGCCGGCAGCTCCTCACCTTCCTCCACCGGAGAAGGAGGGAGCGGGAGGGCGGCGGCGGGCGGCCCGCTCCCCTCAGCCCGCGCNGCCTGAAGCGGCGCTCGGCTCCGTGGCCGGGGCACGGGCCCAAACTGTTCTGTTTTGGTACAGTGGCCGCGTGAGCCGGTCGAGGGAAGTAACGACAGAGATTACTAGGGAAGTTACAATAGAGACTGAAACAGTCTCCAGCAAATGGCAAACGTGTAGTTAAAACCCAGTATATGCTTATACATAAACATGACTTAGTGGGTTATTTCTATTGAATTATTAAATTATTAGGAGCATAAATTATATGCTTATTATCCCATGGCAGCGGGGGTTGGGACCAGATGATCTTTAAGGTCCATATATTTCTTGATCTACCGGGGAAAAGCTTTTAATGAAGGTAAAAGATCATGTAATTTGACAGCAAAACGATCTGGTGAGGTGTGTGCCATTCAATGACGGCACAGCGATGATTTTGGGAGAGTTTGTGTGTGCAGAACGTGTTTGCCTGAATTCAGGAACTGTGTGACGTGAACTCCGTGCCAGTTAATGCCGAAATTGCATCGTGTTACATAGGAAGTGAAACTTGTTACTAAATTGTTGTATCCCAAAGTCGTGAGAAAACTACAGTTCCTCATAGAGAAAGCAGCAGTGGCCACAATTCACCCTCATGCAACTGTCGTTAAGAAAGAGGCTAAAAGAGAATCTAAACAGTGATGCCCAATAAGAAATGAAAAATGCTAAAGCAATGACATTTTTGTTTGGGTGTAAATACATAGGATCTTCTGCCACTTTTCTTGGGGATGTAGTAGGTGCGTGTAACACAGTATGTAAGAGCTGCTGCAAAATAGAATTTATGATGGCTTATCCTGCTGTGTTTGGTGTTTCAGTGAAAAGTGTTAGAAGCTGGTGTTTTGGATTATAGTCAGGACAGCTGATGACAAAATGCATGGACCTGCAGATATCAGTAGAGAAAAGTGACATTGTTGAGAGCCCACAAGAGTCAGAAATACAAATCCTCTGTCACAGAGCAACTTCACCTTAAGTCATGCTGTTTTGATTTGGGTTTTTAAAAATTATTATTATTGTTGTTTTAATGCTCACTGAACTGAAGGCCCAAACGTGACACTGGGTGGCGCCCGGCACCGCAGGCAGAGCCAACCTGAGCAACACCCTGACTCCCAGGTCAGAGATTTTACACTTCAGTTGAATGAAGATTTCATTATCTTTCCTGAAGTTTAAACAAACCGTTAGTGTAGTTGTGATGACAGATGTAGATATGAATAGCTACATAGTGCTAATTACCCCTGGGACACTTCTCTCAACTAAATGCTGTTCTTTCCATTCTTACAAGTGGTGGGGGTCCCAGGTGATCTAAAAATGAATAAAGCTCCTGTGTGGCTGACAGACCTTCCACTCAAGCATGGCTACATTGCATTTTCTTATATTGAGGTTAGAGATAATGATGGGAAATGAACCAGTTTCTTTTAAAATACCCACCTAGATGTCAAAGAGAAGGGTTTCAGTAGGAATTAATATGTGAGTGTGAATGTATGGCTTGGCAGTGGATACCTGTACTAACTGTAAAGCCTGCATTTGCACTTAAGATTATGAAGAAAAAGCAGTGACATGTGAAGCTTATTCCTGCTTAAGAAGCCTGTCTTTTCACTGAATGGTTGGAGTTGGAAAGGGAGGATGGTTTAGGATTTAACCTGCTTGTAAACCAAGTAGGTTAAAAAATCCAACCATGGGTCTTCTGTCATAACCATAAGCCTGAGATTGTGGTTATGAAGAGAAAGATCTAAAAAATTTGAAGAGTTGTTATAATAATCACAAGCTGCCTTTGAAAGCTAAGGCATAACACCAGATTTGTAGTATTTTTGGGCTAGATCTCAATCTGCGTAAATTCAGTGTTATGCTTAACCTCTGGCATAGTATAGCAAGGGACAGAGCAAATAGCTCAACGGAGGGTTTGTTGGTTGGTTAGTTTTAGCAGCAGGCCTTTGAGGGGGAAGGGAATAATACCAAAATTAGTAGAACAGGAAGCAACTGTTCTCAGCTTTAGACAAATTCCAGTCACATGTGCTGGTAATAATAAGGGGAAAGAACTCATAACTCTGCATATTGAAATGAGAACATACACCTGGTGAGACTCAGAAGGGTGATATTCAGCTTGGCAAACCAGAGGAGAAGATAGAAGTCTGCTGAATCCAAAGGAAATAATATTTAATGAACAGAATCAGAGAATTAATAATGGGATTTTGTAGCATTAACAAAAAAAAAAAAAGTGTTCCACTTAGTTTTGACATGCAATGTATTTTTATAGAGATATTTGGTTTATTTTGAAGGTAAAACAGAAAAGAAATGGAGCAGTGAGAGCTGGCTGCTGCATAGAGGGCAGGAGCCAAGCTTAACACAGCTGATGGGACAGAGCCTCACTGACCAAGCCCAGTCCCACAGAGCCTAAGCATGGCAAGCAGGGCACACCAGATTCAGCCAGGAGTACAGATCAGGCAAGTAACAAGGCAGGTCCAAGGTCAAGCTGTGAAGGCAGCCCACAGGCTAGGGTCAGGCCCAGCAAGAACTAGGGTCAGACACAACCTAGCAATTGCCATGAAGGTCCGTGCTGATAAAAAAAGACTGAGGTCAGGCTAGGAAGTCAATGTGTAATTCCAGGTCCAGATAAACATGGCTTGACACAGTCATGGCTGAGCTGGGGACACATAGTGATACAACACAGGTCAGGCATGAACTGAAAGCACAGGGCTTGGCTACACTGGGGCTCCTGAGCCCATGGGAGGGATCAGGTGAGGATTGTTGGGGCTATTAAGGCCTGTTAGTGCACTCGGGATCCTGACAAACTACATAGGATAAATGAGGGTTGACAAGAGGAATCAGAGGGTTAGTTGTAATGTTTGAGTCAAACAAAGTTTTCATAACTCAGTATTAATATAAAGTTTTGCCTAGGCTTAGATTTTGGCCAAAATAGAAAAGCAAAAGTAGAAGACCTGAGATGATTACAAAACCAAAATTAGTTGGCCTTCCAAATGGAAGGCAGAAGCTGAAGGACAGAATGCATCTTGCATCCTTTTGGGTGGATCTTATGTTTATATTTAGCAGAGTTGTAGTAAGTTCTCACTGACAAGTAACCGAGAAGTGAGAATCTAACAACGGAGACATTTCTGTCAAGATGGCATTTGCCTTCCACTTTGTATGACACTGATTTTTGATTCATCTAGAACACCACATTCCCGGATCTTTCCCTTCTTAATCCTAACTCTAAACCAAACTCTTGGCTGCAGAACTGGGGTGCCTACAGACTCCATATATGTTGGGATTCCAAGGACAAAACTGGCATAAATGAGAACAGGGCATGAGCACATGTGTTGGTCCTATGAAGATCATACCTAACCTTAAGCCAAGACAGTTAGACTAGTTCACATCTCTTCCTGGTACTCCAAAGGCAGGGCACAGAGCAAACTGAAGAACCAGTGCTTTGATTGGAGAAACAAAACACACATGAAAACCCAAGCCTCATATGATATCTGCCATCAGCTCCAGCTGGGCAAACTCTCCTTTGTGTTACAAGCAGACGTACTGCTGTGTTTATAAAGAAATACAGAAGGGAAAGGCTTTTTAGTGAATCTGAAGTAACACATAAAAAAACTGAGGATGTATATTGGGAAAAGAGAATGCCTTTTCTTTTTTCTTTTTTTTTTTTTTTTTCTCAGAACAATGTTTATAGTACTCATGTGAATTTTTATCAGTGAGTGCTTAAATGCCCAGTGTTTTTGCAGCTTGTAGCAGTTTTATTTATTAGATATAGTTTCAGTAAGTTTCATAGTATCCTGTTGTGGTGTAATAAGTTGATCCGTTTCTTATAATTTTCAAGAACATTAGTTTGCTAAATATGTTTTATTTCATGTTTTGTGAATCTTTAGGTTTTGTATTAGAACCTTTGTTTCTGCTGAAAATAAGGCTATAATCTTCTGATCCCCTTTTTTTCTTGGGTGGTTGTTTTGTCTGTACTGTCTTTCTTTGAACCCTTTTGTTGGAAACATCTGTTTTCTTAGAGTGTAGCACATTCATTTGAGAACATGCAAGACACTTTTATATAGGGTTTATATATAAAATATATAAAAATTTTATTTATTTTTATTCTATAAAATATAAAATTTTGTATTTTATTTCTTCTCATTTTGAATTGAAATAGTATATTTGCTTTGTACACTTTGAAATTTTGGGACCTTAAATTACCTTAATGTTTAATTCTCAGTTCCTGAAATTCTGCTTCTACCGTTTGTTTATTAGCAGCAGCCACATCTGAGTTAAGCTGCAGGCAATCATGTTAGCCAGGTTCTTTGAATACCATCCATACTTTGTTCTTAGTTGTAGAAATATTTATCATCTTTCCAACAAACTTTTTGATATTTACAAATGGAATAACTATCTCATTCTCTCAAACATCCACAGTAAACATCTGCCAAAGGAAGATTACTACCCTTTGTCAAAGTGCCTATAAAGAACTGAGTCTTTTATGAAGAAGGGCCTTGGTATTTTAGACTGCACTCTTAGTCTTCACTACACTGATGCTCCTCATTAATTAGTTACCACTGAATGTTCCTCATGTCTGCATTGTCTGTGGTAAAACAATTCTGGCAGGAAAGAGATAAAATCTTTGCTTTTACCTTTTTCAGCCAATTACAAACCAGCTTCAAAGTTGAGCAAGAACTGACAAAACATACTGATAGGATTGGGGCAGAGGTGTCTGGTAACTGACTAGTCCTCTCCGTGGCATTTATTCAAACAGAGGACAAATACAATTTATGCAGAAGCAATGCAGATATTGATCTCACAGCTCCAGTGATATGACCCAGCATTGTACTGACCTTGAAGGAAAGAGAGCTTTCCAGCAGAATTTTTGTCAAACCTGTTTACAGTTATAAATTGCATTTCAACAAAACCATTGTTCATTACAGTTTATTGTTTTTAATTAAATTTCCACAAATAATACAAAAAACCACCCCAAGTCCACTTCTAAAGCTGCCATTAAACTCCTGAGAATTCTGCTTTTCCATGTTTTCAACTAAAGTCAGCTCATACTGCCAGAAAGGAACAGTTACTGAATTTCCATGCTGAGTTTGCTGCTGTCAACATGTTTGGTCATATAAACAAGTTAACTGAAAAATCACCCGTGTTAAAAACAGGATCCTTCTGTCCATATAGATGGTCCAAGAGAAACATCTCAGAGAGTGACTGCTCCATCCTCATGAGAGGAGTGATTTAAAAAAAAATTTCCACTAATTCTCTCCTTCAGTGGTACTTATGTGAAGCAAGTCAGTAACACCATAGAATTATTTTGAAGAGATTTAGTTATTGTCTCTTCTGAGATTCCCAGTTTCTAGGCTGTACCTATCTTGCTCTAGACTGTAAAATGCATTTTCCAGAAACATAACTTTCTTTTACTAAACAAATAGTGAAAGAACTCAGTTCATATCAGGCCTTTTCCCAAATTCAAAGGATCCCAACTTTTTTGCATAGACCAGGATGGGGGTTTGGAGGAGGTAGACAGCATATTGTTTAAGATTTGCAGAATCTAACCTTTCAAAAAACAAAAACAAAGACAAAAACAACAACAACAACAAAAACCAAACCAAACAAACCCCAAAACCCCCAAACAAACAAACAAAAAATGAACCCTCCACCCACCCAAAAACCAAACCAAACAAAAAAGTTTATGTGTGTGTCTTTTAGGAACCTCTTCCCTCTGTCCTGTTAGAGCTTAGGAATTAGCCCATAGTTGCTAACATTAAAATGTACTGCAAGAGGCATATGTGTAAGATATCCACCCATATAATGTGTGGGTTGATAGGTTCTTAGTCACAGAAATGTCTGCATAGATTCCTAAAAAACAGAACTTACCTGAGGCAATGGGAAATCACTGTCAGAGGCAGGCTGAATGACAGAAGTACCTGATGGCTTATCCAAGCTCCAGACCTGTAGAGAACCTCGTTACCCATTGAAGTGCCCGATGTCAGCTCAGCTGTCACAAGTGCACACTGTCAGCTCAACCAAGAGGCCGGCATGAGAGGGGAGGCTTTCATATAAATGTCATCAATTGGAAGTAAATCTTCATCCTCATCTGTATGGAGGGCTCCTGTTGTTGTCCTGTTGTGTATCTTTAGTGAAAGATAAAACTCAGTTCACTGTAATTGTGAAACTTTTAAGTACTCACCTAGCCTTGTACCTGAATTTGCCTTTTTCTGAAGCCCATGCGAGAGGTCTGTACCAGAAATCAGCACAGAGACCCAGAACGATTCGAACATTTGAACAGAGATGTTAACAGCAGCTGATGGTTATTCTCAAAGGGAAAATTTCAATAATTTATTAGTAAGTAAGTATTTGCATTTCATTTAACAAAAGCATATTAAGCAGTATTTGCAAATCTTTAAAGCAAAAGGCATTACATTTTTTCCTTTCTGTGCAGAATTTTTAAGTTGCTGCTCTTTGCTATATAAAATGAAATTTCAGTAATGCCTACTCTCATACTCTGTCATATAATTCCAAGTGAATATTTAAATGTCTCTAGCTTAGCACATTTATTACTGCATTTGTTGGCATTCTTAAAGAGGGGAAACGTCCACTTTTCCACACAAATGTGTGCTTGGTTTGCCTTTCACCAACAGACTGTACATAAAGTCATCATAACAACATAGAAGTCCTGGGAGGGTAAAGAAATATGCTGCTATGAGACTGTAGCAAGTTTAAGTGCATCCAAATAAACTTCTTCACATGAAAAAGTATCTGGCCTAAATTAGTGTGTCACTGTACGTGCATTTCTGCACTGCTTTGTTTAATAGGACTTAGAGCACCTCCACTCTAAAATGATGCCTCTACATAGTGCAGAGCTTGTTTGCCAGGAGTTTATAGTGTTCTGGGTAACTATTACCAGTTGAAATGTTTCACCAGAGAATCCAGTGCATAAATGATGATGTTGCAATGGATTGTGAAGCAAAATTAAACCTATCCTGATCTGGGTGTTGAAAGAGAGGTTACAATTTCAAGGTTTTTTCATCTTCTGTCACTTTTTTTTCAGTAGCTAGATACTATAATTCTCAGGTTGTTGCACATTTTTGAAGTGCTAGTTCTGAGTGCTCTGTCAAAACAGCCTCTGAAGCAGTGGAAAATCTTATCTTGGTAAAATTAGGCAGCCTGATACTTTTCTGGAGTGGCTTCACACAGTGAAAATGCTTGGAAACTTGGTTAGCCAGGACTGGACTGGTGGGTGAGAACAGCCACCCTAACCCAGGAGGATCAGAAAGAACAGCAGAACAGAAAGTGTAGATGCTCCTTCTCTGGAAATCTGCACAAATAAGGCTCCCAAAAACTACCAATGTTAGCCAGCAACACAAAAGTTTTGTCACTGTAGAAAAGTCTGTGACAGCTGCGAGTTCTCCTTTCCCCAGCTGTGTGGAGTGATGGTAAACCAGTCTTTTGGGGCTATTGTCATTGATAGCAAGTGGAGATTATTAGCAAAGAGTTCAGGTTTGAATGCTCTCAAAATTGAGTAGGTGAGATCCTTTGACAAGACCCACATGCCTATTATTCTCCCGCACCCCAATCTAGGCATCATCTTCAGAGGATGTCCTACAAATTCGGGTAAATCCCTCTGGCAGCTTCTTTTGTTATTGCAGAGTAGCCGAAATCTAACCTGAAACCACTATCAATTTTACCCTCAAGACATCTGGGCTAATTTCTAATTCTCTAGCTTATGAAACCATTTTCTTGAGAGAATTCTATAGTCCAAGTAGCTGAAAAATTACTTAAGTGCTTGAAACAGTTTTATGACAACTCCTTGGCATGCCCTGAGGCCTCTGCTGTCTAAATGGTGGCATGAGTGTTTTCCTCTGATTTAGAATGTTCCTCACCCTGTCTGATTTCTCCTGGCAGGCCTTCATGTGAAAAAGAATCGCACTTCATAGGCTTGGTGCAAATGGGGCAGAAATAACCACTACGCAAAGTGCTGAGAGTTCAAGAACATTCTTCTAACTTGTCCTCTATCTGATTTGTTTAGATTGTTTTCCCAAATAAATGAAAGAGGAAGTGTGTATGTATCTATATTAATTGCACAATTTCAAAAACAAGTACATAGACAGACCTCTTTTAGACATTGAAACTCTATATATATTGGGACAGTTGGCACTTGGGTAATGGAAATTGGGTTCTGATGAAGGGAAAAGGTACAGTGTTAGCTCACCCCTTATCAAACAATGGGAATCTTCATAGGCATAAGTTAGGACAAACTTTTCATCCATGTGAAAAGCTTTCTTCAGAGGTCACACCAGAAAACTGAGGCTCAAGGCAAGCAGCCTTCATGCGTTCAGTCACTAACATTCCTTCCCCTCTCCAGAAGCTCTGAGAGAAGGGAAAATCCCAAAGGGCAGCCTTGGCAGTGTATGTTCAACTCTAAAGGAGGCTCTTGTATATCTGGTACATTAATATGAAGCACGGAAGTGGCCTGTTCAGAACCACTAGGAATATTTGCTGTGATCCTGTCTATGGAAGTGTCCCTTTTAGCTGTCAGAAAAATGATGGGGAAGCAGTACCTGTCCAGGCAGCTCCACAATGACACTATGGGATTATGACAAGTCCCGCACTCAGATGTGCTCATTGCCTAAGCCTTATTTGCAGACTGACAGGCACTGAGTATGTGAGATAATAAATTTAATAGCACAGTGATACAACAAGTATTAATGGAATTTATCATCTATGCAACTACAAGTGTCTTACAGGATCTAGGCAATCTGAAATATCTGAAAGTTTGTGATTCTAAATGAGCTATCTATTTCACTTTACAAGCCTGAGCATCTAGTAAATGCTCAGAGCTATAACCAAATCTCAGTTGATTTATTCCAGCTCTTTTGTTGATGGTGGTTTGGCTTGGGTTTTTTCCCTTTTTTCCCTTTACACTACAGCTGATTACTCCTGTTTTTGAAAACTTAACTTGTCTCCTGAATTTCCTGTTCTTTTCTACATTACCTTCTTTCTTCAGAAGAACTGCATGTAGTAGGAGGTAGAAATGGGATGTTACAGGACAGTGTTGGTAACAGGGAGGAGATGTATATGTATAGTTTAATCTTTGGATATGAGACTGGTACTCAAGCAAGACGGGAAAAAAAGCCTCTTTTGGTTATTGAGTATGGGGATTAGATAATGTTTCAAAATGCACTCTGAATGGGAAAAAGCCAAGGATGGGGGATGTGTTTCATGCTAAGAGAGTTATTCTGCTTATAGCTGTTCGTGATTTTTTAATCAGGTAGTTTTAAGTACTTATAGCAATTCTGGGAGCATGCTTCCAGCAAAATGAGCCATCTTACCACAAAAAAAAAATCATATATATTTTACATTGCTGTAATTTATTATTTTTTTAAAACAGTGTAATTATTTCTAATATGATGAATGTAAATAAGACTGACATGGACCCATAACTCTTTCATATAAAGTCATATAAACTGACCTGGACATATATGAATCCTACCACTGTTGTCCCATATTTTGCTGGCTTACATCTATCTTTGCTTCTCATGTTAAGAACACATTCAAGGTGACCTCACGAACATGTCCTCCTTCCAGTGTCCACTTCCATGAGTTGTTTGGGGCTACAGTTGAACCTTTTAGACTGCTAAAACTGAGAAAACAGGCAAGATAGAAGTCTGGTGTGGGCCACACTATCACTTGCACTTTCTTCTCATGCTTATGGCTTCAGTGATTGAGGACCCTTTTCCTGTTTTGTTTAAATGCTTCCTTAGAGTTCACTAACAGTTCACAGGCATTGTGCTTGCTGATTTTGCACAGTCCCATCAGGAGACACTGGCTTTTTTGCTCTCTGGGAAGGGCAGCAATTTCCATCTTTTCAAAAGCTACCACAATGTATAGTCTTCCAAGTGCAAAAAGAATAGATGCAGAAAAGCATTCCCAAAGCCCATTCCAGCAGTATTCCAAAGCTAACTAACTGTAGTGTATCAAAGAAAAAAACCAAACAAACCAAATCCATCTGATAGTATCAGAGGCAAAAAACAACCATAAATTGTAGAAGCTCAGCTTCCATCACACACATCCTCTAGTGAACCACTGTAGAAAGAAGTCCTATCTGGCCTTTTTATGAATCTTGCAGTGATGAATGGTTATAGATATAGCAGAGACCTGAGGAAATGGCAGCCCACCGTGTTTTTCATACATTTCTCTCTGGCTGCCTCACTGGTGATGACATGCTATGCAGCACCTGGGCTCCTCATTGAGTCTCTGTCTCAGGGCCCAGAAGCTGCAGTGCAGCACATGCAGAGTTTTCCTTGTGCTCCCTCCCTACCTACAACCTCATTCCAGCAGTGCCATGTTAGCACATGATCTGACTTGATAGTTTGACTGACTGGAGAAAGGGGAGACCTGTTCTCATACAGAAGGCCCAGCCCACCCTCCTGCCCATCTGCAGCAGTAGTAACAACTATCCTGTAATAATAAAAAATGCAAATAAAATAAAAACCCTGAACTGCAGGCAATGTAAATCACTTCACCACCTTGTTTCCACTCATTGCAAAAGATCCTATCATGACTTCTGCCAGGTGCTGAAAAAATAATTCAAAAAATACTGAGAAAATATACTTCGATAACTAATTAAGTGGGGATGCCTCATATTAATGTAAAATGAATTTCCATGGAATTTTACTAGCTTGTGCCACATTGCAAGTATCCAGCCTTGTCAGAGCCCCTGTATTTGTTGAAAGGGTTAGAAGACAAGGTGTGAGAGGTTCCAGCTAAACAAGGGAAACCTGCTTTGGCCTGTAGCTGAAGCTAAGATAAAGATAGTTCTGACTGCTGGAGGGCTCAAGATCCTAATCAACCCTCACCCCTTTAATTAGCATGAAGCAGCTCATGAGCTGCAGCTTACAGAGTTGGGCCACAGACAGTCACAGGAATAGTCAGCTTGCTCCTGATCAGGAATGGCATAAACATTACCCTGGGGCTTCCTGCGGTCGCAGGTTTGGCATTGCCTGAACAAGCTCTGCAATGTAAACAGAGGATTGTAATTTATTTAGCAACATTGTACAGCAAGATGCAGTACACTGGCACACCAGGTGAAGTATGTTTCCCACATCTGCAGTTGTTCAAGGGTTAAGATTCAAAAAATGTAGTTTAAATGAAGACATTTACCAGCCTTGTCCTTCTAAGAATTAATCTGGTCTTTGATATATGTCATTCAAGTTTGTCTATATTGGAGCAAAGCAAATTTCTCCTTTTTAGTGCCTGTGCTTCATTTCCACAGGAGCTAGGAATGCTCAACACCTCTAAAAACCTGCTCTCCCGCATCTGGAAAAAAGTACATAAATATTTCTGTCTCTGTAGACTGTGTTTTAGATTGGTCTGAAGCCATGACATTTCTTAAAGAAAGAAAACATTCAGAAAGAAAAAATTTTGAAGTTGGCTTCAATAATTTAATGTTTCAATACATTCATATTCCATTTTGATACAAATATAAATTTTGAGCTTAATATACTGATGCAAACTTTAATAAAGTCTAAAATAAGTCCAGTGAAATGACAGCTGAAATAAAGTGCCAATATTGGCAAAATGAAACACGTCATAACAAGAAACCCAAGTCAATTTGTTTCAGGATTCTTATATAAATTTGATAATGTTTGATAAATTCTTGTATTTTTGAGTTAAAAATTTATCCAAAATTACCCTGCTCCTATAAAATGTTTAAATATCAGTGAAATACTCTGCAGCAGGAATCACGCTATCAAAATACATTTAGTAATTCTAATTACATTAATTAATAAACTATGAAAAAATGTGCGAATATTATTAAGATGAAAAGTGTTCTGTAAAATAAAGGTTAGAACATATCAGTGGCAAATAAGATGAAGGAGAAAATATTTATTCTTCAATGCAACCACAAATGGAGAAAAAATACTATGATATAAATTTAGAAAAAACCATTTGTATGAGCTGTTTGCAGGTGTTTCCATTCCTTGCCTATTTTCTAATATACCCTTAGGTCAGGATGACTGCACTGTTCATGTGAATAATGACAGGAATGTAAAACGCTTTCTACCAACTCCCTGAGTCAACTACCCCTTTCATATTTCTTAAGGCTTTCATCCTTCCTTCCTTCGCATGGATACTTCTGCCACTTTTCCAATACTCTGCTGAAGTTATAAAACCACATTTGTTGTGGCACTGTGAGTCAGCAGAACTCGCTGAGCAGTTCCCACTGCACAGGGCTCCAGGGCTGGTTCACAGAAAGCATCATCATAGAAGCATCATCTGCACCTCACTTCAGGACTGCAGGTACTGCCAACCCCTCTGTGAAGGACATAGTTATTGTAAAGGCCACGCTTTCCCTTCTTGGAGAGACAGAGAAAAATGTTCAGGCTGAAATGCTGATCGTTTCAGATGAAGGGGAAAAACAAAAACGGGGAAATGATACTTGTGCTTTGAGACAGCACAGTAAATCAGACTGAAAGATTCTTCCTCTGAAATGAAGCATAGAACAGCTGCCTCAGTATTTAGGGATGCATAATCCAAAAATTAGAATGTCAGCTCATGCTTGCATTGCCTGCCTTCTGCCTCCTGCAAAAGAAAGTTAAATAAGAAATAGCTGTTATTGAAAACTCTGTTTAATCCCTACAGATACTTGCAAATGCTGAAAGAAGGAAGATACTTGGTTTTGCAGGAAGACTCATGTTTACCTGGAATCTTTTCTCTGTGAAAGATGTACTGACCTACCGCTTTTAGTACCACCAATAGGAAATGTAAGTAGCTGTGTAAAACTGTTCCTCCCTAGGAACCCAAAATCCCACGGCGCATCCACGGGCCACGCCCCCGGGCCCCCCGGCCGGGCCAGGCCCAGAACGGGGCGCTGTCTCTTTAAGGCGGAGGCGCGGGCGCCCCCTGGCGGCGGTGACGCGGAGCCCGCGGGGCGGGCGCGGCCCCTCGGTGCTGCGGCGGGGCGGGAGCGTCCCGGTGCCCGCCCCGCGAGGTGGGTGGGAGCGGAGTGCAGGGGACGGCCCGGAGGAGGAGGAAGTGGAGGCGGCTGCGAATAGCGGGCAAATGGGGAGCTGAGCGGCTGCAGCAGCAGCACCAACACCACCACCACCGCGGCCGCGCAGCAGCGGCGGCGGCGACGACGACGAGTGGGCACGGAGGCGAGCTCGGCCACCCCTTTAATTAGC